>OX419759.1:25731492-26143055 GCA_948567375.1 Lunularia cruciata
AACAGCGAAAACTCCTCCAAATATGGCCAAAATCTGACATAAATCCCAACCAAAATCTGACTTAAAATCTGACGTAAACTGTCCACCAAATCCCCCGCCAACTTTCCACTCGAGCTTAATTGACAACACGGGTTTTTCCAAATCACAAATTCATGAGAAGAACTTCCCAACTCCACCTTCAATTTGACTTTTTGAGCCCAACTTGTAGCAAATTGGTCTTGCCTTCACCTCCTGAGCTCAAAATCACAACCATTGCTCGAAATTTGCTCCTCCTTTGCTCAAAATTTGGCTAGCACTTCCACACACCGTCTGCCTAATTGCCAAATCTGCAACAATTGAAAGAGCTTCTGCACACTAGAGAAACACTGAACTTGAATCAAGCTACCAACAATCCACCAAGCTTGGAGATACCACCAACACTCAAAGTTCTTGCACCCGATTTCCCCCTGACTTCACTTCTCTGATGTAATCAGATTGCTTACCACTCTCAACTCAACTCAACTCAACTCAGATCAGTACTTGATCTGTCACTCTATAAACTGCCAACAACTAGGCACTGATTACAGTCCAGCCACACCCACTCAAGCATAAAGAATCCAGGTGATGCTCGCCGGCCTCTGTCTACCATAGCCAGGAACTCAAAGGCTCAACATCAGAGAAGTGAGCTCTCTGGAGATCACTTTGAAACTATACCCCCTGGACTTGAGCTAGCTCTGAAACCCTAACTATCCCACTGACGGCACACTTGACGGTGCAAACGCTGCAAAGTGACGATGGGCCCTACCGTGAAGTCAGTACCCCAAACATGAAATCTGACCGTCGGAAAGTAGTCTTTGAGAAATTGCTGAAATAACTCTAACTACTATCACTAGAACTCTAGTGTCTGAGCATCTAGATGCGGCACTACAAATGGCGTGACACGTAGCACACTCAATTGAGGTCTATACATATTTTACAAGGGGCTTTGGGGTTGGAAGGTGAGGGCATTGGTTGCCCGTATGACCCAATCCTTTGCAATTCCCATACAAGGGAACATACCCAATTTGTCATCTTGGCTTCAGACAGTTGGTTGACCAATGTCCCATCGAGCCACAATTGTAACATGCTCCGAGTGCAAGATTCTGTGACAACCCGGCAAATATCACTTTTGCGGTAATTGGGTAAGTAAAGTTTGTTCCTGCAGAGATACAAGTTAGAATTGGTCAAATACAAAGCAAAGTACCAATTTAGTTCTTCTTGGTTGCGTCTTTAATCTCTCAGGTAGAAACCACATCCAGAAGAGAGTAACAAGCACAGACTCGCAGTCTTGTCACAAATTCACACTCCTTAATCACAACTCCATCAAATCTTTCCAAACAATCTTGATTGTGATGATTCAGGCTCTCCCGAAAATGGCACTTCACTGCAAAACGATTTTGCCTCAGAATTGTGTTCCACTCCTCCACTGAAGGCACAACTTCCTCAATCAAAAATTGCTTCACATCAACTTCGCACTCCACTCACAAATGCAGAATACTACCAACACTACAATTCCTCTCAGATCTATCAAGGCATTGCTTTGATTGCACTTCACTCAGGATCAAACACACAGAATGAAGATCAAGGCTGTGGAATCCAACATCCAACAAGCACACTGACTTGCACTTTGAAATTCTCCAAACACTCACAAATACAATCACAAAGTTGAACTCGGAATCAAGCTCAAGCAACGAGCACTGCTTCATAGCACTTTGCTTTATCTATTCTTCAAAATAATGAGCACTGAACAACATTTGACTACGAATGCCACTCTTAAGTAGTGAATCAATCGACAGTTCTAACAACTATACCGTTCTACAACAACTCTTCTAACATGCAGATCCAAAATGACAATGCACCTCTTCATGTCTACCTCTTTAAATCTCAAATCTGTTACTAATCCGATCCGATGTCTACTTCTTCTTCGGCTTTCAAACCCAAACCCAAAGTAAATTTACTTCCTATCACTTTTTCCTCAGGTTTCAGATCTTCTACTTCTTCTACTAGATCCAGCAATTCTCTTTCCTGATCTGAAATTTCACTAGTGGGTAATCTATCTAACTCCTTATCTCCCGACCCACTCTTCTCTAATGTCTCTGATGGCAACTCCAAAGACATTTGGACTCCTATGTTACCTCCTTTGGGTTTTGCTCTAACATCTTTCCGAAGTTTTTCTAGCTCTACTTTCACTAAGTCTAATCTAATTGAAATGTTATCCTCTACCTCTAAAACCTTTCTGTCTACACGAGTTCTTAATTTGATCAACAAGGCATTCATCTCGGTGTCTTTCGCTTGTGTTTGCCTCGTCTCCTGCACCAACAACTTCAACTCGTGCAGGCGTGCTTCTTCAATTCGAATGATGGCTTCTGTACTTAACATTGCGTTCACCCTGAGGACTATCTCCTTCAATGGCTCCAATCTTGTCTTCCTTTCTCGTTCCCGATCTGCAAGCCTTTCCTCTTGGTACATTGCTAACTCTGCCTCGAACTTGGCTTTCACCATTTCCTTCTCCTTCTCCTTCTGTTCAATCTTCTCTTCCTGATTACAAAGTAACTCTTGTAATCTCTCTTCATCTCTATACCATGCAGCCAACTCTCTTTGCCAGAGTTGCTTCTTCTCCTCCATACTCTCCATCACTCTATCGAGCTCTTGATCCTTCGTTGCTACCCTCGCCATAGTATGGATAAGTTCTACTCTTGAATTAGCAAACTGCTACTTCAACATTTTGTATTCAGCTACCTGTCTCTCTTGTGCTATGTCACTCTTCCTTGCAAGATCCTCTCAATAGCTCACTTCCCTCTTCAGGTCTTCAATTACCTGACTTCTCTCTACTGCCTCCGCTCACAATATTTCACTCTCCTCCTCACCTCGGGTTACACTCCTCTTCAACTCCGAGTTCTCTTCTTCTAATCTCACTACCACCTGCAATACAGTCTTTACCTCTGGACAAGTCGACTGTATCTCCTTCTTCTTGTGCTCCAACTTCACCAACAATAGGCACACTACCTCTCGTAGGTACTCCACTCCATCACTGGCAACTACCTCATCCCGCGGAGTGGTCTCTCTTTTCTCCTCGTGTTCTCCTAATACTCGCCTTCTTCTCTGGAGTCTTTGTATCGGGATTGGTGCCTCACTGCCCGAGCTTTCTTCTACCTTTTCCTTCACTCTACTTGGCCCCGCTTCACACTTCGCCTTACGTTGCGAGCAAACTCCTTGTTGTACTGCGATCTTCTTTTCCTCTGGCACCGGTACTTCATCCTCCAGCGTTGTGTTGTCTTCGGCTTCCACCTCGGCTTGCACTTCTTCTTTGTATTCTTCAGCCACTGGCGCTGATGTCATCTCTCCACCTTCTTCACTATCACTGCTTGTATCTCCACTTTGCAATGTCAGCTCAGGTTCCTCCTCATGTTCAGAGTCCTCCATTTTGAGCTCGGCCTCGCCTTCTGAGTCTTCATCTTCTGACTCAATTACTACCATTCCTCGCCTTGGGTTACTTCTCTACATCTTCCGAGGTTTCTTGCTTTCTTCGGCTTCTCCTTGCCGACTCCTCTTCTTTGTTGGGGTACTCACTACGACCTCCACGTTCTTCCCAGTCTTTGCGTAGTAGTCGTCCGTGCTTCGGATTTGGAGTATGTATTGTTGCTCATTGACATTGACCTCCTTTTGCACATCAGGATGCAAGCACGACACCATCCAATTCCGCTCCGCCGAGTTCAACAAATTGAGCCCAAGGTAGAAGTGTGCTGCAAACGGCACAATGTAGTGTGGAGGCGACTTATCCCGCAAATTCCACACCATCTGCCTCGTTCTCCCGTGAAAACACCTTGCCCAATTGATTGGTTCTCCTGCAAACAACTTATGGAAGAACACCGCTTGGTGTTTCATCACATAAGTCGTTCTCTCCGGCTTCAAGATCGCCATGAGAGCACTCACGATCCCTCTCTTCATTGGATCCTTGTAACTCTCAACTTTGTACCCATTCTTTGTTCTTTTTGACGAGAAGGCATCTCTCACCTCCTGAGTCTCTTGGGCTATCTCTCCTTTCCCCAAGAACGTGGCTCCCTGCTCCGAGCCTGCCTCCTTCTTGAGTACCAGTCTCCAATCCGACTCTATCCAACAAGCCGGATTTCCTCTCTTCCCTTCTTCCTCGGGTCCATCGAGACACTTACTCTCAATGATTTTTGTCATGAATCCTGGAAAACTTACATTCCGGTTCCATGCCAGAAAGGTGATCCAAAGTCAGCTCAAGACTTTGATCCTCGCTATCACATCTAATCTCCGAATCGCATGATTTCTCACTGCAAATTCGGAGTTCTTCTTCCCTCCTCCCATCTCTTCTACTTTCTCGCTTTCTCTCAATTTCACTCTTGCAACTTCTTCCTTGCGCACTAACACGAGTCCAACTCTATTTCCCTTTCCCCGATCACCTGCAAGACGACTCCTCAATGGTGAAGGAAAATTGCTCAACATTTCGTCGTTGCAGTTTCAATTTTTATAGAGTTGCGCTTCTTTGTCTTCCGTCACTTTGAGTTCCTACCAAGAAATCACACCTCCAACATGCACCTGTCACTGTCAATCAACCTTCGCGCGTATGAGCCACCAGTTTTCAAATGGCCCCTTCTTGAATTTCTCGCCCCGACGAAAGGTTGTTAGACTGTCTTTGCCTCGGGTTGAGCTCCCCCCGATCCAAAGACAATTTACTTCGGGTTGTATGCTGACAGGGCATTTTCAAATACTTCGCCTTATGACCTGAAGTCACTTTACTTCAGGTTTCATCCCAAAGACTCTTTTCTTTGCCTTCTTTGGCCATACATGCACAATCTGACTTCTCTATACACTTCTTCTCCTTTATTCTGAAAAAAACAAAAAAATGTGGGCACCACAGATTCTAAGGTCAATTTTGGTTGCTCATCGGTGGTCTTTGTGGGGGAGCATTGGGGTTAAACTCCCTTGGTCAGTACCTAGGACCTTGGTATGATGTGCTTGCCTGAGGCGGTACCTCTTGGTTTTGGTACACCGCCTCCTCTTCCTCTTCCTGATTCCATCATGGAACCCAATCAATCTGCTGCAACAAAAATGCATTACAAGTATTGCATTTTGTGTTTGCATGGCCTGACTTGCCACATGTGGTGCACCATACATTGGATCTGCCAAATGATGGAGGCTTCCTTTGATCCTTCACCCCAATCATCTGGATCTTAAAATCCAAAAACTTCTTTATTAGGGCATCCAGCTTGGTATCAGCCTTATGTACACTCTTAGTTGGGGGTGTCAATGGTTTCTTACCTCCTCTTCTTTGTATTCTTCTTGGCTTTGATTCTTCTTTGGATTCCAAAGAAGAACTTGAAGATGTGGAGGATTCCTC
Organism: Lunularia cruciata; assembly: GCA_948567375.1. NCBI lineage: Eukaryota > Viridiplantae > Streptophyta > Marchantiopsida > Lunulariales > Lunulariaceae > Lunularia > Lunularia cruciata. Next base: position 25,736,876 of record OX419759.1, read on the forward strand.
CAAAGAAGGAGATGTACTGCGAGAAGCTCTCCTTTTGGGCTGCTTGCCTTTCTTCTCCTAGTTTCTTTGATTTCCAGCAGAGTGAGAGTGAGCCACCTCATAGTGGGCAACATGTGTGAGTACTTTGTCCAGGAAGTTACATTCCTCTCCCTAGCAAAGATCCAAATCTCTGGTGAAAGTCCTCCCAAGAACCAGGTAATGGCTTGGGCATCAGAGTAACCCACCGCACCCAATTGCTTCACGTTCGGTTCAAAAGCTCCATGAACCGCTCAAAGTAGTCTCTCAACTTCTCCTTCTTGCCTCTATCCAAATCATTGAGTGCCGCAAAGATGCTTGAGTCATAATCAACTTCCTAAAAGCGTTCTCGGAACTTCAAGATCGCCATTAGTGCACTTACAATACCTCTCCTCATAGGATCTTTATAGCTCTCTACTTTGTAGCCATTCTTCATGCGCTTTGAAGAGAAGGCATCTCTCACTTCTTGGGTTTCTTCAGCTACTTCTCCCTTCCCCAAGAACATGGCACCATGCTCTGTGCATGCTTCTCTTCCGAGTACTAATCTCCAATCCGACTCTATCCATCAAGCCGGATTTTCTCTCTTCCCTTCTCCCTTGGGGCCGTCAAGACATCTACTCTTGATAATCTCAGTCATGAACCCAGAAAGATAACATTCTAGTTCCATGCCAAGAATGTGATCCAAAGCTTGCTCAAGACCTCAATTCTCATGATCACATCTAACCTCCAAATTGCATGATTTCTCACTACAAATTCAGAGTTTTTCTTCCCACCTCCCATCTTTCTCTCTTCCACTATGGGTTGGGGGCTATTCTTCCTATTGATTCCCACACTAACTCTCCTAACTTCCTCTTGACACACCAGCATGTCTTTGACTACACTTCCCTTCCCATGATCTCCTACAAGACAACTGCTAAACGGCGATGGAAAATTACTTGTAATTGCTTTGTCTCTAGCCCAAATTTTATAGTGGCGTGCCTTCTTTGTCTTTTTTCACTTCAAGTTTCTACCAAGAAATCACACCTCTTGCATACTCTTGTCATTGTCAATTTTCCCTCACGTGTATGACCACCATTTTTGTGAGCGGTACCTTCTTGAATGTCTCACCCCAAAGGAAAGTTGTTACATTGTCCTCGCCTCAAGTTGAGCACCTCCGAGACAAAGCCTCCTTACTTCGGGTTGTATGCTGATAGGGCAATTCCGAGTACCATGTCTTTTGACAAGAAGTCACTTTACCTTGGATTACAACCCAAGGATACCTTTCTTTGCCTTCTTGTGCCATACAGGCACAATTTGACTTCTTTTGTACAATTTTTCTTCAAAAATAAGAAAAAAACAAAAATGTGGGTACCACACAACACAACACTACAAGGGCCTCCTTTAAATAGGTAGAGCACTTCAAAATTTACTTAACTAATATACCGTTTCCTAACAATCTCCAAATCCAATACAACAACCCACTCTTCATATTTGCCAATCCAAATCTCAAATCAGTTATGAACCTGATGTAACTTCCTTCATAGTGTCTACTTTGACTCTATCCACAATTTCTATATCTCTTTCTAATTCTATCATATCTTCAATCTGAACTGACATTGAAGCCATGGGCATTTTATCTACCTTCTCATCAACCAACCCACTTACTTGTAATAGCTCAGATAACTCACCCAAAGACACTTGCACTCCTACTTTCTTTTCTTTGCATCGGGCTTCTACCTTCATGCTACTCCAAATCTACTCTAACTCGGATCTAACCAAATCTACTCTGAGACAAACATTGTCTCCTATCTCTATCATCTTCTTTTCTACTCAATCTCTTAGGCAAATTGTCAAATTGTTCAGATCCGTATCCTTTGCCTTTCTCCTTCTTGTCTCCTACACTAACAACTTCAGTTTGTGCAATCATACTTCTTCCACTTTTACTTTGGCTTCTATTTTCAACATTTCTCTCAACTTTTCTATTGCTTCTTCTACTTGCTCTGATGTATGATCTCAAGCTTGCTCCTCTTGCAACTCTTCATAGTACATCTTCAATGCATTTTTGAACTCATCTTTCAATGCTTCCTTTTGCTCCATGTATCAGGCAAGTTGGGCTTCTACATTGATGACAAGTCCTTGCAATTGCTCTTCTTCTCTATTCTTCTTGGCTAACTTGCACTGCCAAGATTTATCCTTTTGCGTTGCACTCAACTTAAGGCTCTCCAATTCTTGTTCCACTATAGCTGCAATTGCTTTTGAATGTATGCCTTCTATACGCACTTCATCAAATTCTCCTTCAACTTCTCAAAGGCTATCTTTTGCTTACTCAACTCTTCAGCATGCCTTTCAAGCTCACTTTCTTGCTTCTCAAAAGCATTTTGCAAGCTCTCAAACCTCTTCTATCAAAGAACTTTGTCAACCCAAAGCTCTTCAGCTTGCTTCTTGCCTTGGGTTAACTTCCCCTTCAACAGCATGATCTCTTCACTCATATACTTCACAACCTTTAGTTCATCCCTTACCTCTAGATGATCCTTCTTCAGCTCTTCCTTCTTCTTCTTCAACACCACTAGCAATGGACAGACAATCTTAGATAAGTATGCTACTTCCCCAAAATCTTCTTTTTCTCCTTCATGTTCACACGCTACTTGCATTGGTGCTTCTTCAACCAGTGCCTTACCCAAAATCTTGCACAATGGGTCTTGCAAGACCACCTCATGCCTCAGCTCCAACCTTCTTGTCTTCCATGGCTGTATTGGGGACACCATCTCTTCTAGGTGACTCCACTTCTTTTCTTTGGGAATTTCACCTCCACTCTCTTCTATTGTCATGTCTTGGCAAAGTGGTTGTTGCTACTTTGGATTTGGTGCATGTACTGCTGCTCTTCTACATTTTCTTCTCTTCACAAATTTAGGTGGAAGTGCAATACAATCTTCTATCTCTTGGCCACACTCAACAAGTTCAACCCGAGGTAAAAATGCACTACAAATGGCACTAATTAGTATGGCAATGATTTGTCTCTCCAATTCCAAATCATTTGCCTTGTTCACTAATGAAAGCCCTTTTCACAATTCACCATTCTCTTGCAAACATCTGATGGAAAAATTATGGCTTGGTGCATCATTACATAAGTGGTTCACTCTGGCTTGAAGATTGCCATCATACAATACTTACCCTTATTGGGTCTTGATGGGTATCCACTTTGTATCTATTCTTTGTATGTAGATGTGCTACCCATATTTTTGTTTTTTCTCAATTTTGAAGAAGAAGTGTACACAGAAGTCAAATTGTGCCTATATGGCCAAAGAAGGCAAAGAAAACTTTCCTTGTGATGTAACCCAAGGTAATGTGACTTCGGGTCAGGAGGCAAGGTACTCAAAATTGCCATGTCAGCATACAACCCAAAGTAAGGAGTCTTGGTCTCGGGGGTGCTCAACCCGAGTCTCCGTCTCATGATGTTCAAAATCGGCGGTCATATGCATGAAGGACACTAAACAATGACAAGAGCATGCAAGAGGTGTGATTTCTTGGTAGAAACTTGAATTGAAGAAAGACTTTATAAAAATTGGGCTAAAGACAAAGCGATGACAAGCAATTTCCCCTTGCTCTTGAGAAGTTGGCCTGCAGGAGATCATGGGAAGGGAAGTATAGTCAAAGACGTGCTGGTGTGTCAAGAGGAAGTCAAGAGAGTTAATCCGGGAATCAATAGAAGGAAGAGTCCCCAACCCATAGTGGAAGAGAGAAAGATGGGAGGTGGGAAGAAGAACTCTAAATTTGTTGTGAAAAATCATGTGATTTGGAGGTTAGATGTGATCACAAGAATTAAGGTCTTGAGGAGGCTTCGGATCACATTCTTGGCATGGAACTAGAATGTTAGCTTTCTAGGTGTTAAGCAATGCCTTGACAGATCTGAGAGGTATTGTAGAGTTGGTAGTATTCTGCATATGTGAGTGCAGTGCAAAGTTGATGTGAAGCAATTTTGATCAAGGAAGTTGTGCCTTCAGTGGAGAGGTAGAACACAATTATGAGGCAAAGTTGTTTTGTAGTGAAGTGCGGTTTTTTGGGAGAGCTTGAATCATCACAATCAAGATTGTTTGGAAAGATTTGATGGAGTTGTGATTATGGAGTGTTAATTCGTGACAAGACTGCGAGTCAGTGTTTGTTACTCTCTTTTGGGTGTGGTTTCTACCTAAGAGACTAAAGAAGAACTCAAGAAGAACTACATTGTTACTTTGCTTCGTATTTGGACATTTCTGACTTGTATCTCTGCGGGAACAAACTTTACTTACCCGATTACCGCAAAAGTGATGTTTGCCGGGTTGTCACAGGTAGAACACAATTCTGAGGCAAAGTTGTTTTGTAGTGAAGTGCCATTTTCAGGAGAGCCTGAATCATCACAATCAAGATTGTTTGGAAATATTTGATGGAGTTGTGATTAAGAGGTGTTAATTTGGGACAAGACTGCAAATCAGTGCTTGTTACTCTCTTTTTGGTGTGGTTTCTACCTGAGAGATTAAAGATGCAACCAAGAAGAACTACATTGTGATATTTGACTTTGTATTTGGACATTTCTGACTAGTATCTCTACGAGATCAAACTGTACTTACCTAATTGCTGCAAAAGTGATATTTGCCGGGTTGTCACATGATTTTTGGCGCCGTTGCTGGGGATACAAATCTTGGAAGTGGAAGAATATGAAGCCAATTTTGAAACTGGGTGTCAAAGCAATATGAACGTTTGCATCGAGAGAACAACGCAAAGAGAGAGTTCAAAGACAAATGTTGCATCATGAAGAAGACAAATGCCTGAAGATCCAATCTACTTTTGACAAAACCAAATGAGAGGCGTTGGACTTTTAACTTCTTCACAAAGAGCAAGAAGCCCTACGAGAACTTGATCAAAAGAAATGTGAAGGTGGTTGGCAAGGCTACTTTGCATCACCATCTTCCAAGAAGAAGAAAGACTCGAGCGGCCAGACATATTCATTATGGCCCAGTACACCAACTTCTACTAGAGCTGTAAAGGAAGTGGCATCTCTAAAGAACTTTTTTTGAGAAAAGACAACACAGACATTAACTGAACAAGAGTGTCTACACCTTCTATGACCAATTCCTTGATTTTCTTGAAGGAATTTTGGAGAACACTCCAAAGGTGTTGAGCCTGATTCTTCCACTTGGGTTGAAGTCAACACCCTCTAAGAAGAGATTGTTGAGGAAGACTTGTGAGCCGGCCTGTCTCTCACTCAGGATGAACCCCTGATGGCTATTATGGTAGCGCACCAATGACTAAGAAGGTAAGGAACCCCAACTCCATCATACTCCTCCAAGGCTAACACTCCAAGACTCAAGACATTGCTCACTAGAGAACTCAATGAGAGAGAGATAATTGCAAATGAAAGGATGATGAGTACCTCCTCACCCCTTGTTTATATACTTGTGAAATAGTAACGTACCAAAGTTACTAATTACCGTAGTAACTCAAGTTACTAGACTAAAAGTCAAGTAAAGTCAAAAAGTAGAAAGGAATATCCATTCATATGGGAATATTCCCCTAAGCATGTGGTCTTATCTTGACCCAACCACTAAGTCAAGGATTCCTTCACATGGGCTATCCTTGAACTAAAAAAGAATCCAAAACAAAAAGGCTTGCGGGCCCAAGAGTTCTCAACACTTTCCTCAAAGCCAAACACCTAGGAATAATACCAAGTCAACACACTAAAATCCAAAATAGTGGTGCTCATCTTTTCTACTTCCTCTAAAGTAAGGTCCACTCTATCTTAGCTATTACTAACTTTAGCTAACCATGACTAATATAGAACCATCCTTTATCATTATATAAATAATATCTCTTAAGTACTTGTAATACCAAGCTAAATATCACAATACCATACACATGCACAAATGGGTGTTACAGACCCGACTTTGAACTTGACCAATTGGAAACCTTGGGCCAACAATATGGCATTGATACCAAACAACCCTTTGGCTCCGCCTAGTTCAAACTTACTCCAGCCGATTCAATCAAGTTGAACAATGACTTTGTTGCCTTTCACCCAACACGCCTATCAAAAGTACAAGGAGATAGAACAAGACAAAGACCCCAATTAATTCATCAAATAATTCGAGGTCATCTCCTTTGCTAACAAGGAGCATGACTTGGTGGATAAACTATGCATTTTCCCAAGTCTGCTCTGAAAGAAAGCTCGAAGCTGGTACACTCATGTAACCCAAAAGGGGTTTGCATCAGCGGACAAGGCAGACTTGAGAAACAATTTCCTAGAACGATTCCGGGAAGTTGATTATGATACAAGTGTCTTCATAGCACTCAATGATCTAGACCAAGGTAAGAAGGAGAAGTTGAGAGACTACTCTGAGCGGTTCATGGTGCTTTTGAACCAAGTCCCAAAGCAATTGGGTATGGTGGGTTACTTGGATGCCCAAGCCATCACCTAGTTCCTGGGAGGACTTTCACCAAAGATTTGGATCTTTTCAAGGGAGAGGAATGTAACTTCCCTTGACAAGGTACTCAAACATGTTGCCTGCTATGAGGTGGCGCACTCTCACTCTGTCAGCAATCAAAGAAACCGGAAGAAGAAAGGCAAGAAGCCCAGAAGGAGAGCTTCTCAAAGTACATCTTCTTCTTTGGAGGAATCCTCCACGTCTTCAAGCTCTTCTTTGGAATCCAAAGAAGAATCAAAGCCAAGACAAGTACAAAGACGTGGGGGTAAGAAACCAGTGACTCCTCCAGCAAAAAGTGTACATAAGGCTGATACCAAGTTGGACGCCCTCATCAAGGAGTTTTTGGATTTTAAGATCCAGATGATTGGGGCAAAGGACCAAAGGAAGCTCCCATCATTTGGCAGATCCAATGTATGGTGCACCACGTGTGGCAAGTCAGGCCATGCAAACACGAAATGCAATACTTGCAATGCATTCCCGGTGTAGCAGATTGATTTGGTTCCAAGATGGAACTAGAAAGAAGAAGAGGATGTGGTGTACCAAACTCAAGAGGTACAGCCTCAGGTGAGCACATCGTATCAAGGTATGAGGTGAGGAACAAGGGAGCATAACTCCAATGCTCCTCCACGAAGACCACCAATGAGCAACCAAAATTGACCTCAAAATGTTGCACCCGGGGCATGTTATAATTGTGGCTTGATGGGACATTGGTCTCCAAATTGTCCGGAGCCAAGAAGGCGAATTAGGTACGTTCCCTTGTGCGGAAATTGCAAAGGATTGGGTCATACGGGCAACCAATGCACTCACTCACCAAACCCAAAGCCGCCTGTAAAGTATGTATAGACCCCGGCTGAGCGTGCAGCACTTTAGGCAAAGGGTGATACAACTATAAATTGTGTAACACTTGAGGAGGAGAGACCTCAAGAAGGAAGTCCGGCCTCCAAAGGAGAATGGCCGTGTCTTGAAATTTTGAAAGTTGTGACACGCACAAGTAAGAAGAAGTGTGATCCTAGAGAATTGAGTCAAACCTTGTCATCTTCCCAAAAGGCAAAGAGGTTGCGCCCAAAGGCAATCCTTTCTGCCAAGGAGGAAAAGATCCTTGCAAAAGCCAAAGCTAAAGCCTTGCAAAAAGAACTCAAGGAAGCAATACTCAACACCCGAGAACTGAGTTTGGAGGAGGAGATGAAGACAAAGCCTCTAGTTTTTCTGGCAGATATCCAATCCAAAGTGAAGGGTCTGATCCAAGCCGAGATGGGCCAACCCATGAAACCTTGGATCAAGACAACTAGTACATCATGAAGCGTCCTGAAGTCAAATTTGAACATGGGGAGACCTCAAACCCAAAGCCTAAGGCAAAGACGGTGAAATTGGGAGGGGTACCCAAATACAATATTGTAGTAGACATGGCAGCCACAAATGCAAACGCCACATTTAAGCAATTGTGGGAAGACAACAAGCTGTATAGGAGGCAGCTGAACTCGGCCCTCAAGAAAGTCAGGGTGATGTCAAAGAAAGACCTGCCGGCTATATATCAGATTGAACAAGAAGATCTGGGATCTCTAGAGGTTGATACGGAGATCACAGGATGCATGATCACATTGATACTCATTGATTTGGGTTCCTATGTGAATGTCATGACTGAGGACACTGCAAATTGATTGGAGTATCATACATTTGAACCAACATCCCGAGTATTGAAATTTGTAGACCAAACCAGGAGACGGTCATTGGGCATGCTGTCAAATATTACCACGATCATTGGAGGAGTACCCTTCAAGTTGAACTACATTGTGTTGCGACCAATAACCAAAATTGGTTACCTATTGTTGATTGGAAGACCTTGGTTGTACAATGCCCAAGTTGTGGTGGATTGGCACCAGCAAAAGCTATGGTTCAAGGACATTTTGTCCGAAGACCAGAAGCTGGTGACTGTGAGTTGGACAAAGGTTCCCCATCTTGAAGAAGCTAGTTCATCACAAGACAAAGAGGAATCCGAAGATGAAGTCCAAGTCAATTACTTAGAATGCTACAAGGTGGATGTCAAAGACAAAGATCCATATGACCTCGCCTCAGGTGAACCGGACTTGGAGGAAGGAGGTTTGATGGCAGCTTGCCTTGGATTAAGCCAAGTAAGCCACATTGAAGGAGTCATCAACCCCGATGACTGTCAAGATGTTGTCTTGACTGAAGGGAAAATGTTGAAAATTTTGAAGACAGTCACTTCGGAGGAGTTGGCAGGATACATTGCCTTGTTTATAGAATTCTAGGATGTATTTGCCTGGTCTATTGATCAAATGACGGGTATTCCACAAGAATTTGGAGAACAATAGATTGATCTGGTTGAAGGTGCAGTTCCAGTTTGGCAGAGATAATACCGTCTAAACCCGAAGTACTCCCTCTTGGTGAAAGACAAAATTGAAAAGTACTTAGGGGCCGGAATAATCTTTCCTGTCTTAAGCAATGAGTGGGTCTCCCCCATTGTCATTGTCCCGAAGAAGAAAATGGGGAAGATCCAAGTGTGCCAAGATTTCCGCAAGTTGAATGCAGCCATAAGGAAGGATCATCATCCCTTGCCTTTTACAGATACAATTTTGGACCAAGTAGCTGGTCACCCTTGTTATAGTTTTCTTGATGGATTTTCAGGATACAATCAAGTGTCCATCTGAGAAGAGGACAAGGATAAGACCACATTCACAACCAATTGGGGCAATTTCACTTACAATCAAATGCCCTTTGGGTTGTTTAATGCTCCTGCTATTTTCCATTGAATGATGAATTCAATCTTCAAGGATTTCCTGTGCAAATTTGTGGAAGTTTTCACTGATGATTTTTGTGTGTTTGGGCAAAGAGATGTACATTTGGATTACCTTTGCCAAACTTTTGAAAGGTTTCGTTTTGCCGGTTTGTCATTACACCCAGAGAAATGCTTCTTCACAATGAAGGAGGGAATTCTTCTAGGCATTGGGTGTCAAGCCGAGGTATTGAAGTTGATATCAAGAAAGTCAAAGTAATCTCAACTTTGGAATCCCCAAAGAACATCTGGGAACTGAGAGCCTTCTTGGGACACGTCGGATACTATAGACACTTTGTTTCAAACTATGCGGTGCATGCTCTAGCCCTTACAAAGCTTTTGAAGAAATCCAAAGACTACCTGTGGGAAGCAAATCAAGAAGAAGCTTTCTAGGTATTGAATAAGAAATTGGTTGAAGCACCAGTCATGAGGGCCCCAAATTAGGACGTCCCTTTTCATGTATATGTTTCCACTTTGTCCATGTCAATCTAAGTTGTCTTAAGTCAGAAGGACGAGAAGAAGAAGAACTACCCAGTTTATTATGCTAGCAGACAACTTTCAGTTTCCAAAAAGAACTACTCGACAACTAAAAGAGAAGCACTCGGAATGGTGTATGCTTGCAAGAAATTTCACCACTACCTGCAGGGATACAAGTTCATCTTCTATGTTGACCATTACGCATTGTAACATTTGGTCAAGAAGGCAGATTTGTCCGGGTGAATTGCAAGATGGATCTTGTTGTTACAAGAATTCATGTATATTGAACAAGTACGGAAGAGGGCTTTACATTCAAATGAGAACTTCATGTCCAGGTTAGAAACTCAAGACCAGGAATGGGAAATCAACAATCTGTTCCTTGATGAAGAGTTATATCAATTAACAGCACTGCAAAGTACAAGGTATGCAACCAAATATCATTATCTGCATACTCTACATTGTCTTGAAGGGCTGGACCTGGAGCAGAGGGCAGTCTTTCTTAGGAAAATGAGGCCATATCAGCTAAAACACATCATTCAAGATGGGTGAAGACAAAGTACTTTGGCAATGCTTGGAGTCATACAAAGTTGGAGGTGTAATTGAGTCTTTACACTCCAAAGCATTGGGAGGACACTATGCTCGGAAGAATACTGTAAAGAATATTCTTTCTTTGGGGTACTGGTGGCCGACGATGTACAAAGACATGCATGCCCATATCCGAAGCTGTGATGCTTGTCAAAGAACGGGAAAGCCAATGGCTACTTCTCAATGGCCTTTGAGACCAATTTTACCCTTGGCCCCATTTGAGAAATGGGGAATTGATTTTGTGGGTTCTATTCAACCAATAACCCAAGTCACAAGGAAACGTTACATTTTGGTTTGCACTAACTTGTAAGCCGGCCTATCTCTCACTTAGGATGAACCCCTGATGGCTATTATGGTAGTGCACCATGGACTAAGAAGGTAAGGAACCCCAACTCCATCATACTCCTCCAAGGCTAACACTCCAAGACTCAAGATATTGTTCACTAGAGAACTCAATGAGAGAGAAATAGTTGCAAAATGAAAGGATGATAAGTACCTCCTCACCCCTTGTTTATATACTTGTGAAATAGTTACATACCAAGTTACTAATTACCGCAATAACTCAAGTTACTAGACTAAAAATCAAGTAAAGTCAAAAAGTAGAGAGGAATATCTATTCACGTGGGCATATTCCACTATCATGTGATCTTATCTTGACCCAACCACTAAGTCAAGGATTCCTTCACATGGGCTATCCTTGGACTATAGAAGAATCCAAAACAAAAAGGCTTGCAGGCCCAAGAGTTTTCAACTCTTTCCTCAAAGCCAAACACCTAGGAATAATACCAAGTCAACACACTAGAATGCAAAATAGTGGTGCTCATCTTTTCCACTTCCTCTTAAATAAGGTCCCCTCTATCTTAGCTATGACTAACTTTAGTTAATCATGACTAATGTAGAACCATCCTTTATCTCTATATAAATAATATCTCTCAAGTACTTGTAATACCAAGCTAAATATCACAATACCACACACATGCACAAATGGGTGTTACAGACTATGCTACCAAGATGGTTGAAGCCGAAGCAACTTGCAAAGATGATGCAAAAATAGTGGTGGAATTTTTCTTTCGAAACATCATCTTCCAATATGGGTGTCCTCAGGAATTGGTCAGTGATAAAGTGACACGTTTTTTGAACTATATGATGGAAGCATTAACAAAATACTTCTAGATCAAACATTGGAAGATGACTCCTTATAACCCAAAATCAAATGGCTTAACAGAAAAGGCAAATGGGTTACTTTCTAAAATTCTGAATAAGGTGACAGTTGATTATGCCTATGACTGGGACACAAAGTTACCAGCCGTGTTGTGGGCATATCAAATGATAGAAAAGATCACAAACTAACAAACTCCATACTTCTTGACATATGGCATGCATCTCATACTACCAATTGAATTTGAAGTACCGACATATCGGATTCTTTGTGAAGAACAATTGTTGGAGGAAGAAAGCCAAGATCTTTGGATCCATCAACTGATATGGTTAGAAGAGAAAAGAGACAATGCAATGCAAACCACAAAAGAAGTACAAGAGTAGAGGAAAGTCAAGCACGATAAGCACATCAAGCCTGTGACTGTTTGCGAAGGAGATTTGGTTTTACTATACGACAATCACCAAATATTTTTCCAGGCAAATTGCATTTGAGATGGATGGGGCCTTATCGAGTTCTCTATCTTTATGAAAATGGGTCCATTCAACTTGCAGACGTGGAAGGCAATCATTTTGCCACTCAAGTAAACGGGTGGAGAGTTCAAAGATATTGGACCATAGACTTGGAAGTCTCTAAGACACCCAAAGTCTATGGCTGTGGGGATGCTCACATTTGAGGGAGGGAGTATGTGGAACCCACATTTTTGTTTTTTTCTCAATTTTGAAGAAGAAGTGTACACAGAAGTCAAATTGTGCCTATATGGCCAAAGAAGGCAAAGAAAACTGTCCTTAGGATGTAACCCAAGGTAATGTGACTTTGGGTCAAGAGGCAAGGTACTCGAAATTGCCATGTCAGCATACAACCCAAAGTTAGGAGTCTTTGTCTTAGGGATGCTCAACCCAAGGCAAGGACAATGTAACAACTTTCCTTTGGGGCGAGAAGGTACCATTCAAAATTGGCGGTCATACGCGTGAAGGACACTTGACATTGACAGGAGCATGCAAGAGGTTTGATTTCTTGGTAGAAAATTGAATTGAAGAAAGATGGAGGAGGCACAACTCTATAAAAATGGGGCTAAAGACAAAGTGATGACAAGCAATTTCCCCTTGCCATTGAGAAGTTGGCCTGCAAGAGATTGTGGGAAGGGAATTACAGTCAATGATGCACTGGTGTGTCCAGAGGAAGTCAAGAGAGTTAATTCGGGAATCAATAGAAGGAATAGTCCCCAACCCAGATTGGAAGAGAGAAAGATGGGAGGTGGGAAGAAGAACTCCAAATTTGTAGTGAGAAATCATGCAATTTGGAGGTTAGATGTGATCGCAAGAATTGAGGTCTTGAACAGACTTTGGATCACATTCTTGGCATGGAATTGGAATGTTAGCTTTCTAGGTTTCATGATTGAGATCATCAAGAGTAAGTATCTTGATGGCCCTGAGGAAGAAGGGAAGAGAGGAAATCCGGCTCAATGGAGAGAGTTGGATTGGAGGTTAGTACTCGGGAGAGAAGTAGGCACGGAGCATGGTGCCACATTCTTGGAGAAAGGAGAAAAAGCCAAAGAAACCCAAGAAGTGAGAGATGCCTTCTCTTTGAGCGCATGAAGAATGGTTACAAAGTGAAGAGCTATAAGGATCCTCTCAAGAGAGGGATCGTGAGTTCTCTAATGGCAATCTTGAAGCCAAAGAGAATGACTTATGTGATGAAGCACCAAGCGGTGTTCTTCCATAAGATGTTTGCAGGGGTAGAACACAATTTTGAGGCAAAGTTGTTTTGTAGTGAAGTGCCATTTTTGGGAGAGCCTGAATCATCACAATCAAGATTGTTTGGAAAGATTTCATATAGTTGTAATTAAGAGGTGTTAATTTGTGACAAGACTACAAATCAGTGCTTGTTACTTTCTTCAGGGTGTGGTTTCTACCTGAGAGATTAAAGATGCAACCAAGAAGAACTACATTGTGACATTTGACTTTTCATTTGGACATTTCTGGCTAGTATCTTTGCATGAACAAACTTTACTTACCTGAATGCCGCAAAAGTGATATTTGTCGGGTTGTCATAGTAGAGCTGTGAGCCGGCATGTCTCTCACTCAAGATGAACCTCTGGTAGCTATTATGGTAGCGCACCATGGACTAAGAAGGTAAGGAACCTCAACTCCATCATACTCCTCCAAGGCTAACACTCCAAGACTCAAGACATTGCTCACAAGAGAACTCAATGAGAGGGATAGTTGCAAGTGAAAGGATGATGAGTACCTCCTCACCCCTTGTTTATATACTTGTGAAATAGTTACGTACCAAAGTCACTAATTACCGTAGTAACTCAAGTTACTAGACTAAAAGTCAAGTAAAGTCAAAAAGTAGAGAGGAATATCCATTCACATGAGCATATTCCCCTAAGCATGTGGTCTTATCTTGACCCAACCACTAAGTCAAGGATTCCTTCACATGGGCTATCCTTGGACTAAAGAAGAATCCAAAACAAAAAGGCTTGCGGGCCCAAGAGTTCTCAACTCTTTCCTCAAAGCCAAACACCTAGGAATAATACCAAGTCAACACACTAAAATCCAAAATAGTGGTGCTCATCTTTTCTACTTCCTCTAAAGTAAAGTCCACTCTATCTTAGCTATGACTAACTTTAGCTTACCATGACCAATATAGAACCATCCTTTATCTCTATAAATAATATCTCTTAAGTACTTGTAATACCAAGCTAAATATCACAATACCACACACATGCACAAATGGGTGTTACATTTACCCCCGGACTAAGTTTTCACTTTGTCCTCAAAGTGAAGGCCTCTCTACCTTCTATGGTACATCTTCAACTTATCATGGTTAATCCTATCAAAGTGTCTTCCTCCCAACTCCTTGATATCATAGGTGTCATTGCTCCACACCTTCTCTACTATGAAAGGTCCAAAGTACTTAGGCAAAAACTTCTTTTGCACTCTCTTGAATCAAATGGAATCAAACAACATTACCCAATCACCTTCTTTGAAAGGCTCCACCTTCTTCTTGCCTGGCCTCTTGTCAAAGCTCTCCTTTTGTTTCCTTTGGGCTTGCTCCACTCGAACCATAGCAACTGCTCTTGCCTCTTCCAACTCCATGAGTTGATCCTTCCTTGACTTCTCATCACCTCCTTGTGCTTTCTTCAATCTCCTATGAATGCTTTGGAAGGTAGGAAGATCAAAGTGAATAGGTAAGGTAGACTCAATACCATATACCAATTAAAATGGAGAAAATCCGGTGGAAGTCTTCATGGTTGTCCTCTACTCCCATAAACTGCATGAATTCTCTTGTCCCAATGATGTTTAGCCCCCTCCATTTCTGCATCTTTGGCCAACATCATGCATAAGGTCTGATTGGTTCTCTCTGCCAAGCCATTGGAATTTGGCTTATAGGATGTAGTTACTCTATGTGTGATAAAGAAATGTTGTAGCATGGTTGTAGTAATGCTTCCTGTAAACTCTCCTCCTCTATCAGAAACCAACTCCAAAGGGCATCCAAACCTAGTGATAATGCGTTCATAAAGAAATCTACTTGCTTCATCTTCATTCTTGTCCCTCAATTGTCTAGCCTCAACCCACTTGGTAAGGTAATCAGGAACTACCACAATGTACCAATTGTTCCTTGGGGTTCTATTGAGAGGACCTACAAAATCAATTCTCCACTTCGCAAAAGGTCCTAGTAATGGAATTGATCTAAGTGGTAGAGTGGATGTAGACTTTCTAGCAAAAGCTTGACAAACATGACAAGTTTTGCAATAATCAAGACAATCCTTGAAAATCCCTCTCCAATGGTTACCTGCATCTAGAATCTTGAAAGCAGTCACCTTTCCTGCAAAGTGTTCTCCACATACTAAACCTTCATGAAACTCCTTTATGAGTAGGATAGACTCTTCCTTACCCACTGCTCTTCAAAGTAGACCATCTGCTCCTTGGTGAAAAAGAATATCCTCCACCATTGTGTAAGGTCTAGATCTTGCTGCAAGGGCCTTCCTCTCCCTAGCATGCATCCCTTCTGGATAGTTACCTCTTGTCACAAAATCCACAATCACCTTGTACTCCATTGGAATCTCTTGAGTGATTGAAATTGTCATGAGCTCCTCATCCGGGAAGGAATCATCCATTGGCTCATCTCCATCATGATCATAGGCTCTAGATAACAAATCAGCATTTGCATGTTTCTTTTCTAGCCTATCCTTAATTGTGTAGTCATACTCAGACAAGAGTATCATCCACCTTGCTAGTCTCCTAAACTTGTTGCTTGTTTGCCATGCTCACCACAAATGTTGAAGGTCTTGAGGGTTTCATACCCAACTTCTTCATCAACCTTTCTGACATGGCATTCACTGCTGATCCTACATCAACCAATGCATCCTTGATGTTGTGACAATTCACTCTCACATAAATCTTGGAGGCATATTCACAAGCCTCCCATGGTGCTTGCTTGGCATCCACCTCCCCCATTGATACCAGGACTTTTGCCTTCTTCTTCCTCTTGCTCCTTGTAGAACTCAAACCACCTCTAAGCTCCTTTCTCAAGGTAGGGTTCAAAGCAATTAATTGGTGCACTGTGATGTTAGCCTTGTGCCTACCAACATCCTCCAACACATTGTAGTTCCATTGTTGCTTTGAGATCAAGAAGTCCTCGATCCCCAACTTCTTCCTTGGAGTCTTTGTTGTTGATGGTGTTGAGATGCGAGTGCTCCTAGTAGACATAGGAGTATCCTTGCTTGAAGTAATCGTTGAGAAGAGTGAACATCCTCTGCAAAACGAGCTCTCTTCTTCTCTTGTGCCAAAAGCTCCAAATGAAGACCCTTGGAGTTTGAGCACTCTCCCTTCTCATACTTGCTCTCAACCACATCTATGGATGCTATCCCTTTACCTTTGTTGGGATAAGGAGCCACTTGGGTTTCACTACCTCCCTCTTTCCCTCTATTGGCTCCCTCATAACCCCTTCCTCCATGGTAAGTGGAATTTGGGCAATTCCTTTGGATATGGCCTCTTCCTCCACAACCAAAACAATTTCTATCCTTGAAATTGTTGGCTGGTTGGCCTCCTCTATATGGAAATTTTCCATAACTCCTAGGCCCTCTCCCTACATTCTGATCCACCTCTCTCTTCTCCCATAGTTGCACCACATTGATCTTGAGATCCGCAAGTTGTTCTGTGATGGTTTGGAGTGGATCTTTTGGTGGAGGTGCAAGAACTGGAGCAACTACTACTTGTGGTGCAACCCTTGTCACCAAATTATCAGAAGTTCCACCATACTTGTAGCCTTGAGGAGGATGCACAACCTCTTTCACCACCAAATCACTCTCATCTCCTTCCAAACTCTCCTCCATATGAATTGCAATCTTGATAGCTTCAACCTTGGAAGAAGGTTTCTCATATCTCACCTTGCTTCTAATTTGTGGTCTCAACCCTCCCACAAAATTCTTGGCGAGCATGGCCCCTGTGCCAATCATTGTAGTCTCCACATCATCCCCACCCTTCCTCAACACTATGCAAAATCTGGACTCCAACTTTTCCACTCTTTCCACATAGACTCTCACTTTCTCTCCATCTCCTTGCTTGAGAAATGTAACCTCACTCATCAATCTCTCATAACTCTCATCAGGAAGAAAGTTCTCAATGATTGCTGAAGTCAAAGTCTCCCAAGACTCCTCTTCCCCATCTCTCCTCTCTCTCTTATGGTATTCTGACTCATACCATGTAAGTGCTGCATCTTGAAAGAAATCTGGTAATAATGAGGCCCACTCATTCTTCCTCCTCTCATTGTTTCCTATGCAAGCTCTCTTGAAGTCTCTCACAAAGGCCTCCACATCTTCTCCATCCTTGCCAAAGAAAATTGGAAGTTTTCCCATCTTAACCCCTCACTATCTTTCTTTTCTCTCAAATTTTTTTCTTTTCTTTTCTTTTCTCTCACTCTATTACTAATAGAGTATATACATGACTAACACCATCTGAGAATAATCCACTCTAGTGAACACAAAAGGTTCAGGTTGCTCCAAGATTTCTATAGCAACATCAAATCCTAGAGTACATATTAATCTAACTCTCATGGATAGTTTATCCATGAGTTGAAAGATTATCTCCATCACTAATCTTGAGAACTAGCTGATGAAGGTGGTAGTATTTTTGTAGCTGTACTAAGACTCTCTCTAAGATCCTTCACCAAAGTTTCCAAAAGTGCTTTTACTCCACTACACTCATGCCCTTTTGGAAGTCCTTCCACTCCACAAACCTCACACAACTCCTTGGTCTTAGATCTTCTCCCTCCCAATCTTGGTGAAGAAGGTCCAACATGCAAACCCAAGTCAAGTAAGCCTCTCCTTTCTCTCAATCTCTTGCTCTCAAAGGTCAATGGACATGAACTTGCCTTATGTCCCTTCTCTCCACACAGAATGCACTTAGACTCACTCTTTCTTCCAAGTGGTGTAGGTTTCTGGATCCTCTCAACACTCTCTTCAAATTCTATTGTAAACTCTCTTTTCCTCAAATCCACCCCTACAATTACCTCGAACCCTTGGGGAGCCTTGCATAATCTTAATTTCCACTCTTGATGACCCTCCATGTTCCCAAGATGAATCTAAACACTCAAACATGCTTTTTGTTGATCTCAAACTTCTCATGCATGAGATCTCCACTCTCCAGAATTGACCCACTCTCCAAAATTGACCCTTCCTCACAATCTCCCAACCAGTATATCAAAGTCCTTTGAAATTTGGCACACTTGATCACAACTCTAGGGCGTCCCTCCCTGCAAAATTTCAGATCTTTTCATCAAGCCATTTGGCCTAGACACCTTTCCATTCAGCACACATATTTCAGATTTGGTCTCAAAACCACCCCCCTCACTTCAAAAACTCATGACTCCCTGCGCAAAAACGATCTCTCTCTAATTTTTCTGGCAGTAGGTAGGATACAATGCACTGAATTTTCTTGGATATTTTCAGTACAATTCACTGAAAATTGAAGAAAGGGGAGACTCTGTACAATTTTCCAGAGAGCATGCAGTTGCGGGACCACTTTACCCTATCAACTTTCAAAAATTCTAGCTCAGTGCGCATAGTAGTACTGAGCTAGAATGAGCAATGAGTACCTCCTCACCCCTTGTTTATATACTTGTGAAATAGTTACGTACCAAAGTTACTAGACTAAAAGTCAAGTAAAGTCAAAAAGTAGAAAGGAATATCCATTCACATGAGCATATTCCCCTAAGCATGTGGTCTTATCTTGACCCAACCACTAAGTCAAGGATTCCTTCACATGGGCTATCCTTGGACTAAAGAAGAATCCAAAACAAAAAGGCTTGCGGGCCCAAGAGTTCTCAACTCTTTCCTCAAAGCCAAACACCTAGGAATAATACCAAGTCAACACACTAAAATTCAAAATAGTGATGCTCATCTTTTCTACTTCCTCTAAAGTAAAGTCCCCTCTATCTTAGCTATGACTAACTTTAGCTAACCATGACTAATATAGAACCATCCTTTATCTCTATAAATAATATCTCTTAAGTACTTGTAATACCAAGCTAAATATCACAATACCACACACATGCACAAATAGGTGTTACAGAGCACTAAGGGAATTTTGCACTTCTATGGTCTCTTCTACAGCCTCTTCCTTCCCATGGAATGTAACTTTGGATTCCTCACCACCCTCTTTCCCCAAGACTCATCTCAAATCTGACTTTTTCCATCAAAGCGGATTGCCTCTCTTCCCTTCTTCCTCTTGACTCTCCTCACAATTCCTTGCAGTTATTTTTGCCATGAAACCTAGAAAAACTTAGGTTCTACTTGAAGGCCAAAAATGTGATCCAAAGTCTACTCAAAATTTTGATCCTTGCTATGACATCTAACCTCCAAATTGTAGGATTCCTCACAATGAGTGTGGGACTCATCTTTTTACCCCTCATCAACATTGAGTGATCTCTAACTCTTTGTCTTTGGAAAATTATCCCTTTCCCTAAACAAGAAATTTTTACTCCCTTAGGATTCTTAAAAATCAAACTCTTGGTTGGCTTTGTAATAGGCACTCCTTTGAGACAACTACTTAGTGGCATCAAATACTTGCATGACACTTCAAAAATCCCTTGACAAAGTCTCCATCTTATAGTTCTTTGTTGCACGGTCATTCCACAATCACTTTTCACTTGATAATCACACATTTTGCATGTATTCCTCTTGTCACTATCAATTTTATCCCGCTCATGTCTTAGCCATTTTCTTGCTTGTATGTTCTTGGCTAGCGAACCTGAAGGAAAGTTATTACTCTATCTTTGCAGGTTGATTGCCCCAAGGTGAAGTTTCCTTACTTTAGGTTTCTCGCTTAACAAGTCTGATCCAAGTTCTTCTTTTCCTGACACAAAGTAAACTACTTTGGGTTTGATCCAAAGACAGAATTATCCTTCTTTTGTTGCTTATTTGGGTTCAATCTGACTTTCATTGTACAGTTCTTCTTCAAAATACAATAAAACCAAAAAATGTGGGTACCACAAAGAAGGTACCTCACATTGGGGAAACTACTTTGTCTAAAGAAAAAGATGCATCTCAAGATACTTCATCATCCCCCTTGGATGACTTGGCAAAAGACATGTTAGTAGATTACTTGGAGTATTATGAAGTAGAAGTCATGGAGTACAACCTATACAAATGTTTTTTGGATCATAGCAATATGAAGGAAGGAAGATATTATCCCCCTCAACTTGGATTCAGTTGAGTGAATCATGTGGAAGAAGTCATCAATCATGATGATTGTTAGAATGGTGTTTTAGAAGAGAGAAAGGTTCTAAAGACATCCAAGACTATTTCTTGAGAAGAATTTGTGGCCTATAATCAATTATTTAAAGATTAACAAGAAGAATAACAAGATGTGTTTGCTTGATACATGCTTTGAATTCCCAAATAGTTTGGGAAGCATAGAATTCCCAAACAGTTTGGGAAGCATCATATTGATCTGATAGATGGAGCAATTTTGGTTTGCCAAAGGCAGTATCGGTTGAACCCAAAGTACTCCCTCTTAGTGAAGGATGAGATAGACAAATATTCAAAATTGTGCATTATATTTCTAGCATTGAGCAATGAGTGGGTGTCCTCAATTGTTATTGTTCCAAAAATGATAGGCAAGATTTGGTTGTGTCAAGACTTCAAGAAACTTAACACTATTACTAAGAAGGACCATCATCCACTTCCTTTTACTGATACCATTTTACATCAAGTAGTAGGACATCCTTGCTATAGTTTCCTTGATGGTTTCTTAGGTTATAACCATGTATCTATTTGAGAAGAAGACAAGGACAAAACAACATTCACTACAAATTGAGAGTCTCATTCTTATAATCAGATGCCCTTGGGATTTTGTAATGCTCCAACTATGTTCTAGAGAATATTGAATGCAATCTTTAAGGAATTTCTTCAGACTTTTGTTGAAGTTTTCATTGATGACTTTTGGATGTTAAAGAAGAGTGAAATACATTTGGAATACCTTCACCAAATGTCTAATAGGAATTCAAGCTACAAACTTATCCTTACATCCCAAGAAATGTTTCTTTGTGATGACTCAAGGAATCTTATTAGGACACCATGTTTCAAGTTGAGGTATAGAAATAGATGTTAAGAAGGTCAAGGTCATAAATGTTGGCGGCCATGACCTAACCCATAGTTATGGGGCACTATGGGATAGCCCTTATATGGCCGGACCTTCTCCATGCTCCAAGAGGAACTACACATAAGATTACTAAAGTGCATGTAGTCATAGTGCAAAGCCAAGTCTATTGTAGGACACTTAACGTCAAAGATGCTTCATACATTTGTCACCTTGAGAGCCCATAGACCTCCTTGATTTTCATTCTCTACTCAAAAATCCTCATGCTTATCAAAAGACTATAGGATATCCCATAGTGGAATCATAGGTTAACAAGGATCAATAAGAACATCAATTCATAAAACTTTACTTTCATCTATCAAATCCATCAATCATCCATGCAAGAAGCTAAGAGCCGCAATAGACAAGGCACTTAAGCTTTATTACTCTTGGGTTTGGGCTATCACTTTACAATGGAGGAACATTCCTTGCCTTGCTTTGCCTTTTGAGAAATGCCTTAATGCTATCGGGTACTTCTCTCCCTATCCAAGTATGCTCCTTACCCTCGACTAAGTGGCCAATAGTTGATTCCTCATAACTCTCTACACTAATATAAACAAATGTTAATTAATCAACCAACACTTTATAGTGGACTTAGCTCCTTTTCATATTTGGGGTTGAACCCTAGAAAGAATAAATTTCCTCCTCAATCCTTCCCCTTTGGCAGCCTTCTCCTTTCAATGCCACCCCCATCAATGCCAATTGGCTCCTAATCCTTGAATCTAGATTATACTACCTAAGTGCGTTAGCATGTTTTCTTTGCATTTAATATCTACCTAATCTTGTCCTACTATACTACATACCCATTGTTTTCTTGCCCATTCTCCCATTTGTTATGTAGAGAGAATTTGCAATATAAGTCTTGTGGCATCTTGCTCATAACAAAAGTCCCGCATTCCTTATCCCATAATATCAACTTTCCTGCAACCTACATGCCCTTAGCACCTACTTTGCCCTTTTTAAAGCCTATTTCTTCTTCTTGCCTTTTTTTACGAAAGGGAAGAACTAGGCCTTCATCCAAAACTAGATGCCCATATGATCACTATCTTGGTATTCCTTAAAGATAGTATCTCATACTTGGATAAATCCATCTATGTGGGCTCACTCCAAAGTCCTACCTAGACAAAACCTGACATGTTTTCTTGTTCTAAGATGTACATGAAGGTGAGGTTTTTAATCTCATCTTGGAAAGGATTAAATTACACCATTTTCTTTAAATAAGCAGTGATATACTTGGGTGAGGGTCTTGCAATATATGGCTACTTGGAAGATTACTAGATCTTGACTTGCATACCATTGTTCCCAACATAGGTCTAACATATCCATTGTCTCCCATACTCCAAAAGGGTAGGCTCATACCTCTGGTCAGCAATGTGGTTTCTTCCCATAGGAGGACTATCAAAGACGATAAGATCATGGCATGTCCAAATCCAACCTCTCCTTCAATGGCTCCTTGAGGTCCAAAGGAAGAGCATCCATTGGTGCAAGGAGCCCAATGGATTCCATGTCTCTTGTGTTAATTGTCAAAGAAATAGGTCCTCGGGTGCCAAGGGATAGCCAACATAATAAGTTGTTGGTTGGCACTATCAATCTTGCATGGTTTTGAAGCATATGGTTGCATGAAGAACTGTATTTGGTCTAACTATAGCAAAGTTACTCATGGACAATTGCAAGAATTATTGTAGTTCTTACCTAAACCTCCCAATCCACACAATAGGGCACAAGCAATCCCTTAAGTCAGGGCTTCTTGAACTCCAAGATGTAGGCCATAGCTCTAAGGTCATCAGGGTCACTAGAGTCTTCTTCCTCAAAAATGAGATCTGCATTTGACTTCCTATCAAAACATTTAATCATGCAATTGCTTAGTGCATTGTAAGACTGAATACATGAAGAATTGAGGTTTGGAAAGCCATATTGGTTTCTCAAATACTATCGGAGGAATTTTCTTTGTCCCAATTGCTTGAACACTATCCTTAACTCATGGACTATAGTACTAATTGGTGTGGTTTAGGATGTAGGGTTTGTATTAATAATAGTATTACGTACAACCCACAACTTGACATCCTAGTGGATTTGGGTGATCTTGGTGTTGGTGATCCAATTTGATTTCACATATTCACTTCCATGATAGAGGTGCAATTTCAATGTTAGACCTTGTTTTACCAATTTCAAGTAGTCTATGGTAACCACATTTTTCATTTTGGAGGAGTTTAGAAGAAGAAGTGCCTTGCTGAAACCAAATGGAGAAGAAATGAGGGGAAACTTGTGTTTTGATCAGACCCAAGGAAGTCGATTTTGTGTTAGAAGAAGAAGGACTCGGACTTTATCAGACCCAAAGAAGCTTACTTTGTGTCACAGGAGGAATAAAAAAAACTCAGATCAGATGCCGAAGGAGGGCAGACCCAAAGGAGGAAGGGAAGTTGCAAATCAGGATTCTTGCGGGGGCCATATCTCACTGATGACAAGTCCAAATCATGCGTGCTATATCTTGTTGGAAGCGTCTCGGTTAGGGCTTTCCATTGCCACCAAAATCTCAGAGTTTGGAGTTTTTAAAAGAAGTTACAAGCATTTGAACTTTCGGGAGTAGATGTATAAAGTAGTTTGGTGTCTTCGGGTCAATGGGACTTTGGACTTTGGGTTTATATGACTTTGGGTCATGAGACTTTACCTCAAGATGAAGATGACTAAATCCAAGGTAGCCATACCTCGGAATGCAGTGAAGGTGACTTTGGGAATCTTGCTAGAGGTATTAGAGGAAGTTAGAGTAAGGAAAGAATATATTTAGGATACCCATGACTTGAATTTCAGTTTTGAATGAAGATAGGAGAGAATTAGAAGAGTAAAAGTAATAGTGAATAAACGTGAAGTGCAAGATCAGAATGTAAGTGTCTTTGGGTCAGTGACATGAGTGATTAGGAGAAAGTGGGTTGCAAATTGAAGATGTAGATAATGTACCCATGCTTTCAATTACAACTCTTGATTAGGACACAATATAATTAGTAAAGGAATTGATAGTAGCTAGACCCAAAGTTGTAGAAGTAGGAATGCAGGATTTGACATTTGACATTTGACATTTTAGAGAAGAGTGGGTCGGGACATAGAGATTTAGAAGGATAACTTGTGATTGGAATTGTAGATTAGAGTGGAGAATTAGTAGAATTGGTAGAGGAAATAAGAGTTGTGAGACCCGAGGATAGGAAAGTCATAAGTGAGGTTACTTCGGGTTTGGGGTTGAAAGCCAAAGAAGAAGTAGACATCAAATCAGATTAGAAACAGAATTGAGATTTGAAGAGGCAGATATGAAGAGGTGCATTGTCATTTTGGATCTGCAAGTTTGTAGAGTTGTTAGGAAGAGGTATACTAGGAAGATAACTATTGATTGCTTCACTATTTAAGAGTGGCATTTGCAGTCTTATGTTGTTTAGTGCTCATAATTTTGAGAATAGATAAAGCGAAGTGCTGTGAAGTAGTGCTCATTGCTTGAGCTTGATTCCGAGTATCAACTTTGTGTCTATGTTTGTGAGTGTTGGGAGAATTTCAAAGTGCAAGTTAGTGTGCTTGTTGGATGTTGGATTCCACAGCCTTGATCTTCATTTTGTGTGTTTGATCTTGAGTGAAGTGCAATCAAAGCAATGCCTTGACAGATTTGAGAGGAATTGTAGTGTTGGTAGTATTCTACATTTGTGAGAGCAACGCAGTGTTGATGTGAAGCAATTTTGATCAAGGAAGTTGTGCCTTTAGTAGAGTGGTAGAACACAATTCTGAGGCGAAGTCATTTTGGAGTGAAGTGCCATTTTAGGGAGAGTTTGAATCATCACAATCAAGATTGTTTGGAAAGAGTTGAAGGTGTTGTGATTAAGGAGTGTTAATTCGTGACAAGATTGCAAATCAGTGCTTGTTACTCTCTTCTAGGTGTGGTTTCTACCTGAGAGATTGAAGAAGAAATCAAGAAGAACTAAATTGTTATTGTTTGACTTTGTATTTGACCAATTCCGACTTGTATCTTTGCGGGAATGAACTTTACTTACCTGATTACCGCAAAAGTGATATTTGCCGGGTTGTCAATTGATTTTTGGCGCCGCTGCCAGGGATACAAATCTTGGAAGTGGAAGAATACAAAGCTAAATTCAAAACTGGGTAACAAAGCAATATGAATGTCTGCATTGAGAGAACAACGGGAAGAGAGAGTTTGAAGACGAGCATTGCAACGTGAAGAAGACAAACGTCTGAAAGTCCCATCCACTTTTGACAAAACCAAACGAGAGGTGTTGGACTTTCAACTCCTTCACAAAGTGCAAGAAGCCTTGCAAGAACTTGACCACAAGAAACGCAAAGACGGTTGGCAAGGCTACTTTGCATCTCCCTCTTTGTCCAAAAAGAAGAAAGACTCGAGTGGCCAAACATATCCATTACGGCCCAATTCACCAACTTCCCCTAGAGCTGTAAAGGAAGTCGCGTCCTTAAAGAACTTTGTTTGGGAAAAGACAGCACGGACACTCACGGAAGAAGAGTGTCAGCATCTTTTACGAACGATTCCTTGGTTGTCATGAAGGAATGTTGAAGAACACATCGAAGGTGTTGATCTTGAATCTTCCAACCGGGTTGAAGTCGACACGCTCATATCAGAAATTGTTGAAGAAGACCCTACCTTGAAGTTGACAAATTAGAATCCCTGGGCTGACAACACGGTGTCAATTCCAGCCAATTCCTTGGTTCCGTCAAGTTCAACTCTACCCCAGCTAATCCTAGTGCATCAAACGATGACTTCATTGCCTATCACTTGACATGCCTATCAAAAGTATAAGGGGACAGAACAAGACAAAGACCCTGATGAATTCATCGAAGAATTTGAAGTCATCTCCTTTGCTAACAAGGAGCATGACTCGGCGGATCGATTGCAAATTTTCCCAAGTCTACTCTGAAAGAAAGCTCAGAGCTGGTACACCCATGTGACCCAAAAAGGGTTTGTACCGATAGACTGGGTAGACTTGAGAAACAACTTCCTGGAATGATTCCGGGAGGTTGACTACAACACAAGTGTCTTCATGGCACTCAACGATTTAGACCAAGGCAAGAAGGAGAAGTTAAGAGATTACTTTGAGCAGTTCATGGCACTCTTGAACCGAGTTCCAAAGCAATCGAGGGTGGTGGGTTACTCCGATGCCCAAGCCATTACCTAGTTCCTAAGAGGACTTTCACTAGAGATTTGAATCTTTGCAAGGGAGAGGAATGTAACTTCCCTTGACAAGGGACTCAAACATGTTGCCTGTTATGAGGCGGCCCACTCTCACTCTGCCAACAACCGGAGAAATCGGGAGAAGAAAGGCAAGAAGCCCAAAAGGAGAGCTTTGTGCAGTACATCTCCTTCTTTGGAGGAATCCTCTAGGTCTTTGAGCTCTTCTTCAGAATCCGAAGAAGAATCAAAGCCAAGACGAGTAAGAAGATGTGGGTGTATGAAACCATTGACTCCTCCAGCAAAGAGTGTAAATAAGGTAGATACCAAGCTGGATGCCCTCATCAAGGAGTTTTCAGATTTTAAGATCCAAATGATTGGGGCAAAAGATAGAAGGAATGCCCCAGCATTTGGCAGATTGAATGTATGGTGCACCGCATGTGGCAAGTCGGGCCATGCAAACACGGAATGCAATACTCGTAATGCATTCTCGGTGCAGCAGATTGATTGGGTTCCGCAATGGAACCAAGACGAAGAAGAAGAGATTGAGTACCAAACGCAAGAGGCACATCGTATCAAGGTCCGAGGTTTGGACCAATGGAGTATAACCCCAATGCTCCTCCACAAAGACCACCAATGAGCAACCAATATCACCCTCAGAATGTTGCACCTGGAGCCTATTACAATTGTGGCTCGATGGAACAGTTGTCTCCAAATTGTCCGGAGCCAAGAAGGCAAATTGGGTACGTTTCCTTGTGCGGAAATTGCAAAGGATTGGGCCATATGGGCAACCAATGCCCTCACCCACCGAACCTAAAGCCGCCTGTAAAATATGTATAGACCCCCGTTGAGCGTGCAACAATTTAGGCAAAGGAGGATACTAATGTAAATTGCATCACGCTCGAGGAGGAGAGACCTGAGGAAGGGAGTCAGGCCTCAAAAGGGGAATGGCCGGACCTTGAAATTTTGAAGGTTGAGACACGTGCAAGTAAGAAGAAGCGTGATCCCAAAGAACTGAGTATGACCTTGTCGTCTTCCAGAAAGGCAAAGAGACTATGCCCAAAGGCAATTCTTTCTGCCAAGGAGGAAAAGATCCTCTCGAAAGCCAAAGCTAAAGCCTTGCAGAAAGAACTTAAGGAGGCACTACTCAGAACTCGGGAATTGAGTTTAGAGGAGGAGACAAAGACAAAGTCTCCAGTTTTTTTGGCGGACATCCGATCTAAAGTAAAGGGCCTGATCCAAGCCAAGGTGGGCCAACCCAAGGAACCTCGGGTTAAGGCCACTAGCAATCCCATCACCATTTTGAAACGTCCCAAAGTCAAAATGGAACATGGAGAGACTTCAAACCCAAAGCCAAAGCCAAAGACAGTCAAATTGGGAGGAGTACCCCAATACAATATTGTAGCAGATTTGGCAGCCACAAATGCCAACGTTACATTCAAGCAATTGTGGGAAGACAACAAGTTGTACAAGAAGCAATTGAATTCGGCCCTTAAGAAGGTGAGGTCAATGTCCTTAAGAAGCCCTTAAGAAGGACCTGCCCGCTATCTATCGTATTGAACAAGAAGATCTAGGATCTCCCAAGGTTGACCCGGAGATTGCAGGATGCATGATCATATCGATACCCATTGATTTGGGGTTCGGTGTGAATGTCATGACCAAGGATATTGCAAATTGACTGGGGTATCATACGTTTGAGCCAACACCCCGAGTGTTGAAATTTCCAAACCAAACCAGGAGACGGCCTTTCGGCATGCTATCAAACATAACCACAATCATTGGGGGGGGGTGCCCTTCAAGTTGAATTACATTGTGTTGCAACCAATGACAAAGACTGGTTACCCTTTGTTGATCGGGAGACCTTGGTTGTACAGTGCCCAAGTTGTGGTGGATTGGTATCAGCTAAAGTTACAATTCAAGGACATTTTATCCAAAGATCAGAAGCTGGTGACTGTGAGTTGGACAAAAGTTCCCCATCTCGGGGAAACAAGTTTGTCAGAAGAGGAGGACGAACTCAAAGACTCATCGTCTTTGTCCTTAGACAAATCCAAAGACAAAGTCCAAGTTGACTACTTGGAATGCTACGAGGTGGATGTCAAAGACAAAGATCCATATGACCTTGCCTCGGGTGAACCTGACTTGGAGGAAGGGGGTTTGATGGCAGCTCACCTTGGGTTAAGCCGAGTAAGCCACGTTGAACGATGACTATCAAGATGTTGTCTTGACTAAAGGTAAAATTTTAAAATTTTTGAAGACAGTCACTTCGGAGGAGTTGGCAGGATACACTGCCCTATTCATAGAATTCCAAGATGTATTTGCCTGGTCTATTGATCAAATGCCGGGTATTCCACAAGAATTTGGAGAACACCAAATTGATCTGGTTGAAGGTGCGGTTCCGATTTGGCAGAGACAATACCGCCTGAACCCGAAGTACTCGCTTTTGGTGAAAGATGAAATCAACAAGTACTTAGTAGCCAAAATCATCTTCCTTGTCTTAAGTAGTGAATGGGTCTCCCCCATCATCATTGTCCCAAAGAAGAAAACAAGGAAGATCTGAGTGTGCCAAGACTTCCGTAAGTTGAACACAGTCACAAGGAAGGATCATCATCCCTTGCCTTTTATCGATACAATTCTAGATCAAGTAGTTGGTCACCCTTGTTATAGCTTTCTCGATGGATTTTCAGGGTATATTTGAGATGTACATTTGGATTACCTTTGCCAAACTTTTGAAAGGTGTTGTTTTGCCGGCTTGTCATTACACCCAGAGAAATGCTTCTTCACAATGAAGGAGGGAATTCTTCTAGAGCATTGGGTGTCAAGCCAAGGTATTGAAGTTGATGTCGAGAAGGTTAAAGTAATTGCAGCTTTGGAATCCCTTAAGAACATTTGGGAGCTAAGAGCCTTCTTGGGACATGTTGGATACTACAACGCTTCGTGTCAAATTATGCAGTGCTTGATGCATCCCTTACAAAGCTTCTAAAGAAATCTGAAGACTATCTGTGGGAAGCAAATCAAGAAGAAGCTTTCCAGGTGTTGAAGAAGAAGCTGGTTGAAGCACCAGTTATGAGGGCTCCGAATTGGGATGTCCCTTTTCATATATATGTGGACACTTCATCCATGACCATAGATGTTGTCTTAAGTCAGAAGGACAAGAAGAAGAAGGACTACCCGGTGTATTATGCCAGCCGACAACTTTCAGTTTCTGAAAAGAACTATTCAACAATTGAAAGAGAAGCACTTGGGATGGTGTATGCCTGCAAGAAATTTTGCCACTACTTGCTGGGATACGAGTTTGTCTTCTATGTTGACCATTACGCATTGCAACATTTGGTCAAGAAGGCAGATTTGTCCGAGCAAATTGCAAGATAGATCTTGTTGTTACAAAAATTCACATATACTATACAAGTAAAGAAGGGAGCTTTGCATTCAAATGCGGACTTCCTGTCAAGGTTAGAAACTCAAGACCAAGAGTGGGAAATTGACAATCGGTTCCCTGACAAAGAGTTATATCAATTAACAGCAATGCAAAGTATGAGGTATGCAGCAGAATATCATTATTTGCATACTTTCCATTGTTTTGAAGGGATGGACCCGGAGTATAGGGCAGTCTTTCTCAGGAAAATGAGGCCGTACCAGCTTAAACACAACATTTTATTCAAGATGGACGAAGACGAAGTACTTGGGCGATGTTTGGAGTCATACGAAGTAGGAGGAGTGATTGAATCTTTACACTCTAAAGCATCAGGAGGACACTATGCTCTGAAGAATACTATAAAGAAGATTCTTTCAGCGGGGTATTGGTGGCCTATGATGTATAAAGATATGCATGCTCATATCCAAAGCTGTGATGCTTGTCAAAGAACAAGGAAGCGGACGGCTATTTCTCAATGGCCTTTGAGACTAATTTTGCCTTTGGCCCCATTTGAGAAATGGGGAATTGATTTTGTGGGTCCCATTCAACCAATGACTTGAGTCTCAAGAAAGCAATACATTTTGGTTTGCATTGACTATGCTACCAAGATGGTCAAAGCTGAAGCAACTTGCAGAGATGATGCCAAAACTGTGGCGGAATTTTTCTTTCGAAACATCATCTCTTGATATGGGTGTCCTTTGGAATTGGTCAGTGACCGCAAGACACATTTTTTGAACTCTATAATGGAGGCATTAACCAAGTACTTTCAGATTAAACATCGGAAGACGACTCCTTATAGCCCAAAAGCAAATGGCTTAACGGAAAAGGTGAATGGGTTACTTTGCAAAACTTTGAATAAGGTGACTATCAATTATGCTTATGACTGGGATACAAAATTACCAGCCGCTGTCATGGGGAAAGTTTGGTCTTGAGAGTGCGCCGAGCACATGGCTGCTTGTGCTTAGTTTTCCTTACTGTCTTTCTTTTGGATTTTCCCGCAGACTGACATTCCTTACCTACTCCCGGATTGTTGGGAATTTGTCTCTATATGAACTTGTTGTTTCAGTTTCCCTGGGGTTAGCTCACCCTGAAGGTTTTGTCCTTGACTTTCACAAAACCAATCTTGTCATGTGAGTCTGGTGTTATGGGTTCTACCTTTGCCTGGTCTCACATCCTATTTTCTCGTCAAGTTCAAGCTATGGTTTGGGATCTGGCAGTTCATAGACCTAGGTCAGGTGGCCCTTTGATAAAATAAAATAAACAACAACTGAGTGATCTAACTGAACATAAACCCAGGCACTCAGATCATTTAATTATGCTTTTCACCTGGACCAGACTAAGAGCTCCTAGAATGGAGTTTTCCTCAACTCTAGTCACAATTCATAACACAAATCCGCTTCCAAGACTCATCATTCACAAGAATTCCAACAACAAAGTTCACAAGGTTGGATAAGTCAAATAGTTCTAGTCAAGGCAATGCCTGCCCCTAAGGTTGCAACTAACTGCTCATCAACTCAGCCCGGCACTTCACACATACTCTGTCCGACAGCAGACAAGGCAACTCACCCTCCGAACCTCTTCATTCTCCTATGCCTTGTTTTGCAGATCAGATTCACTCCATTCAGACAGGCCAACCAACTTCAAAGATTTTCTTGCCCTTGCTTCAGATGAACTGATCCACTTTGAAATTCTCCTCCTCTTCTTCCTGACTTCGGGAGATATCCTTTGGCAACTTCTGCAGCAAATCCCCTTCAGACTCAGATTTTGAAATAGCATCTCCTGGTCCAAGCACAGCCATGCAAGACTCCCCTCACATTTTGAAAATTCCTCTCCTGGTCCAAGCATAGCCCTAAGGCATCTCCAAAATCCTTCAGCCCTGCAAGACTCCCCTCACATTTCAAAAATTTCTTTCCTGGTCCAAAACACAACCCTAAGGCATCTCCAAAAGCCTTCAACCCTTCAAGACTCCTTTCACATTTCAAAAATTCCTATCTTGGTCCAAGCACAGCCCTGCAAGACTCCCCTCAAATTTTGAAAATTCCTCTCCTAGTCCAAGCACAGCCTTGCCCTCTCACATTTCAAAAATTCCTCTCCTGGTCCAATACACAGCCCTTAGGCATCTCCAAAAGCCTTCAGCCCTTCAAGAATCCTTTCACATTTCAAAAATTCCTATCCGGGTCCAAGCACAGCCTTGCAAGACTCCCCTCACATTTTGAAAATTCCTCTCCTGGTCCAAGCACAGCCCTGCCCTCTCACATTTCAAAAATTCCTCTCCTGGTCCAAGCACAGCCTTGCACTCTCACATTTCAAAAATTTCTCTCCTGGTCCAAGCACAGCCCTTCAAGACTCCTCTCACATTTTGAAAAATTCTCTCCTGGTCCAAAACACAGCCCTAAGGCATCTCCAAAAGCCTTCAGCCCTTCAAGACTCCTTTCACATTTCAAAAATTCCTATCCTGGTCCAAAACACAGCCCTAAGGCATCTCCAAAAGCCTTCAGCCCTTCAAGACTCCCTTCACATTTCGAAAATTCCTATCCTGGTCCAAAACACAGCCCTAGGCATCCCCTCACATTTCAAAAATTCCTCTCCTGGTCCAAGCACAGCCCTGCCCTCTCACATTTCAAAAATTCCTCTCCTGGTCCAAGCATAGCCCTGCCCTCTCACATTTCAAAAATTTCTCTTCTTCCTGGCCAAGCCTTAACCCTTCGATAATTCTCCTTTCTCCCAGCAGGCCTTTCTCTCCAAATTTCTGCACAGCAAGCACTTTCCAAAATTCTCTCTCTCTCTGTCCAAGCACAACCCTGCCCTCTCACATTTCAAAAATTCCTCTCTTGGTCCAAGCATAGCTCTGCCCTCTCACATTTTCAAAAATTTCTCTCCTTCTTGGCCAAGCCTTAACCCCTCGATAATTCTCCTTTCTCCCAGCAGGCCTTTCTCTCCAAATTTCTGCACAGCAAGCACTTTCCAAAATTCTCTCTCTTTCTTGGCCAAGCCCTAACCCTTTGATAATTCTCCCTTTCTCCCAGCAGGTCTTTCCATTCCTTTTCCTTCCTGTCCAAGCCTATCTCTCCAAGAATTCTCCTCCTTCCCCAGCAGCACTCTCTAAACCCTCTGCACAGCAAGCACTTTTGAAACTTTTCTCTCTGTCCTGGCCCAGCCTATCTCTACTTCCAACACTACAATTCCTCTCAAACCTGGCAAGGCATTGCTCCGATGCAGTTCACTCAAGATCAAACACACAAAATGAAGATCAAGGCTGTTGTGGTACCCACTTCTTTTTTGTTTTTCTATGGTTAGTAGTATTTAAGAGACAAAGTAAGCACTAAAAGTTGAATTGTGGACAAAGAATGGACGGAAGTAACTTCGGAGCAAAGCCAAAGAAGTTGACATCGGATCTGATGATGGAAGTACTCGGAAGACGAGTACACAAGAAAAAGTCCGAAGATCACCGTCTTCGGGTTGAAAGACGCAGGAAAGACAAAGACCGTTTAACAACCTTTGTACGTGGCAAGAAAGTACATTTCAAGAAACGGCGGGGGCAGATTGAGCATGTCTTGACAGTGACCGAGAGTGCATGCAGAAGAGAGAAATTCACAGACAAAATCAATTGAAGAATGACTGTGATTTGGGGCAATATAAAATTGTGCAAGGGGACATTGAATACTCTGAGTAAATTTCCAATTCCTTTGAGTAGTCGTCCTGCAGTAATGCGTGTCTGGAAGCCCATCGAGAGTGAGATTTTCTGGAACCCTGAGGGAGTTAGAGTGTCTCATCCAGGAGAGTGTCTTATTTTCCAACATCGTAGAATGAGAGAACAAATCATGGCAAAGAAGGTGGCCAACGCGCTGGCGGTGAGAGGTTTTGCAATTTGAAGGGTAGATGTAGTGGCTAGAATCAAAGTCTTGATTAGACTTTGTATTATGTTTTTAGCATGGAACTGGAATTTCAGTTTCTCGGGAGTGATGGTAGAGATTGCTGCTAGTAATTGTGAGGAGGGTCTCGAGGTGGAAGGGAAGAGAGGGAATCCGGCTCGATGGACTGAGTCGGATTGGAAGTTGGTATTGGGAAGAGAAGCAGGAGACCCAACAGGGATCACCTTCTATCGGAAGTGTGATGCTGCAGAGGAGACAAGAGAAATCCGAAATTTGTTCTTTGCTCCGAGAACCACGAATGGCTACAAGGTAGAGTCCTATCGGGACCCAATCCAAAGAAGTATTGTGGCGGCGATGATGGCTTTGTTCAAGCCAGAACGAACTACCTACGTGAACATGCAGCAGGCCGTATTTTTCCATCAGATGTTTGCAGGAGTTCCTGTGAATTGGGTGAAGTGCTTTCATCACCGAACAAGGCAGCTGGTGGTGAATTGGCAAATAGGCTCGCCACCGCATTACTTTGCACCGTTTGTAGCTCACTTCTACTTTGGGCTGAACTTACTATCCAAAGACAAGCTGTGAGCCGGCCTGTCTCTCACTCAGGATGAACCTCTGATGGCTATTATGGTAGCGCACCATGGACTAAGAAGGCAAGGAACCCAAACTCCATCATACTCCTCCAAGGCTAACACTCCAAGACTCAAGACATTGTTCACTAGAGAACTCAGTGAGAGAAAGATAGTTGCAAATGAAAGGATGATGTGTACCTCCTCATCCCTTGTTTATATACTTGTGAAATAGTTCCGTACCAAAGTTACTAATTACCGTAGTAACTCAAGTTACTAGACTAAAAGTCAAGTAAAGTCAAAAAGTAGAAAGGAATATCCATTCACATGGGCATATTCCTCTAAGCATGTGGTCTTATCTTGACCCAACCACTAAGTCAAGGATTCCTTCACATGGGCTATCCTTGGACTAAAGAAGAATCCAAAACAAAAAGGCTTGCGAGCCCAAGAGTTCTCAACACTTTCCTCAAAGCCAAACACCTAGGAATAATACCAAGTCAACACACTAAAATCCAAAATAGTGGTGCTCATCTTTTCTACTTCCTCTAAAGTAAAGTCCCCTCTATCTTAGCTATGACTAACTTTAGCTAACCATGACTAATATAGAACCATCCTTTATCTCTATAAATAATATCTCTTAAGTACTTGTAATACCAAGCTAAATATCACAATACCACACACATACACAAATGGGTGTTACATTTACCCCCGGACTAAGTTTTCACTTTGTCCTCAAAGTGAAGGCCTCTCTACCTTCTATGGTACATCTTCAACTTATCATGGTTAATCCTATCAAAGTGTCTTCCTCCCAACTCCTTGAGATCATAGGTGTAATTGCCCCACACCTTCTCTACTATGAAAGGTCCAAAGTACTTAGGCAAAAACTTCTTTTGCGCTCTCTTGAATCGAATGGAATCAAACAACATTACCCAATCACCTTCTTTGAAAGGCTACACCTTCTTCTTGCCTTGCCTCTTGTCATAGCTCTCCTTTTTTTTCCTTTAGGCTTGCTCCACTCAACCCATAGCAATTGCTCTTGCCTCTTCCAACTCCATGAGTTGATCCTTCCTTGACTTCTCATCACCTCCTTGTGCTTTCTTCAATCTCCTATGAATGCTTTGGAAGGTAGGAAGATCAAAGTGAATAGGTAAGGTAGACTCAATACCATACACCAATTGAAATGGAGAAAATCCGGTGGAAGTCTTCATGGTTGTCCTATACTCCCACAAAACTGCATGAATCCTCTTGTCCCAATGATGTTTAGCCCCCTCCATTTTTGCATCTTTGGCCAACATCATGCACAAGGTCTGATTGGTTCTCTCTGCCAAGCCATTGGAATTTGGCTTATAGGATGTAGTTACTCTATGTGTGATAGAGAAATGTCGTAGCATGGCTGTAGTAATGCTTCATGTAAACTCTCCTCCTCTATCAGAAACTAACTCCAAAGGGCATCCAAACCTAGTGATAATACATTCATAAAGAAATCTACCCACTTCATCTTCATTCTTGTCCCTCAATGGTCTAGCCTTAACCCACTTGGTAAGGTAATCAGTAACTACCACAATGTACCGATTGTTCCTTGGGGTTCTATTGAGAGGTCCTACAAAATCAATTCCCCACTTCTCAAAAGGTCCTAGCAATGGAATTGATCTAAGTGGTGGAGTGGATGTAGACTTTCTAGCAAAAGCTTGACAAACATGACAAGTTTTGCAATAATCAAGACAATCCTTGAAAATCCCTCTCCAATGGTAACATGCAACTAGAATCTTGAAAGCAGTCACCTTTTCTGCAAAGTGTCCTCCACATACTAAACCTTCATGAAACTCCTTTATGAGTAGGATAGACTCTTCCTTACCCACTGCTCTTCGAAGTAGACCATCTGCTCCTTGGTGAAAAAGAATATCCTCCACCATTGTGTAAGGTCTAGATCTTGCAGCAAGGGCCTTCCTCTCCCTAGCATGCATTCCTTCTGAATAGTTACCTCTTGTCACAAAATCCACAATCTCCTTGTACTCCATTGGAATCTCTTGAGTGACTGAGATTGTCATGAGCTCCTCATCCGGGAAGGAATCATCCACTGGCTCATCTCCATCATGATCATAGGCTCTAGATAACAAATCAGCATTTGCATGTTTCTTTTCTCGCCTATCCTCAATTGTGTAGTCATACTCAGACAAGAGTATCATCCACCTTGCTAGTCTCCCTTCAACATTAGGCTCGTTGAAGAGGTACTTCAAAGCCTTGTGATCTGTGACAATTGTGGCTTTCCCTCCAATCAAGTAGTGTCTAAACTTCTTGAGACCAAAGATCACTGCCAACCCTTCTCTCTCCGTGACAGAGTAGTTCTTCTCTGCTGAAACCATCTGCCTACAAGCATAAGCTATTGGATGATCATGCCCATCTTGGTTTAATTGACTAAGAGTGCATCCTATAGCTACATAAGAAGCATCAGTGTAGAGGATGAAAGGCTTACTCCAATCAGGTTTAGCAAGAATTGGAGCTACAACAAGGGATTGCTTGAGCTCCTCAAGAGCTTTGAGAGCCTCCTTGTCTTCCAAAATCACCATGTAATCTACACCCTTCTTCATGTAGATGGTCAATGCATAAGCCTTGTTGGAAAATGAGAAGATGAACCTCCTATAGTACCCAACCATCCCCAAGAATTGGCGTAACTTTGTCAAGCTTGAAGGGAATGGAAGGTCTGAGATTTCCTCACCTTCTCAGGATCAACTGCTATTCCATCCTTGGAGATGATGTGCCCCAAAAGTAGACCTTCTTCACATCCAAAAATGCACTTCTCTAGGTTGAGTGATGCATTTGCCTCATCCAAGTGTTGCAAGACTTTGATTAGGTGCTCAAAGTGCTCCTCCTTGCTCCCATAGACACAAAAGTCATCAATGAAGTCTCTCACAAATTTCCCAATGAAAGGTTCAAATACCTTGTTCATGAACCGTTGGAATGTGGCTCAAGCATTGCAAAGCCCAAAAGGCATGACCTTGAAAGCATAAGTTCCCCAAGGTGTGGTGAATGTGGTGAGTTGTTGATGCTCTGGTGCAATCTTGATTTGGTTGTATCCACTATAACCATCTCCAAAATTGTACCTCTCATGACCTGCATGGTCTAATGCGACATTGCTTTTGGCGGATTGGTCATGCATGTGACTCCACCTCTATCTTGTGCTCCTCCAAGGTGACTTCCTTCAAATCCTTGTAACTAAAAGCAAACATATGGAAGAACTTGCAGAAAATCTCCTCAAATCTCACTTTCTCCTCCTTGGTAACATTTGGGCCATACTTGAGGGTAGCTAACCTTCTCTCTACCTCCTCAAGTGTCAATGGTGATTTGTATGGGTCCTTCAAAACCTCTGGCTTAGGTGCAAAATCCATAGCACACAAGGGATACACATCTGAATCAGATTCAGATTCATCCTCCTCCGTGGATGTCTCTTCCTCCATGCTTGTGTCCACACCTGAAGCTCCTTCTTCAGAATCTGATTCCCAATAATCAGAAGATGGTGTATCCGAATGTGAAGTGTTGGTGGTGTTAATCACAGGAACTGTGACTCTATGGTTTGATGGCCCAATCCTCAAGTACCCTTTGTGCCATCGATCAGTTGTGCGTGCTACTCTCAACCATGGCCTCCCAAGAAGTAAGTCATAGCTTGAATCCTTCAAGACTTGGAAAGTCATAAGATTTTGAACTCCCATAACTGAAACTACCACCTTATCCATCACTCCTACTGGTCAAACTTGTTGCTTGTTTGCCATGCTCACCACAAATGTTGAAGGTCTTGACGGTATCATACCCAACTTCTTCATCAACCTTTCTGACATGGCATTCACTGCTGATCCTCCATCAACCAATACATCCTTGATGTTGTGACCATTCACTCTCACACCAATCTTGGAGGCATATTCACAAGCCTCCCATGGTGCTGGCTTGGCATCCACCACCCCCATTGATATTGGAACTTTTGCCTTCTTCTTCTTCTTGCTCCTTGTAGAACTCAAACCACCTCTAAGCTCCTTTCTTAAGGTAGGGTTCAAAGCAATCAATTGGCCCACTTTGATGTTAGCTTTGTGACTACCAACATCCTCCAACACATTGTAGTTCCATTGTTGCTTTGAAATCAAGAAATCCTCCATCCCCAACTTCTTCCTTGGAGTCTTTGTTGTTGATGGTATTGAGGTGCGAGTGCTCCTAGTAGACATAAGAGTATCCTTGCTTGAAATAAATCCTTGAGAAGAGTGAACATCCTCTGCAAAACGAGCTCTCTTCTTCTCTTGTGCCAAAAGCTCCAAATTAAGACCCTTGGGGTTTGAGCACTCTCCCTTCTCATACTTGCTCTCCACCACATCTATGGATGCTATCCCCTTACCTTTGTTGGGATTAGGAGCCACTTGGGTTTCACTACCTCCCTCTTTCCCTCTATTGGCTCCCTCATAACCCCTTCCTCCATGGTAAGTGGAATTTGGGCAATTCCTTTGGATATGGCCTCTTTTTCCACAACCAAAACAATTTCTATCATCAAAATTGTTGGCAGGTTGGCCTCCTCTATATGGATAGTTTCCATAACTCCTAGGCCCTCTCCCTACATTCTGATCCACCTCTCTCTTCTCCCATAGTTGCACCATATTGATCTTGAGATCCGCAAGTTGTTCTATGATGATGGTTTGGAGTGGATGTTTTGGTGGAGGTGCAAGAACTGGAGCAACTACTACTTGTGGTGCAACCCTTGTCACCAAAGTATCAGAAGTTCCACCATACTTGTAGCCTTGAGGAGGATGCACAACCTCCTTCACCACCAAATCACTCTCATCCCCTTCCAAACTCTCCTCCATACGAATTGTGATCTTGATAGCTTCAACCTTGGAAGAAGGTTTCTCATATCTCACCTTGCTTCTAATTTGTGGTCTCAACCCTCCCACAAAATTCTTGGTGAGCATGGCCCCTATACCAATCATTGTAGTCTCCACATCATCCCCACCCTTCCTCAACACTATGCAAAATCTGGACTCCAACTTTTCCACTCTTTCCACATAGACTCTCACTTTCTCTCCATCTCCTTGCTTGAGAAATGTAACCTCACTCATTAATCTCTCATCAGGAAGAAAGTTCTCAATGAGTGTTGAAGTCAAAGTCTCCCAAGACTCCTCTTCCCCATCTCTCCTCTCTCTCTTTTGGTATTCTGACTCATACCATGTAAGTGCTACATCCTGAAAGAAATCTGGTAATAATGAGGCCTACTCATTCTTCCTCCTCTCATTTTTTCCTATGCAAGTGTGGTGCCCATATTTTTTGGTTTTTTCAAAATAAAGGAGAAGAAGTGTATAGAGAAGTCGGATTGCGCCTATATGGCCAAAGAAGACGAAGAAAACTGTCTTCGAGGTGAAACCCAAAGTAAAGTGACTTCGGGTCATAAGGCGAAGTACTCTGAAATGCTGTGTCAGCATACAATATGAAGTAAATTGTCTTTGGCTCAAGGGGAGCTCAACCCGAGGCAAAGACAGTCTAACAACCTTTCGTCGGGGTGAGAAATTCAAGAAGGAGCCGTTTCAAAATTGGCGGCTCATACGCGCGAAGGTGGGGTGACAGTGATAGGTGCATGCCGGAGGTGTGATTTCTCGATAGAAACTCGAAGCGACGGAAGACGAAGAAGTGCAACGAAAAATCAAAACTGCAACGACGAAATGTCGAGTAATTTTCCTTCACCGTCGAGGAGTCGTCTTGCAGGTGATCGGGGAAAGGGAAATAGAGTTGGACTCGTGTTAGTGCGTAAGGGAGAAGTCAAGAGAGAGAAATTGAGAGACCGAAAGAAAGCAAAAGAGATGGGAGGAGGGAAGAAGAACTCCAAATTTGCAATGAGAAATCATGCAATTCGGAGATTAGATATAGTAGCGAGGATCAAAGTCTTGAGCCAACTTCGAATCACTTTTCTGGCATGGAACTGGAACATAAGTTTTCCAGGATTCATGACAAAAATCATCGAGAGTAAATGTCTCGATGGTCCTGAGGAAGAAGGGAAGAGAGGAAATCCGGCTCGCTAGACAGAGTCGGATTGGAGACTCGTACTTAGGAAGGAGGCAGGCTTGGAGCAGGGAGCCACGTTCTTGGGGAAAGGAGAGATAGCCCAAGAAACGCAGGAGGTGAGAGATGCCTTCTCGTCGAAGAGGACAAAGAATGGGTATAAAGTTGAGAGCTATAAGGACCCAGTGAGGAGAGGAATTGTGAGTGCACTAATGGCCCTCCTGAAGCCGGAGAGAACTACCTATGTGATGAAACACCAAGCGGTGTTCTTTCACAAGTTATTTGCAGGAGAACCGATAAATTGGGCAAGGTGCTTTCACGGAAGAACAAGGAAAATGGTTTGGAATCTGCGGGATAAGTCGCCTCCACACTACATCGTACCATTTGCAGCCCATTTTTACCTCGGGTTAAATCTGCTCAATGTGGCTGAGCGTAATCAAATGGTGTCTCGTTTCCATCTTGATTTGAGAAGAGAAGTCGACACGGAGGAGCAGCAATACATTCTCCAAATCCAGAGCACAGACGATTACAACGCGAAGACAGGGAAGAATGTGGAGGTCGTTGAAAGTACCCCGACGAAGAAGAGAACTCGGCAAGCAGAAGCCAAAGAAAGCAAGAAACCTCGGAAGATGCAGAAAAATAACCCGAGGCGAGGAATGGTGGTGATTGAGTTGGAGGATGAAGACTCAGAAGGCGAAGCCGAGCTCAAGACGGAGGACTCGGACCGTGAGGAGGAACTTGAGCTGACATTGCAAAGTGGAGTACGAGCAGTGACAGTGAGGAAGGAAGAGAGATGACATCGGTACCAACGGCTGAAGAATACAAAGAAGAAATGCAAGCCGAGGTAGACACCGAAGACAATGCGGCGCTGGAAGACGAAGTACCAGTGTGCGAGGAGAAGAAGATCACAGTACAGCAAGGAATTTGCTCAAGACGTAAGGCGAAGTGTGAAGCGGGACTGAGTAGAGTGAAGGAAGAGGTAGAAGGAAGCTCGGGCAGTGAGGCATCGATTCCGATATGAAGACTCCAGAGAAGAAGGCGAGTATCGGGAGAACACGAAGAAAGAAGAGAGACTACTCCACGGGAGGATGAAGGTATCAGTAATGGAGTAGATTACCTGCAGATGGTAGTATGCCCGCTGTTGGTGAAGATGGAGAAGAAGAAGAAGGAGATGCAGTCTACTTGTCCAGAGGTAAAAACGGTGTTGCAGGTCTTATCAAGATTGGAAGAAGAAAACTTGGAGTTAAAGAAGAGTATAACCCGAGGAGAGGAAGAGAGAGAAGTACTACAAGCAGAAGCAGTCAAGAGGAGTCAGGTAATCGAAGACCTGAAGAGAGAAGTGAGTTATTGAGAAGATCTTGCGAGGAAGAGTGACATCGCAAGGTAGAGACAGGTAGCGGAGCATGAAATCTTGAAGCAGCAGTTTGCTGATTCAAGAGTCGAACTCATCCATGCTATGGCGAGGGTAGCATCAAAGGATCAAGAGCTCGATCGAGTGATGGAGAGTATGGAGGAGAAGAAGCAACTCTGGCAGCGAGAGCTGGCTGCAAGATATAGAGAGGAAGAGAGATTACGAGACTTACTTCGTAATCAGGAAGAGAAGGTTGCACAAAAGGAGAAAGAGAAGGAAGCGGTGAAGGCCGAATTTGAAGAAGAATTGGCGATGTACATAGAAGAATGGCTTGCAGATCGGGAACAAGAAAGGAAGACAAGATTGGAGCCATTGCAGGAGATAGTCCTCAGGGTAAACGTGATGTTAAGTACAGAGGCCAGCATTCGAATTGAAGAAGCGTGTCTGCATGAGTTGAAGTTGTTGGTGCAGGAGATGAGGCGAAGACAAGCGAAAGATACAGAGTTGAATGCCTTGTTGATTAAATTGAGAACTCGTGTAGATAGGAAGATCTTAGAAGTAGAAGACAATATTGTGATTAGATTAGACTTAGTGAGAATAGAGTTAGAAAAGCTTCGGCGGGATGTTAAAGCAAAACCCGAAGTAGATAACATCGGGATCCAAATGTCTTCGGAGTTGCCCTCAGAGACATTAGAGAATAGTGGGTCGAAGGATGAGGAGTTAGATAGATTACCCGCTAGTGCAATTTCAGATCAAGAAAGAGAATTGCTGGATCTGGTAGAAGATGTAGGAGTTGTGAAACCCGAGGACAGAATAGTAGGAAGTAAGATTACTTCGGGTTTGGGTTTGAAAGCCGAGGAAGAAGTAGACATCGGATTGGATTAGTAACCGATTTGAGATTTGAAGGGGCAGATATGAAGAGGTGCATTGTCATTTTGGATCTGCAGGTTGGAACAGTTGTTGTAGAACGGTATAGTTGTTAGAATTGTCAATTTGATCACTATTTAAGAGTGACATTCGCAAGAAAATGTTGTTTAGTGCTCATTATTTTTGAGAATAAATAAAGCAAAGTGCTGTGAAGCAGTGCTCGTTGCTTGAGCTTGATTTCGAGTATCAACTTTGTAATTGTGTTTGTGAGTGGTTGGAGAAATTTGAAGTGCAAGTCAGAGTGCTTGTTGGATGTTGGATTCCACAACCTTGATCTTCATTTTGTGTGTTTGATCCTGAGTGAAGTGCAATCGAAGCAATGCCTTGACAGATCTGAGAGGAATTGTAGTGTTGGTAGTATTCTGCATTTGTGAGTGCAGTGCGAAGTTGATGTGAAGCAATTTTGATCGAGAAAGTTGTGCCTTCAGTGGAAGGGTGGAACACAATTCTGAGGTGAAGTCGTTTTGCAGTGAAGTGCCGTTTTCGGGAGAGCCTGAATCATCACAAATCAAGATTGTTTGGAAAGATTTGATGGAGTTGTGATTAAGGAGTGTGAATTTGTGACAAGACTGCGAGTCAGTGCTTGTTACTCTCTTCTGGGTGTGGTTTCTACCTGAGAGATTAAAGACGCAACCAAGAAGAACTACAGGTTACTGTTTGACTTTGTATTTGGACATTTCTGACTCGTATCTCTGCGGGAATGAACTTTACTTACCTGATTACCGCAAAAGTGATATTTGTCGGGTTGTCACAGCAAGCTCTCTTGAAGTCTCTCACA
Source organism: Lunularia cruciata (assembly GCA_948567375.1). Taxonomy (NCBI): domain Eukaryota; kingdom Viridiplantae; phylum Streptophyta; class Marchantiopsida; order Lunulariales; family Lunulariaceae; genus Lunularia; species Lunularia cruciata. Next base: position 25,780,087 of record OX419759.1, read on the forward strand.
AAGGCCTCCACATCTTCTCATCCTTGCCAAAGAAAACCGGAAGTTTTCCCATCTTAACCCCTCACTATCTTTCTTTTCTCTCCAATTTTTTTTTCTTTTCTTTTCTCTCACTCTATTACTAATAGAATATATACATGACTAACACCATCTGAGAATAATCCACTCTAGTGAACACAAAAGGTTTAGGTTGCTCCAAGATTTCTATAGCAACATCAAATCCTAGAGTACGTATTAATCTAACTCTCATGGATAGTTTATCCATGAGTTGAAAGATTATCTCCATAACTAATCTTGAGAACTAGTTGATGAAGGTGGTAGTATTTCTGTAGCTTTACTAAGACTCTCTCCAAGATCCTCCACCAAAGTTTCCAAAATTGCTTTTACTCCACTACACTCATGTCCTTTTGGAAGTCCTTCCACTCCACAAACCTCACACAACTCCTTGGTCTTAGATCTTCTCCCTCCCAATCTTGGTGAAGAAGGTCCAACATGCAAACCCAAGTCAAGTAAGCCTCTCCTTTCCCTCAATCTCTTGCTCTCAAAGGTCAATGGACATGAACTTGCCTTATGTTCCTTCTCTCCACACAGAATGCACTTAGACTCACTCTTTCCTCCAAGTGGTGTAGGTTTCTGGATCCTCTCAACACTCTCTTCAAATTCTATTGTAAACTCTCTTTTCCTTAAATCCACCCCTACAATCACCTCAAACCCTTGGGGAACCTTGCATTATCTGAATTTCCACTCTTGATGACCCTCCATGTTCCCAAGATGAATCTAAACACTCAAACATGCTTTTTGTTGATCTCAAACTTCTCATGCATGAGATCTCCACTCTGCAGAATTGACCCTTCCTCACAATCTCCCAACCAGTATATCACAGTCCTCTGAAATTTTTCACACTTGATCACAACTCTAGGGCATCCCTCCTTGCAAAATTTCAGATCTTTTCATCAAGCCATTTGGCCTAGACAGCTTTCTATTCAACACACAAATTTCAGATTTGGTTTGAAAACTTCCCCCCTCACTTCAAAAACTCATAACGCCATGCACAAGAACTATCCCTCTCTAATTTTTATGGCAGCAGGTAGGATACAATGCACTGCATTTTCTTGGAATATTATAGGACAATTCAATGAAAATTGAAGAAATGGCAGACTCTGTACAATTTTCCAGAGAGCATGCAGTTGCGGGAGCACTTTACCCTATCAACTTTCAAAAATTCTAGCCCAGTGCACATAGTAGTTCTCATAATAATTTCAAGTGTGCTAACTGAAAAACAACCCAAGCTATCATGTGTAGAAATTTCAAGTCCAGATCTCAAACTTAAGATTTTGCCCAAAATCACCTTAATCCCCAAAATCTACAATCCACCTCACACAATCTCTCCAATTCCTCTCATGTGTACAAGATGTACAAAATCACCTCAAAGACATCATAATGAACTATAGGGTATACAAATAGATCTTGGTTCTCTAACATAAGTTCAGCCCTCTCCTCTCCTAATGTTCTCTCCAAGTGAGCTCTCGTAGCCTCCTTCTGTCTAATGTAGAATTGAATGCGGAACATTATCTTACCTTCTAGACAGGTCCCGGCAACGGAACCAAAAATGTGAGCCGGCCTGTCTCTCACTCAAAATGAACCTCTGATGGCTATTATGGTAGCGCACCATGGACTAAGAAGGCAAGGACCCGAACTCCATCATACTCCTCCAAGGCTAACACTCCAAGACTCAAGACATTGTTCACTAGAGAACTCAATGAGAGAAAGATAGTTGCAAATGAAAGGATGATGAGTACCTCCTCACCCCTTGTTAATATACTTGTGAAATAGTTGCGTACCAAAGTTACTAATTACCGTAGTAACTCAAGTTATAGACTAAAAGTCAAGTAAAATCAAAAAGTAGAAAGGAATATCCATTCACATGGGCATATTCCTCTAAGCATGTGGTCTTATCTTGACCCAACCACTAAGTCAAGGATTCCTTCACATGGGCTATCCTTGGACTAAAGAAGAATCCAAAACAAAAAGGCTTGCGGGCCCAAGAGTTCTCAACTCTTTCCTCAAAGCCAAACACCTAAGAATAATACCAAGTCAACACACTAAAATCCAAAATAGTGGTGCTCATCTTTTCTACTTCCTCTAAAGTAAAGTCCCCTCTATCTTAGCTATGACTAACTTTAGCTAACCATGACTAATATAGAACCATCCTTTATCTCTATAAATAATATCTCTTAAGTACTTGTAATACCAAGCTAAATATCACAATACCACACACATGCACAAATGGGTGTTACAGAGCGTCATCGTATGGGGTCACACATGCATCCCAATTTGAGACGGGAAGCATACGATGAGGAGCGCCAGTATATGCTGCATCTTTGAGCAAATGACAAGTACTTTGCGAGGACGGGACTGTGGAAAATCAAAGACATTACCAGTCCGAAGACGAAGAAGCGCATCAAACCCAAAGAAGCCAAGTCGCCTCCCATGCAAAGAAAGACTTGGCGGCTGATATTGAAGATGGCAAAGGTTGTAAAAGAGGCATCATCGGGATTGGAGTCTGGAGAGGAGACTGAGTCGCAAGAAGAGGACTTGGAAGAAGAGGAGCTCACATTGAAAAGTGAGGAGTCGGGGAGTGAAAGTGATGGAGAACCAGAGGTCTAGCAATCGGCAGCAGTGAGTGATGCTTGTCAAACGATTGTATTAAAGAAGTCAAGAGCAGAAGAGGAAGCAGAGAATCCCACGGGGCCGAGTTCAAGAGGCCAAGATGAAGAAAGTGCGGACACAATAAAGATATGAAGATTGCGACTTTGGATGAAGGAGTTGATGACGGAGGAGAAGACTCTCGATGAAGAGGGCGATGACAAGGAAGAGCACTTTAGCGCGATATCCTACATGACGAAGGTGGTTACCCCATTGCTAGAATTGTTGAAGGAGAATCAAAGCATAATTCTCCAAGATCGCAGTAAGGGGATGAACAAATTGCAGATGGTGAAGTATTTGGTGAGTGAAGTGAAGGAGCTGCAGGAACAACAAGTCCAAAGATTGTAGGAAGTGGAAGAACTTCGGAGGGAGGAATGCTTGGTGAAGAAAATGCTAACCCTACTACAAGGAAGCTGCGCAAAAAAGGATAATGGATTGCAAAGGCGAGCCGGAGAATTGAAGGAACAAACAATGTGGCTCAAAAAGATGAAGGAAGAAGTGAGTAATGTGCGCATCGAGAATGTTCATTTGAAGGCAATGAACATCGTAATGGAGCAGGAGTTGGATAGCTTGAAGAAGAGTGCAGCATCAAAGGATCAAGCATGGCAGAGGGAGTTAGCAGCTAGGCAAGAGGAAGAAGAATGATTACAAGAGCTAGTTAGAAGTGCTGAGTTACAGAGTACATAGTATGCAGAGGAGAAGAAGATGCTTGCTACGGAGTACGAAGATGAGCTGAAGATGTATCATGAAGAACTAAAGGTAGAGCGCTCTCGAGGATATGAGTCGAAATCAATAGGAGAAGTTGTGGGGAAGTTGAGAGCCATCTTAAGCACGGAGGCTGAAGGGAGATTGGAGGAAGCCCGCCTACACGAGTTGAAGTTGCTTGTGCAGGAAACTCGGAAGAGAAAAGCCAAAGATGTGGATATGAACACGTTGCTGATTTGGTTGAGAGAGCGTGTAGATAGGAAAATGTTAGATGTAGAGAATAATGTTAGTCTTAGACTAGATTTAGTCAATTCGGAATTAGAGAAGATTTGGAATAGTGTGACAGTGGAGAAGAGACCCGCTGTTGCAGAAGTAGGAGTACAGGTATCATCGGACTTGATAATTGACACTTTAGAGAAGAGTGGGTCAGGAGATAAAGCAATAGGTGGATTACCCATGAGCTCAATTGTAGATTGTGTAGAAGTTGTAGAAATAGTGAAGGATTTGGTAGATATAGCCATACCCCAAGAAGGAGAAGTAGTAGGAAGATCATCGGGTTTAGAAGCCAATGATGAGGTAGACATTGGATCGGGATAGAAGTCAATTTTGAGATAGGAAGAGGCAGATATGAAACAATAAATTGTCATTTAGAATCTGCAGGTACAAAAGGATGTTAAGAAGCGGTGCCTAGGTAGGTAAGTCTACCGTTTGCTTCAGTATTTAAGTGGAGCATTTGCAGTACGATGTTATTCAGTATTCAAATTTCTAAAGATAGATAAAGTGAAGTATTGTTCTTAGTACTCATCACTTAAGCTTAATTCCGATTGTCAATTTTGTGTTTATGTTTGTGAGTGTGTGGAGAATTCCAAAGAGCAAGTCAGTGTGTTTGTGGATGTTGGGATCTGCAGCCTTGATCTTCATTTTGTGTGTTTGATCCTGAGTGAAGTGCATCGGAGCAATGCCTTGACAGGTCTGAGAGGAATTGTAGTGTTGGTAGTATTCTGCATTGGTGAGTGTAGCATAAAGTTGATGTGAAGCAATTTTGATCGAGGAACTTGTGCCTTCAATGGAGGGGTGGAACACAAATCTGGGGCAAAATCGGTCTTTGCAGTGAAGTGTCGTCTTTGAGAGAATCTGAATCATCACAATCAAGAGTTGTTTGGACAGAATTTGCTATGTTGTGATTATGTGTGTGTGTATTTGTGATAAGTTGTCAAGATTGTGAGCTTATTACTCTCTTCTGGGTGTAGTTTCTACCTAAGAGATTAAAGAAGAAACCAAGAAGAACTACGATTGTGACTTTTGTCTTTGTATTTGACCAATTATGGATAGTATCTTTGCGGGAACAAACTCTACTAACCCAATTACCACAAAAGTGATATTTGTTAGGTTGTCACAGCTGCAGATTCCAACATCCACAGACACATTGACTTGCTCTTCGGAATTCTCCACACACTCACAACTACAAACACAAAATTGACAATCGGAATTAAGCTTAAGCGACGAGTACTGAGAAAAGCATTTCACTTTATCTATCTTCAGAAATTTGAATACTGAACAATATTGTATTGCAAATGCTCCACTTAAATACTGAAGCAAACGGTAGACTTGCCTACCTTGACACCGCTTTGTAACATCTCTTCCTACCTGTAGATCCTAAGTGATAGTCTATCTCTTCATATCTGCCTCTTCCTATCTCAAAATTGACTTTTATCCCAATCCGATGTCTACCTCATCATCGGCTTCCAAACCCGATGATCTTCCTACTATTTCTCCTTCTTTGGGTATGGTGAATTCCACCAAGTCCTTCACTACTTCTACTACTTCTACACTACAATCTACAATAGAGCTCATGGTAATCCATCTACATCCTTATCTCCTGACCCACTCTTCTCTAATGTGTCAATCATCAAGTCCGATGACACTTGTATTCCTACTTCTGTGATATCGGGTTTCGTCTCCACTGTCACACTATTCCGAATCTTCTCTAATTCCAAATTGACTAAATCTAGTCTAAGACTAACATTGTTCTCTACATCTAACATTTTCTTGTCTACGCGTTCACTCAATCGAATCAATAAGGTGTTCATGTCCACATCCTTGGCCTTTCTCTTCCACGTTTCCTGCACAAGTAATTTTAATTCATGTAGGCGAGCTTCCTCCAATCTCCCTTCAGCCTCCGTGCTTAAGATTGCTCTTAACTTTCCTGCAACTTCCCCTACTGACTCCGATGCATATCCTTGAGAGCACTCCACCTTCAACTCCTCACGATATATCTTCAACTCATCTTCGTATTCTGCAACAAGCATCTTCTTCTCCTCTACATACTGCACGCTCTGCTATTTTGCGCTCCTGACAAGTTCTTGCAATTGCTCTTCTTCTTCTTGCTTGGCTGCCAACTCTCTTTGCCATGCTTGATCTTTTGCTGCTGCACTTTTCTTTAAACTGTCCAACTCCTGCTCCATTAAAATGTTCATTGCCTTCAAATGAACATTCTCAATGCACACATCACTCACTTCTTCCTTCATCTTGTTGAGCCACATCGCTTGTTCCTTGAATTCTCCAGCTCGCCTTTGCAGTTCCTTTTCTTTTTCTTTGCAGCTTTCTTGTAGCATGGTCAGAGTTTTCTTCATCAAGCCTTCCTCCCTCCGAAGTCCTTCCACTTCCTTGCTTCTTTGGACTTGTTGCTCCTGCAACTCCTTCACTTCACTCAACAGATACTTCACCATCTGCAATTCGTTCATCCCCTTCCTGCGATCTTGGAGAAATACTCTTTGATGCTCCTTCAACAGCTCCAGCAATGGTGTGACCACCTTTGTCAAATAGGATATCCCGCCAAAGTTTTCTTCCTCTTCATTGCCATCTTTGTCTAGAGTCTTCTCCTCCGTCATCGGCTCCTTCATCCAAAGTTGCGATCTTTGTATCTTCATTTTTTTGGCACTTTCTTCGTCTTGGCCTCTTGAATTCGGCCCCATGGGATTCTCTGCTTTCTCTTCTGGTCTTGACTTGTTCACCACCATCGCCTGACAAGCCTCACTTACTGCTACCAATTGCTGGACCTCTGGCTCCCCATTGCTATTGCTCCCAGACTCCTCACTTTTCAATGTGAGCTCCTCTTCTTCTGATTCCTCCTCTTGCAACTCAATCTCTTCCCCAGACTCTGATCCTGATGATGCCTCTTTTACAATCTTTGTTGTCTTCAATATCAGCCGCCGAGTCTTCCTTTGCATGAGAGGCAACCTTGCTTCTTTGGGTTTGCCACATTTCTTTGTCTTTGGACTGGTAATTTCTTCGACTTTCCACTGTCCAGTCTTTGTGAAGTATTTGTCATTTGCTCAAAGATGCAGCATATATTGGCGCTCTTCCTCGTCTGCTTCCTGTTGTTAATAGGGATGCATGTGAGACACCATACGATGACGCTCTTCTTTGGTTAGTAAGTTCAGTCCAAAGTAGAAGTGGGTTGCGAACGGTGCAAAATAATGTGGTGGTGAGCCCGTTCACCAATTCACCACCATCTGCCTCGTTCGATGATGAAAGCACTGCGCCCAATTCACTGGAGCTCTTGCAAACATCTGATGGAAGAAGACAGCTTGTTGCATGTTCACATAGGTGGTTTGTTCTAGCTTGAACATGGCCATCATCGCCCCCACAATACTTCTTCGGATCGGATCCCGATAGGACTCCACCTTGTAGCCATTTGTGGTTCTCGAAGCAAAGAACAAATTGCGGATCTCCACCGTCTCCTCTGCAGCATCACACTTCCAATAGAAGGTGATCCCCATTGGTTCTCCTACTTCTCTTCCCAATACTAACTTCCAATCCGACTCAGTCCATTGAGCCGGATTGCCTCTCCTCCCTTCCACCTTAGGACCCTCCTCACAATTATTGGCAGTGATCTCTACCATCACTCCCAGGAAACTGAAATTTCAATTCTATGCTAAAAAAGTAATATGAAGTCTAATCAAGACTTTGATTCTAACTACTACATCTACCCTTCAAATTGTGAAACCTCGCACCGCCAGCGCATTGGCCACCTTTTTCACCATGATTTGTTCTCTTGTTCTACGATGTTGGAAGATGAGACCCTCTCTTGGACGAGACACTCTAACTCCCTTAGGGTTTTGGAAAATCTCACTCTTGATGGGCTTCTTGACATGCATTACTACAGGGCGACCACTCAAAGGAATTGGAAATTTACTCAAAGTATTCAACTTTTCCTTGCGCAGTCACAATTTTATATTACCCCAAATCGCAGTCATTCTTTAGTCAATTTTGGCCGTGAATTTCTCTCTTCTGCGTGCAACTCCCGGTCATTGTCAAGACATGCTTCTTCTACCCCCGCCGTTTCTTGAAATGTACTTTCTTGCCACGTACAGAGGTTGTTAAACGGTCTTCATCTCTCATGCGTCTTCCAACCCAAAGACGGTGATCTTCGGACCTTTTCCGGCATACTCCTCTTCCGAGTACCTCCATCATTGGATCCGATGTCATCTTCTTTGGATTCCCTCCAAAGTTACTTTCATCCATTCTTTGTCCGCAATTTGACTTTCAGTGCTTACTTCGTCTCTTAAACATGACTAACCATAGAAAACAAAAAAATGTGGGAATCACATTGGCATCCACCATCCCCATTGATACTGCAGCTTTTGCCTTCTTCTTCTTCTTGTTCCTTGTAGAACTCAAACCACCTCTAAGCTCCTTTCTCAAGGTAGGGTTCAAAGCAATCAATTGGCCCACCTTGATGTTAGCCTTGTGACTACTAACATCCTCCAACACATTGTAGTTCCATTCTTGCTTTGAAATCAAGAAATCCTCCATCCCCAACTTCTTCCTTGGAGTCTTTGTTGTTGATGGTGTTGAGGTGCAAGTGCTCCTAATAGACATAGGAGTATCCTTGCTTGGAGTAAATCCTTGAAAAGAGTGAACATCCTCTGCAAAACGAGCTCTCTTCTTCTCTTGTGCCAAAAGCTCCAAATTAAGACTCCTGAAGTTTGAGCACTCTCCCTTCTCATACTTGCTCTCCACCACATCTATGGATGCTATCCCCTTACCTTTGTTTGGATTAGGAGCCACTTGGGTTTCACTACTACCCTCTTTTCCTCTATTGGCTCCCTCATAACTCCTTCCTCCATGGTAAGTAGAATTTGGGCAATTCCTTTGGATATGGCCTCTTCCTCCACAACCAAAACAAATTCTATCATTGGAATTGTTGGCTGGTTGACCTCCTCTATATGGATAGTTTTCATAACTCCTAGGCCCTCTCCCTACATTTTGATCCACCTTTCTCTTCTCCCATAGTTGCACATTGATCTTGAGATCCGCAAGTTGTTCTATGATGGTTTGAAGTGGATCTTTTGGTGGAGGTGCAAGAATTGGAGCAATTACTACTTGTGGTGAAACCCTTGTCACCAAAGTATCAAAATTTCCACCATACTTGTAGCCTTGAGGAGGATGCACAACCTCCTTCACCACCAAATCACTCTCATCCCCTTCCAAACTCTCCTCCATGCAAATTGCAATCTTGATAGCTTCAACCTTGGAAGAAGGTTTCTCATATCTCACCTTGCTTCTAATTTGTGGTCTCAACCCTCCCACAAAATTCTTGGTGAGTGTGACAACCCGGCAAATATCACTTTTGCGGTAATCGAGTAAGTAAAGTTCGTTCCCGTAGAGATACGAGTCAGTATTGGTCAAATACAAAGCAAAGTAACAATTTCAGTTCTTCTTGGTTGCGTCTTTAATCTCTCAAGTAAAAACCACACCCAGAAGAGAGTAACAAGCACTGACTTGCAGTCTTGTCACAAATTAACACTCCTTAATCACAAATCCTTCAATTCTTTCCAAACAATCTTGATTGTGATGATTCAAGCTCTCCCAAAAACGGCAATTCACTACAAAACGACTTTGCCTCAGAATTGTGTTCCACCCCTCCACTGAAGGCACAACTTCCTTGATCAAAATTGCTTCACATCAACTTTGCACTGCACTCACAAATGCAGACTACTACCAACACTACAATTCCTCTCAGATCTGTCAAGGCATTGCTTCGATTGCACTTCACTCAGGATCAAACACACAGAATGAAGATCAAGGCTGTAAAATCCAACATCCAACAAACACTTTGACTTGCACTTCAAATTTCTCCAAACATTCACAAACACAATCACAAAGTTGATACTCGGAATCAAGCTCAAGCGACGAGCACTACTTCACAACACTTCACTTTATCTATTCTCATAAATAATGAGCACTGAACAACATCGGACTGCAAATGCCACTCTTAAATAGTGAATCAATCGACAGTTATCTTCCTAATGTACCTCTTCCTAACAACTCTACAAACCTGCAGATCTCATATGACAATGCAACCTTTCATATCTATCTCTTCAAATCTCAAATTGATTTCTACTCCGATCCGATGTCTACTTCTTCTTCGGCTTTCAAACCCAAACCCAAAATAATTTTACTTCCTACCACTCTAACCTTGGGTTTCACAACTCCTAATTCCTCCACTAATTCTAACATTTCTTCTTCCTGATATGAAATTCCTATCATAGTTAAGCCTTCTAAATCTCTATCTCCCGACTCACTCTTCTCTAAAGTGTCAAATGTCAAATCCAAAGACACCTGCACTCTTATCTCTCTTACCTTGGCTCTAACTATTATCAATTCTTTTGCTAATTCTACTATATACTCATCAAGAATTGTAATTGAAACCATGAATACACTATCTACACCTTCAATTTGTAACTCACTTTCTCCTAACCACTCATGTTACTAACCCGAAAACACTTACTGTCTGATCCTGCACTTCGGGTTTATTCATTATTGCTACTTCTCCTTCAATTCATGTTCCATCTTTAATCAAGACTGAAATTGAAGGCATGGGTATCCTAACTATCTTCTTTCCATACTCTAACTTCCTCTAATCCCTCTGGCAAAACTCCCAAAGTCATCTTCACTACACTCCGAGGTCCGGCAACCTCTAATTAAGTTATCTTCATCTTGAGGCGAAGTCTTTAGACCCGAAGTCATGTAAACCCGAAGTACAAAGTACGAAGTCACATTGATCCGAAAGACACTTTGACCCGAAGTACATCTACTCCCGAAACTTTAAATGCTTGTAACTTCTTCTACAAACCTCCAAACTTTGCGATTTTGGTGGCAATGGAAAGCCTTGAACGAGACGCTTGTAACGAAATATAGCACGCTTGATTTGGACTTATGGTCATTGAGATATGGCCCCCGCAAGAATCCTGACCTGCAACTTCTATTTCTCCTTCGGGTTTGCCCTCCTTAACGTCTGATCCGAGTTTTTCCCTCCTCTGACACGAAGTAAGCTTCTTCGGGTCTGATCCAAACCGAGCCTTTCTTCCTCTTACACAAAATTGACTTCCTCGAGTCTGATCAAAACACAAGTTTGCACTCATTTCTTCTCCATTTGGTTTCAATTTGGTTTCAGCAAGGCATTTCTTCTTCTAAACTCATCCAAAATGAAAAATGTGGGTACCACAATGAGCATGGCCCCTATGCAAATCATTGTAGTCTCCACATCATCCCTACCCTTCCTCAACACTATGTAAAATCTGGATTCTAACTTTTCCACTCTTTCCACATAGACTCTCGCTTTCTCTCCATCTCCTTGCTTGAGAAATGTAACCTCACTCATCAATCTCTCATAACTCTCATCAGTAAGAAAGTTCTCAATGAGTGCTGAAGTCAAAGTCTCCCAAGACTCCTCTTCCCCATTTCTCCTCTCTCTCTTTTGGTATTCTGACTCATACCATGTAAGTGTTACATCCTCAAAGAAATCTGGTAATAATGAGGCCCACTCATTCTTCCTCCTCTCATTGTTTCCTATGCAAGCTCTCTTGAAATTTCTCACAAAGGCCTCCACATCTTCTCCATCCTTGCCAAAGAAAACCGGAAGTTTCCCCATCTTAACCCCTCACTATCTTTCTTTTCTCTCAAAATTTTATTTTTTTTCTCTTTTCTTTTCTCTCACTCTATTACTAATAGAGTATATACATGACTAACACCATCTGAGAGTAATCCACTCTAGGGAACATAAAAGGTTCAGGTTGCTCCAAGATTTCTATAGCAACATCAAATCCTAGAGTCCATATTAATCTAACTCTCATGGATAGTTTATCCATAAGTTGAAAGATTATCTCCATCACTAATCTTGAGAACTAGCTGATGAAAGTGGTAGTATTTCTATACTTATACTAAGACTCTCTCCAAGATCCTTCACCAAAGTCTCCAAAAGTGCTTTTACTCCACTACACTCATGTCCTTTTGGAAGTCCTTCCACTCCACAAACCTCACACAACTCCTTGGTCTTAGATCTTCTCCCTCCTAATCTTGGTGAAGAAGGTCCAACATGCAAACCCAAGTCAAGTATGCCTCTCCTTTCCCTCAATCTCTTGCTCTCAAAGGTCAATGGTCATGAACTTGCTTTATGTCCCTTCTCTCCACATAGAAAGCACTTAGACTCACTCTTTCCTCCAAGTGGTGTACGTTTTTGGATCCTCTCAACACTCTCTTCAAATTCTATTGTAAACTCTCTTTTCCTTAAATCCACCCCTACAATCACCTCAAACCCTTGGGGAACCTTGCATAATCTCAATTTCCACTCTTGATGACCCTCCATGTTCCCAAGATGAATCTAAACACTCAAACATGCTTTTTGTTGCTCTCAAACTCCTCATGCATAAGATCTCCACTCTGCAGAATTGACCCTTCCTCACAATGTCAATCAAATCTGCCACCAAGTATGTGAAAGTTCTTTGAACTTTTTCACACTTGATTACAACTCTAGGGCGTCCCTCCATGTTAAATTTTATATCTTTTCATCAAGCCATTTGGCCTAGACATCTTTCTATTCAGCACACATATTTCAGATTTGGTCTAAAAACCACCCCCCTCATTTCAAAAACTCATAACTCCCAGCGCAAGAACAATCTCTCTCTAATTTTTGTGGTAGCAGGTAGGATACAATGCACTAAATTTTCTTCGTAATTAAGGAGAATTCATTGAAAATTGAAGAAATGGCAGACTCTGTACAATTTTCCAGAGAGCATGCAGTTGTGGGAGCACTTTTACCCTATCAACTTTCAAAATTTCTAACATTGTGCGGATAGTAGCTCTCACAATAATTTCAAGTGTGCTAACTGAAAACCAACCCAAGCTATCATGTGTAAAAATTTCAAGTCCAGATCTCAAACTTGAGATTTTGCCCAAAATCACCTTAATCCCCAAAATCTGCAATCCACCTTACACAATCTCTCCAATTCCTCTCATGTGTACAAGATATACAAAATCACCTCAAATACATCATAATGAACTACAGGGTATACAAATGGATCTTGGTTCTCTAACATAAGTTCAGCCCTCTCCTCTCCTAGTGTTCTCTCCAAGTGAGCTCTCATAGCCTCCTTCTACCTAATGTAGAATTGAACGTAGAACATTATCTTGCCTTCTAGAGAGGTCCCGGCAACAGAACCAAAAATGCAAAATGGCCTGTCTCTCACTCAAGATGAACCTCTGATGGCTATTATGGTAGCACATCATGGACTAAGAAGGCAAGGAACCCGAACTCCATCATACTCCTCCAAGGCTAACACTCCAAGACTCAAGACATTGCTCACTAGAGAACTCAATGCGAGAGAGATAGTTGCAATGAAAAGATAATGAGTACCTCCTTACCCCTTGTTTATATACTTGTAAATAGTTACGTACTAAAGTTACTAATTACCGTAGTAATTCAAGTGATTAGGCTAAAAGTCAAGTAAAGTCAAAAGTAGAAAGGAATATCCATTCACATGGGCATATTCCTCTAAGCATGTGGTCTTATCTTTACCCAACCACTAAGTCAGGGATTCCTTCACATAGGCTATCCTTGGACTAAAGAAGAATCCAAAACAAAAAGGTTTGCGGGCCCAAGAGTTCTCAACTCTTTCCTCAAAGCCAAACACCTAAGAATAATACCAAGTCAACACACTAAAATTCAAAATAGTGGTGCTCATCTTTTCTACTTCCTCTAAAGTAAGGTCCCCTCTATCTTAGCTATGACTAACTTTAGCTAACCATGACTAATATAGAACCATCTTTTATCTCTATATAAATAATATCTCTTAAGTACTTGTAATACCAAGCTAAATATCACAATACCACACACATGCAAAAATGGGTATTATAGTACGCAAACCGAAGTACAACAATTTGTTGCCGGATGTGTGGTTTGTGACCAAGTTAGAGCATCATTCAATGCTCCTACACCACAATTACACCCATTGTCTATCATAGGATTGGGTTACCGTTGGAGTTTGGACTTTGTTGGACCTTTACCATTGACTATGAGACATCATTGGTATGTTTTGGTGATGGTGGAGCACTTCTCCAAGTAGATTGAGTTGGTGGCACTTCTTGACAAGTCCAGTGAAGGGACGGCTTACTTGTTCTTGGATCAAGTTTTTAGTCATTTTGGTGCACCAGCTGAGGTTTTGACTAATTAGGGTACAGAATTCTTGGGGGAGTTTCAAGCCTTGTGTGACAAGGCTTTGATTGATCATCGTACTACATCCCAAGATCACCTTGAGGCAGATGGCTTGGCAAATAGAATGGTTCAGACGGTGAAGAGAGGATTGTGAAAGTATGGTTTGTAGAGAGGCCACTTGGGAGATTGGGATCTCTAATTACCTTGGTTGGCCATGGGCTATTATTCAGCCAGCAAGCCTCCTTAGCATGCTTCTCTCCTTACTTCCTACTCTATGGATGAGATCCAGATTTACTTGCAGCTATTTGTCAAGATGCTACTATAGTCTTGGACTTGGATGATCTAGATGTATGGGTATTCTCAATGGCCAGAGACCTTTCAAAGAGTGATGTCAATGGCCTTTGAGAACTTGGCAATTGCTCAGCATAAAGATACTTTATGCTATGCTACTATTTGAGGAAGAGGTTATAGACCCTTGATCTATCAATTTCATCCAGATGACTTTGTATATCTACAACAGATAGCACCAATGACACTTGATGTTTCAATAGGCCGCACTATCTTAAAAGTGCTCAAGGTTTTGCCATCTGGAGTCCTTGTGTTAGAAGGACGTGATGGTGTTGTTTGGAAGGATCATGTGCACAATTGTGCTCCATGCCACCTCCCAAACATTGATGGTACTATGGACCCAAGCTTGGCACTTGTACATGTAGGCTTGAGGTGTATGTTATGTGGCTCTTCTGGTGGAGCTGCTACTATGTTAGTGTATGCTAGCTGTTTGAGAGAATGGCATATGGCATGTATGACTCCTCCCCTCATGGTGGTTCCTCAAGGATAGTGGTTATGTCCTAGATGTACTTGACCTATAGCTAGTTCATCCTTTATATGGTATAGATTGCAGACAAGCAACTAACAATGGGGCTCGATAGCACCTAGCCTCCTGATCTTTGCCCATCATATAGTATACCATATACTTGGAGTAGATGGCTATCTGGAGTTAGAAGGATCTAACCCCTAGTTAGGGAGGCAATTGTGGCACTTTAGAGTCTATGTATGACTTCTGTGTGAGTTATGTGTCTATGGTGTATGATATTGACAGCGATGTATGTTGTGTAGCAATGTTTAAACGCACAACACCTTTTTGACAAAGTGTGACCCATTGTTAATGACAATGGACAAGGAAACACCAAATTTGGAGATAATATTCTTATGTAGAATTTGAATAGTGGCCATGGTAGGATTTTTTATGGAGGACTTAGCTTAGGCCCACTTTGTGATGTAGACCACAATGATTCACCACAACAATGGTGTAAGAATGCCTCATTCTATGAGCTACGGGATTGATAGGTCCTACAAAATTGATCTCCCATTTCTGAAATGATTGAGCGGCTAAGACCAATTATAAGTACATATGGTACTTGGATAAAGGCTTACCCATGCATTGACAAGAATCACACGGGCATACCTACTTTCATCCTAAAAGATAGATGGCCACTAGTAACCAGCAAGGTAGACCTTCCATGGAATTGTTTCACTAGAGAAATGCTCATCAAAATCATCAATATGGCACATTTATAGTATTATGAGGACTTCTTTTGGCTCTATGCACCTTCAAAGAACCTAATCTATACCCATTTGGGACAATTCTCTTGCAATATAGTGAAAGGAAGGCCTGACATGTGAAAAAAATTATGTTGAGCTTTTTCCAAATCAAAATGCATGTTGCTCATAGAGAAGAAATCACAAATTTGGATCATCCATGATGATTGGGTAGTCATGTTGTGATGCACATCAAAGAATTTGAAATATATGAGATCCATATTACAGGAGCACTTGTAAGGAGGCCTTGGAATATGGGAGAAGAAATCTACATTATCATGAGATTTTCTAGGATAGTATTCTACCATAGAAGAGAATTCCTACAAGAGTAACACCCAATAGGCTAGTCTTCTCACATGATATGCTATGTTGATTAGATATCTAAGGGCTATATACAAACAAAACTATTCCACATAAGGTAGTGATAGAACTTTTGTACTACAAAGATTATTCCAAGGCATTCTTGCTCCATAGTAGGGTGATTTTTTTGGGTAAGCTCAGTTGTTTGCATGCATAGAAGACCAAATGATCCCAGAGTTCTTCATCATATTGTGCTAGAACTACATCAATAGTAGTATTTGAGGTGTCAATAAAGACATGAAAAATCAAGTCCCAATTTGGTGCAGCCAAGATTAGAGTAATAGCAAACTTGCATTTTAAAGGTTTAAACACTTTTATGCATTGGTTTGTCCAAACAAAGTCAATAATAGAATGCAATAAGGCCAATAGCATAGAAGCAATTTTCACAAACTTGTGGACAATAATAGCATTGCAAATAATAGCTTGTATGGCCTAAAAAATTGTGGAGCTCACAAATTGTTTCTAGTGTATGCAATGCTTGGATAATTTGGATCTTTTTGGGATCTGCCATGGTACATCTACAAAAAAGGTGGCCAAGAAGGAGGCCACAAGAGACTATGAATAATCATTTTTGTGGTTTGAAAGAAATCCTCACCTATCTGCAAATTTGTAAGACCGCCCAAAGCGCCTAAACATGGTCAGTGCATACACTATGCACGCATATGTCATCAAGGTATAGCTCCATTCCCATTCTTACTTGGTGGAAAGAGTTCATTATGTAGTGTTGGAACATTGTGGAAGCATTTTGTAATCCAAAAAGCATTACTTGGTAAGTGTAGGTACCCATTTTGTGACAAAGGTGGTCTTATACTAGTCCTTAGGCACAATAGCAATCTAGTTGTAGCTAGAATATCCATCTCTGAACAAGAAGCATTGGTTGTGGGTAACCTTGTCTAATAATGTATCTATGAATGGGATAGGAAAGGGGTCCAAGATGGTTTGGGCATTTAATTTCCAAAAGTCAACATAGATCCACACCTTGCCCATATCCTTCTTTGGGATTTCTAAGATTGTGGAAGCCCATTCTATTTCCTCAATGGGATATATGAATCTGCATTTTAGTAGCTTGTTGTAATACTATTAGCTAGTACAATTCTAGATCAAGTGAAGCAAAGTTTTCCATCACATCAATCTTGCGATGAAACTCCTTTTCAAACATGTTTTCTTTATCTTGTAGCTCCTATTTATTTTGGGTTCACCTTCATTCTTGGACAAGGATGCTTCTGGATTCAATGTTGCTTTTTCTTCCTCTTTGTCCATCTCCATTTCTGATCTAACCACCTCCACTTCTTTTTCCAAGGTCAACTCCATTGGGTCTTTTGGAGAATTTAGCTTCATTCATCACCATAATCTTTGTGCTTGCATGGGTGAAACTTCCTTGGCTCTTGCCCTGTTCTTTAACTTGGGAACATCTGATTCCATTGCTCTTTCCTACATAAGAACATGTCAAAATAAGAAAAATAATAACATGTCATTTCCACAAAGATACAAGTTGGAAATGGACAAGAATGATGTAAAGTGTCACAATGTCATAATTTGTTTATTATTTCCTATTTAACCTCTTGGGGCAAGAACCATTCCTAAAAGAGGGTAGTGGCATCCTACAACACACTACAACAAAAAAAAAACAAAAGAATCACTTTCACTCTAAGTTCTCGTCGGGATTGCTCCTGAAGATGACGGCTTGCTTCACTTTGAGTGACGTTCCATTCCAAAGTTGTCATCACTATAAGTGCATTCCACCTTCCCAAAATGCATAACTTATAGGATTCAGTTCATGTTGTTTGGATGTCTAAGTTTTCAAGTTCATGGTATTGCTCATGCAATGAGCTTCCCAATCCACTCCTTGCGTAGGTTCACTCCTCTAGATCCTTTAGTGCACACCTTGATGAAAATTGAATACTTGCTTGGTACTTGAGACCTTACTACAAAATTCCTCACCTCTACTCTTGATTAGACACATTGACAACACAAAAAAAAGACATAAAACTTGCAAAGAATTAAAAGTACTCTTTTCTTGTAATCAAAGTATGGAGGAAAAACATGAGCACCTTTTTGTCATTAGCCTTAAGTACTTTTTGGCTTCAAGCAAAAGTAATCGAGAGCCCGAGTGGATCTCTTGAAAATTCTAATCTATATTTTATATCATTTGCTTCATATTTATAAAAGACCAAGACCAAGGAGAGAAATAGGAGAATGGAAACTCACATTGGGACACTTGAATGAGGGCAAAATCCAAATGCTTAGCATGAGCTTTGGATTTGGTAACTATAAGTAGCATACAAAGCCCTTGAGAAGCTTCTCAAGAAGCTTCCCCGAGCCACTTTCCTAGAGTGCAAGCCAAGTTAACTAGGAAGCTTCTCAAGAAGCTTGTACTTTGTATGATGTTGGCATCCTTGTTGAATGTGGCGACGTGCAAGGATCCAATCAACTTTGTACTCCTCATGATCATTGATAGGGATATGAGGAGGAAGAGGTTGGACTCAAGAGGAAAAAGAAGAGAAGTTAGGAACAAAGGGTTTCAACTTGGAAATATTAATGACTAGATGGATGTGTATATGACAAGGCAAGGCAAGTCGATAAGCAACAAGAGAGACAATTTGGGTGATATCAAAAGGCCCTATCCAATTAGAGGCAAGTTTACAAACTTGGGTATCAAGTAGGAGGGCTAGATTACTAGAGGATAGCATAACTTCATCACCGATTTCAAAGGTGAGATCACAATGATGGTGATCCGCATATTGTTTTTGACGATTCTGAACAACAAGGAGGTGAGATTTGGCTTGTTGGAGGTGAGATTTGGCTTGTTGGAGAGATTTGGATATGGTGGTCAAGAAGGTTGAAGTATGAGGGACCTGAGATAGGGGAGGAGCAAGAAGAGAATCTAGGACAAGTGGATCTTGGCTAAAATTGAGAAAGAAAGGAGAAAATCCGGTGCTTGCCTGTTTAGAATTGTTGTATGCAAACTCCGCAACTGCAAGACATTCATCCTAATTGGTATGGTGAATGTTGACAAAGGCACAAAGCATATCTTCCAAGGTGCAATTTGCATATTCAGTTTGTCCATCTGTTTGAGGATGATAAGCTATGGACAAAGCAAGCTTGGTGCCAAGTATCTAGAAGAAGGCTTGCCAAAACTTTCCGGTGAAGTGAGGATCACGATCAGAGATGAGTACACATGGCATCCCATGATGTTTGAATACATTATCAAAGTAGAGTTGTGCCAAGGTTAGAGCATCCATAGTATCAACCGTTGGTGCTAATTGGATTTGCTTACTAAGCTTATCCACAAACACCACAATTGTTGTGTGACCTTGTTGTGTATTGGGTAAGGAGTTGATGAGTTCTAAGCTCATATGTTCCCAACAAGTAGTTGGAATGGGAAGTGGCTGAAGGAGTCCACTTAGCTTTTGGTTATTGGCCTTGTTGCGTTGACAACTCTCACACAATCGGACAAAATCCCAAAAATCTTGTGTCATGTTGAGCCACTACCATTGGCGTTGGAGGGTATCCAAGGTCTTGTCCACCCCCATGTGACCAGCTATTGGTAGATCATGGGCTTCCTGAAGGCGTGCAAGTCGGAGATCACCTTTGGCTAGAACATAGATCTGGTCCGCATGGAATAAAAGGCCTTCCTTGAAGGAGAAGATGTTGTACTCCTTGTCACCTGCTATCAGATGACCATGTACTATTTGGAAGAAGGGATCTTGTTGTAGAGCTGACCAAAACTTGTTATGGACCTTGGGGTCAATTGACACCGTCATAATTGCCACCGTGATGAGAAGAAGAGACTTAAAATTGGGTCATCGTGATAGAGCATCAGGGATGATATGGAATCAACCTGGTTTGTACTCAAGTTTGATGTCAAACAATTGGGGTTGTTCTTCCCATCGATGATGTCAACTCTTCATGTGTTCCAAGTGTAACGTCTGCAACAATGGCTTGTGATCAGTTTCAATGATCACTTGTTTCTCCAAGAGATAATGCTTCCATACCTTGGTGGCATATACCATTGCAAGCAATTCACGATCTCAAGCAAAGTAATTTCTTCCAGCTGTATTTAGTCGGTGAGACACAAAGGCAATGGGATATAGTCCATTCGGGAATTCTTGTTGCAACACAGCTCCAATTGCAAAGTTAAAAGCATCAAAATCAACCACACAAGGTAGTTGAGGATCATATGGTTGAAGAATGGGTCTTGAAGACACCATATGCTTTAGCTTCAAGAATGGTTCTTCATGCTTGGTGGTCCACTAGAAGCTCAAGCTCTTTCCCAAGAGATCAGTCAATGGTGCAGCCACATGAGCATAATAGTGGATGAACCGTCAATAAAAACTGGCCAATCTATTGAACGCCCATACTTCTGTAGCATCCTTTAGGGTAGAACAATCAGTAATGGCCTTGATTTTCTCTTCTTCCATCTTGATTCCCTCTAATGAGATCTTATGACCCAAGAAGGTAACCTCCTTTTGCCAAAGGCACACTTCTTGTACATGATTCATGTGTTCTGCCTTTGTCTTACTATAGATTAAGATATCATCCAAGAACACCAGCATGGACCAATCCAATAGTCCATCCAACACCCAATGCATCTGATCCATGAAGACCGTTGGAGCATTAGTGAGTCTGAAAGGTAGAACTCTCCACTTGAAATGCCCATACCTTGTGCAAAAGGTAGTCTTTTGCACATCTTCTCTATCAATAGGAATTTGCCAGTAGCCGCTGCAAAGATCCAACTTGGAAAAGTAGCGTGCTCCACTTAGTTGATTAAGCAAGTCATCAATCTGAGGCAAGGGATATGCATTCTTTACGGTTTGCTTATTGAGCCCACGGTAATCAATACAAAAATGAAGGCCACCATCCTTCTTTGGAACAAATAGTACCGGTGATCCCAAGGAGAGGTACTATGTCGTATGAAGTCCTTCTTGAATAACTTTGTAAGTGTTGTTCGCAACTCCTCCAACTCCTTTGGTGAGAGCCCAAAGATTGATCTTCTCATTGGAGTACTCCCTGGCAATAACTTGATCTTGAAGGGCATACCTCAATCAGAGGGTAATCCCTTTGGTAGATCATCCGGAAACATGCCCGCAAACTCCTGAACTATCCAATCAACCATTGCCTGATGAGGCCTTTGGCCCTCCTTAGATTGTTCTTGTGCAATTAGCTTGATCCACACTGTGAATATAGACTTATCTTCCTCCAAAGCTTGCTCTATGGCTGCTTTACTAACCAACTTCCCTTCCAAGGACTCATCTCTCTTCCAAGCTTGCTCCATGGTTGCATTCCTGGCAAACTTCCAATCTTGGGACTCATCTCCCTTCAAGGTTTGCTCTATGACTACCTTCTTAACAAACTTCCCATCTTGGGATTGACTATTCTTAGGTGTCTTACTTAGAGGTGCTAGACAACCTAATCAAAAATTCCTACCTTGGTGTTGTACTTGAATTTGTTGTTGGGTCCAATCAAATTGAACCTTATGACGTTCAAGCCAAGGTAGACCCAAAATGAAATCATAGTGTGGAGAAGCCACTACAAACCTCATACACTCCAAATACTCCTTCCCAATCTTGAAGGTAACAAGATGCAAGGTGCGGAATGAAAAACCCTTTCTACCATCCGCCATCATCAAACTACTTCCAATCATTGGCTTGATAGGAATACCCAATTCCTTTGCTACTTGCATAGACATACAATTCTCTGAACTTCCAAAATCAACCAAAAGCCTACAACCCCAGTTAGATATTGTACCTTGCAAGTGAAGCAAACTTGCATAGGTCAAGCCTTTAATCCCATTGGAACTAATCAAGCTCCCAATAGGCGGCTCAAAATCTCCTACTAAGATTCCTTGTTTCCTTGATCATTTTTTTCCACAAAATCCATCTGAGCAACTTGTCGAGGTCGCCCATTCCTAAGTGGGCATTCAGCAATGCAATGTCCAACTTGGCAACAATAAAAACAACCTCCATTTTGTCACAATGGCTCTCTATCCACTATACCAAGTGGTCTCTATTGGGTAGTATCAATCTCTATTGGTGCCGGTTCTTCCACCCGTGCATAGTGTATTGGTAGGCCTTGTGTAGGTTGAAGTCAAGACCAAGTTGTTGCCACCAAAGAATCAAAGCACTCAACCAATTGCATGGTTTCTTCTACATTTTGTGGTTCCCGCATGGTCACTTCCAATTTGGTTCGTGACTTCAATCCTTGCACAAATTGATCTAGAATTTGCATGATGATGTTCTGAAATTGTATGATGTAGCTCCTTACTAAGAAAACTTGCTTCAACTCCGCCAATTTATTTCGTGCAGCTCGGTTGGCATTTATAGTTTAAAACCAACCCAATATTGCATCCTTGAATTTTGCTCATGTCAAAATTGGAACAGCAATCTGTCGTTCTGCTCGCTCTACTCGGAATTGCCACCAAAGTTTTGCCACACCATCTAATTGACTAGAGGCCAAGAGAATCTATTTCTGTTCATCTTGAAGATTGGTGGCTTCAAAATAACATTTGCAATCAAACGCAAAATTTTCCACTATGCCCAGAAGATTCTTGCCTTCAAACACCTTGGGTTTTGGAAATCAAATGCAATCTTCTCCATCTCAAATTGTCACTCTCTCTATATGTTCTTGTCATTGCTGATCTCGTTCATCCAGTAATTGAGTAAGGTGCTCAATTTGTTGCTACATCACAAGGATAACGTCCGGTATTGCCGCCATAGCTACTACTCTATACCACTACTCTCAATTTATCTAATTGATTAGCACATAGATGTAGCATATCCACCATTCTCCATAAGTAACAACTGGAAGTATCAAGGGTTCCTCAGACACGGTGATCATATGTAGAAAATCATGCCCAAAGCACGAGATGATGAATTATGTGAAATGATGCTTGGGTAATATCTAGACATGAAAATCTCAATGGTTTGGCGGAAGTGGATTTGGTGGTCTATAAATTCCATCCATCCCATTCTTGCTCTAATACCAATGTAAAAGACCAAGACCAAGAAGAGAAATAGAAGAATAGAAACTCACATTGGGACACTTGAATGAGGGAAAACTCCAAATGCCTAGCATGAGCTTTGGATTTGGTATTTTGTGACAACCCGGAAAATATCACTTTTGCGGTAATCAGGTAAGTAAAGTTCGTTCCCGCAGAGATACAAGTCAAAAATGTCCAAATATGAATTCAAACAATAACATGTAGTTCTTCTTGGTTGCGTCTTTAATCTCTCAGGTAGAAACCACACCCAGAAGACAAGCACTGACTCGCACTCTTGTCACCAATTCACACTCCTTAATCACAAATCCTTCAATTTTTTCCAAACAATCTTGATTGTGATGATTCAAGCTCTCCCGAAAATGGCACTTCCATGCAAAACAACTTCGCCTCAAAATTGTGTTCCACCCTTCCACTGAAGGCACAACTTCCTTGATCGAAACTGCTTCACATCAACTTTGCACTACACTCACAAATGCAGAATACTACCAACAGTACAATTCCTCTCAGATCTGTCAAGGCATTGCTTCGATTGCACTTCACTCAAGATCAAACACACAGAATGAAGATCAAGGCTGTGGAATCCAACATCCAACAAGCACACTGACTTGCACTTCGAATTTCTCCAAACACTCACAAACACAATTGCGAAATTGATACTCGGAATCAAGCTCAAGCGACGAGCATTGCTTCACAGCACTTTGCTTTATCTATTCTCAGAAATAATGAGCACTAAACAACATTTTCCTACGAATGCCACTCTTAAGTAGTGAATCAATCGGCAGTTCTAACAACTATACCGTTCTACAACAACTCTTCTAACCTGCAAATCCAAAATGACAATGCACCTCTTCATATCTGCCTCTTCAAATCTCAAAACTATTACTATTACGATCCAATGTCTACATCATCATCAGCTTTCAAACCCAAACCCGAAGTAATCTTACTTCCTACTACATTTTCCTCGGGTTTCACAACTCCTACATCTTCTACCAGATCCAGTAATTCTCTTTCCTAATCTGAAATTCCACTATCAGGTAATCTATCTAACTCCTTATCTACTAACCCACTCTTCTCTAATGTCTCCATCGGTAACTCCGAAGACATTTGTACTCCTATCTCTCTTACTTTGGGTCTAACTATTATCAATTCTTTTGCTAATTCTACTGAGTCATCATCAAGAATTGTAATTGAAAGCATGAATACACTATCTACACCTTCAATTTGTAACCCACTTTCCTTTAATCACTCATATTACTGACCCGAAGACACTTATTGTCTGATCTTGCACTTCGGGTTTATTCACTACTGCTACTTCTCCTTCAATTTCTATCATATCTTCAATCAGAATTGAAATTGAAGTCATGGGTATCCTAACTATCTTCTTTCCCTGCTCTAACTTCCTCTGATCCCTCTGGCAAAACTCCTGAAGTCACCTTCACTGCACTCCGAGGTCCGACTTCCTCGGATTTAGTCGGTCATCTTAGTCTTGAGGCAAAGTCTTAGACCCAAAGTACAAAGTCCGAAGTCCGAAGTCACATTGACCCGAAGACACTTTGACCCGAACACACTTTGACCCGAAGTACATCTACTCTAGAAACTTAAAATGCTTGTAACTTCTTCTACAAACCTCTAAACTTTGAGATTTTGGTGGCAATGGAAAGCCCCGGACAAGACGCTTCCAACGAGATATAGCACGCTTGATTTGGACTTGTCATCACTCAGATATGGCCCCCGCAAGAATCCTGACCTCCAACTTCTATTTCTCCTTTGGGTTTGCCCTCCTTCGGGTTTGCACTCCTTCAAAATCTGATCCGAGTTTTTTCTCCTCCTCTGACACAAAGTAAACTTCTTCGGGTTTGATCCAATCCGAGTCCTTCTTCCTCTAACATGAAGTCTACTTCCTCGGGTCTGATCAAAACATAAGTTTCCCTTCATTTCTTCTCCATTTGGTTTCAATTTGATTTCAGCAAGGCACTTCTTCTTCAAAACTCGTCCAAAATGAAAAATGTGGGTACCACATATTTATAGGTAGCATACAAAGCACTTGAGAAGCTTCTCAAGAAGCTTCCCTAAGCCGCTTTCTTAGAGTGCAAGCCAAGTTAACTATGAAGTTTCTCAAGAAGCTTCCTTCTAGAAGCTGCCTACTTGGCATGCAAGCTAAGCTAGTTAGAAGCTTCTAGAAGCTACTTGCTTGGGGTGCAAGGTAACTAGTTAGGAAGCTTCCTAGATGCTTCTAGAATATTCTAGGCTAATTTGGCTTATTCTCTACTTTGTTAGCCTTACTAACTACGTTGCTAAACTCCATATTGTTACAATATCTTAATCCTATCTTATCCTAATAACATACAAATTGATTAGGCACCTAACATGTGTCAAGGAAGGTGTCAATTCTTCCACCCTAATCTAATTTTATCCTACCAAATAATGATCTACAACTCTGAAGTATTGTACAACTCCAAGTGCACTCCTTGTCTTTCAATAAAAGAAATGACCTTTGGACCGTTGAAGTATATACAATTCCAAATGTCATCCATTATACAACTCCAAGTATCCACTAGATGTGGTAGAGGTTCAAAATTTGCAAAGGGCTTTCCTTAAGAGGAGTGCCTTTGGCATGGATTTTTGGGAGCCATAGACTATGCTTGCCTCTAAGGTACCTAATTAACTGATCAGTTTGAGCTTGGTACCTAGCTATTTCTAACATACAGGTTTGGAGGTTTCTATGAATTTCTTATTTGTGTGCTCTCTTAACCACAATTACAATAGGTTCAATCTCGCCTCCTCATAAACTTGATCCTCCAATCTTTGAACCTCAATCTTCAAACTTCTGGACAACAAAGATCATCTTGAGGTACTCCTATTTTGTTGTCAAGTAGTTTCTTTTAGCCAAACTAACTTCCTTTCTAGCATAGTGGATTGGGTGTTCTCGTTGTTGGTCACTGTACTGAGCTAGAACTGCTCCCATATCAGTTTTAGAGGTGTCTAACAAACATGAAACACTGATTCCCAATTGGGGGCTGTCAAAATCAGAGCAATGGCCATTTTTGTTTCAAGGTTGCAAATGCATTTGTGCATTGGTCTATCCACACAAAGTTGATGTGGTATGCAGCAGACTTGTTAAGTGAGAGGCCATCTTAGCATACATATGAACATATTGCCTATAGTATCTTATATAGCATGAGAAACTTTGTACTGCATGTATAGTGTCCAAGAGGGGTAATTCTTGGATGACCTAGATTTTCTTTGGGTCTACCATTTTTCCATTTTTGCAGACTAGGTGTCCAAGGAACGGCATGGAAAGAGATGGCAAATAGGCACTTTTGTGAGTTTAGGGAGATACATACTTTCCTACAAATGTGCAAAACAGCCCATAGCACATTGATATGGTTGATGCGGGAGCTATGTGCGCTTATACCATTGAGATGTAGTTCAATGTCTGCCCTTATTGTACCAAAGGAGTTCATCATATGGTGTTGGAAAGTTGGAAGAGCATTCTGCAATCCAAATGGCATGGTCTAATACTTATCCTCCGGGGCAATAGCAATCTATTTGTAGCCAGAGTAGCTGTCCATAAAGGAAAAACATTGGTTACGGGCTACTTTGTCTAGTAGGGACTTTTCCCATATGCTTTATAGGGACCACCAAAATTGGGGATGCCTAGTTGGGGATGCCCTGTCTCTTATGTCCCTCGGACCAGATTGTGTGCGTGGGTTCAAATAAGAAAAAATTCTCCAAAATGACTCAAACTGAAAAATTTAAATTAAAATTTATTTGGCTAGGTAAAGAGCATGTTATTTTTATTGTATTTTAGAGTAAAAAAGACACCAAGGAGGTTTACTTTATTTGAACATAGAGCATTATTGTGTCATTCTTTCACAAGTATCAACTCCTTTGAATCTGAATCCCCCTGAAGAGAACATGCAAAACAAGAAAAATCTCTCCTAAAATGACTCTAAACATAAATAAGAATTTATTTTTTAACTAAGTAAAGCGCATGTTTTTGTTCTTGTATTTTAGAGTATACAAGACACAAAGAAGGACTAATTTGTTTGAGCACAAAGTATTATTGTGCAATTCTTTAGCAAGTATAGACACCTCCGAGTTTGAATTTCAGTTAAGAGAACATTGCGAAACAAGGAACAAAGTGTTTATAGCTACTTGCTATTGAATCTCAATTAGAAAACATGCTAAAGAAGGAAACAAAGTGATTATAGCTATTTGGAAGACTAACCAGGATCTGTTCGAGGATAAGTTAGCTATAAGAGGAACTAGTAGTAGCCAATTTCATCTTGATCTAGGAGACCGTTGAAATAATCCCTGATTGAGTGTCCTTCCTTCATCCTTAGTTACTTAAGTTTAGTCTTGAGATTTAGCTTGTATTGTTAGCGAATGACTCATACTTCAATTTTATTATAATCTATAGTCTAGTAATGTCAATTCTGAACTACAAACTTACATCTCAGTGAGAACATGATCTTAAAGATGTAACTTGGTCTTTCTTCCATTGGATATAGACTGAGTGGACGAGCCTACACAACAATTGACTATGCAATTGATTTTGCCCCTTAATGCTTTCTCCTTCAGTTCTCATTTCCAAAGTAGGCATGAATTGGAGAGGGACTTGTGTGAGAGACTGTCATATTCAGATCCGAAACTTGCTATAACTAGATATTTGCCTAACTAGATATACTCATACGGCATAGTTTTTGATCCCTGGAAGTAGATTGCTATTAGAGGAAGTGATCTTAGTGATATCCAAGAAAAGCCAATCGAATGAAGAGGATACATTCCAGCAAGGATTTCCTATCACAAGGTTAACACTATTGACAATCTAACTCTTATTAGTTCTATCTATGTCTTTGAGTGAAAAGGAGAACTGGTCTTCCACTACGATCACCCCACCTTTTTCGTCCTCCGCTCTAGCAAAGTAAAGTAGGCATCAAAGGTCCGAACTCGATTTGGCAATCCTATGTTGATGGTTGCTGACGGTGGTTTGAATCGCGTCGTAGTTTTGCCTCGAATGACATGATGAGCGTATGCAATGCCGAAGAGGCTGGCAGGCTTCCGTGCGCCATGTAGTTTCAGGACCGTAATCCGCAAGAGACTGCTCACATGTGAGTTTGAACAGGAGCGAGGCAAGATCAGAACTGATGCATAAGAACTATGATCTAACACATGTGGGTGTAATATTCATTGCTTATAACTCTAGGTGACTGCAATGGCTATTTTCAAAGTGGTCGCGGATGGAGGAGCATTATTTCGTTAGTAGATATTTTGGGAAGTGGACAACTTTCAGTGCTCCGATGTTTGAGAAGTCGAGCAATGCTACATACAGTGGAGACTATTGACCAAAGATCTGGCTGAACCCGACACGCGGAGTGACAGGAGACACTTGAGACATGTGCTGAAGGCATCAGCCAACACTGACATTCAGTAGCTCTGGACCTGTTTGCGGTTTACTGTTGTCTCCGTAATCGAACCTTCTGGAGTGGAAGTGTAAGACAGGAGACAGGACCTCACATCCGTTCTATGCTAGTGGCAGCGATTTACTCCGAAACGTTGGTACCGTACATCTGCTCTGGATATAACCTTGGTCAATGGGTTGCGGACAGATTGAGCCAAGTGAACGACCAGCAAATAGCCACTGAATCTTAAGACCAGAGCCATTGTCGAGGATGAGATGACTTTCGCCTCTTTCGCCCGTAGAGAATACCGTAGTGCATGAGATGACGATCCAAACGCCATGAACTTTACCTTGTGCCTATGTAAGTGTGTCTGGTTCACAGAGTTACACTACTAGAATCAGGGCTACAAATTTCAAGTGAGCCAACATCCGTGTGTGTCCACTTACCATTACCACCCATGTGTATACTGGTAAAGGGCAAGGGCACAACACCACCTGATAGCTACAGCTCTAGAAACGACACTAAATAGACAAGAAATTATGGAACATTTCCTACATGGATTAAACCATAATTCTGAAGAATTAATCAACTTTATACGTTGTGTGGAGCTCGAGGTCTGGAAACGAGCAGCAACGATGTACATACACTATACAGGGCTTACTATATGGAGCAGATTGTTCGAATCTCGCGTATAAGAACTATATGTATTGTCTCTTTAAGTGGTCTACCAAGTTCCTACACCCAGAAGCAGAACACGTCTCACGCATTTTTGTTGACCGCTTATGAACAAGAAAAGTAACTAGAAGGCAACACCACCGGGATTGGAAGTGATTTAACTCACTAAGTGCAGGAGTGAGTTCAAGATTATTTTAGACGAATATTGACGGGCAAATTGCACGTTCTTCGGCATCCTGTCTTATGACGGTCATGATCAGCATTTGCAGCTCCACGTTGTGTATCCCCAAATTTTAAGTACGTCCCTGAACACTTTACTGTGGAGGGGACATAAATTGATGCGCTGGTGGTGCCATTGTCATGTAACTGCGAGGCATATGTGCTGGATGGACTCCCCTGCGACGGATCTCGCGCCCTTCTTGGCAGAGAGAGCATCGATGACAGCAGATATGAGCAGTAAAGTCCAACATTGCTTCACATCGTTCTAGCTTTTCCTCGTCCTGGATTAAACTCGAGCAGCACCCGGTAGTATTGACCAAAGACTCGGCATGTCCCTGTTTAGTAGGTGCAAGCAAACATCAGTAAACACTCTAACTAAAGCTCATATGGAATAAGACCTACAAGAAATAAGTAGATCAACAACTTCAGCTATATAGAAATGCACGTTTCAATAGCAGGTTGGCAAATCACCTCCAAGTTGTAAGATTGACGTAGTGCAGTGCGGCTTGGAAAGGAAAAGCATGGCGCAAGGATGTTGCCATTAAATAGAAAATGGCCCATGAACAACAGGCTGCTGTATGCCATGCAGTGGCTGGTGAAGGTAGCTTGCCCCGGATAGAGGCGCTCCATGGTGGTACCATAGAGTACGCATGGAGCGACACAACCAAGCACACCTGTTACAGTACCCGAAGCATGCCGTTAGATTCCCATTCGCAATATCCATCAGATAGCAAAAGGGTTCCAGAAAGAGAAGCTATAGTGCGGTCAACGTAGAGAAAATTGCAAGATCGATCCACGGCGGCTATCACTCATGGTATAAGAGTCTGTTAAAGAGACCCCGCTAGCATCCGAAATTGAACGAAGCCTTAAGTACACATCGGAGTAATGAAGTTCTGAAGGAGATTAACGTATCTGTACTAATTCAAGTACACATGAACGGTAGAGCTACTTCCGAACGAAATTCAATCAAGAACAATTAAAACTGTTGACTTCATTACAAGAATAAAAGCGGTAGTTTCTGCTCTTCCAGCACAACTAGAAGAAGTTATCTTCCAAGACCACGTGATGTGAGGTGTTGGCAATTGCACAGAAATAACTCTTCTCGAATTGCTCATCAAGAAACACCCCTCGGCTCAGGCAATGTGCACGGATCCAATACTAAATTTTTCATTGCTCTAAAGGTGGCAACATTCAGATGGTCCAGTAGACAACATTCAAGATCTTGCCTCTGTGCAAG
This sequence comes from Lunularia cruciata, assembly GCA_948567375.1. Taxonomy (NCBI): domain Eukaryota; kingdom Viridiplantae; phylum Streptophyta; class Marchantiopsida; order Lunulariales; family Lunulariaceae; genus Lunularia; species Lunularia cruciata. The sequence goes on from OX419759.1 coordinate 25,810,488, forward strand.
AAACAAACGTAAGGAAAAGGTTGGCATCTAGCTAGGCAATGCGTTGCCCATAACTCCGACAAGGGGCAACGGCAACGAGCACACAACGTTCGTTAATGATAAGGTTAGTGATTCCTGCCGATGAGAGACCTCACCATGTTCAACAATCTGGATGTTCTGTTTGGCTCAGATCGGCTCCCCCAATTCCCGATGTGAGTTCTACTCAACACAAACACAAATGCTGCTCCATCCTAACGGTTCTAAGAAACCCTTGACCGCCGGGATACAAAGTGAATGAATGATCAAACATCGATGCGATACTACCGTTGACTTGGTTGATACCGTATGTGCAAAACAAGGAGGTTGAGACCTATTGATGCTTCAATCAAGAGAAGTAGTGACCACTGCCATCACAATCGGACATTGGTGGATGGAGGATGGAGGATCAGAGAGGTAGAAAACAAAGCAGAGCAACTTACAAACTTCCAAGTCACTGCTCACGAACTCGTCATTGTTCCCCAGGCAGCAGAAAAGTCCTGTGCTCCAAGATTGACGGCTTCGTACGACCGGCTCTCCAATCACAATCCCTCCACATTCCACAGGCGTCCCGGGGACCACACCTGCTTCGTTATCCTTCTTCGCGCTCCCATACGCTGCAGCATTACTCTTGGTTTCCGGCTCCTTCTCACCCTTGTAAACTTCGTCCTCCTCCTCCCGCTGCATCAAAGGCTTCTGCTCCTCAAGATTTGACATCCTTCCTTCCGTTCTTCTGGTCTTCCTTCGGAAGGTGGATGAAACTGTCAACAACAAATCCGCAAACTCACACTTCTTTAGTTCCTTTGACACTCTACGACCGGATCAATGTACGAGTACCTTAATTACTCACTCTCTTACTTGAAAGTCGTAGAATCGACAGAGCACTTTTAAATGCTGCACTCGCACTCTCCTCCGGAAGGGTGAAATTGATGGTGCACCGGATCAGTCAATCCAACGAATATGTACTGTAGTCCCCCTCCCCACGAAGCGGCTCGTCCGCCTCGTTTCTTCCTTCCTTCTCGTTCCCCGACACCGCGATCGAGTAAGACAAACTATCCCTCTCTACATGTTATCTTCGGGACCGACGAAAGCGTTTGTTGTGGCTCGTTTTCAAGGTTTATTTCATATAGTTAGATTTTCATATATTAGTAACGGTCTTTGTTCACCACTGTCTTCTTTCGAAGGTTTTTTTATCTTTCGGATTTGACGGGAACTTTTTTTAAAATAATTTTTTCATTCTTAAAAAATCTCCGAAATATTTTGAATTAATGTATGGCTATTTCTAGAAATTTGATAATATAGACATTTTTCATACTTAATATTTATTTATTTATTTATTTATTTAATATATACTAAATCAATTTTCTCGTTTGATTATTTAGTTTCATTTGACAATTTTTCTGTAAATAAATAAAATCTCCTCTTATGTCTGTCTTGCGATTCAAAATATATTATATTATGGGTAGAGTCGTCTATTAAGAAACTCGAGTTACAACCGTCGATATAGAGTACATAGATGGGCAGAAGCTTAACAATGAATATGTCAATAAGATCTCTATACGCAGTTCGTTCTCTGGGGTAAATGAGAGAACTTGACAATTAAGTTCTGTGCCGGGAGCTCGTATCAAAAACACCAGAATTCTGACTTTCTAAATCTATCGTCATATTTTGTAATAACTTTGTTACAGCTAGGTGGAGTTTGGTAAAAAGAGCAGAAATTCCATGTGTTTTGCAAAATGTTATGCATGAAGGACTTAGTTCAGTGGTCGGGTCCCATGAAATCTGATTGTGTCCCATCGAGGCAATCTACAAATCATCCAAGGTGGTTGCTTATTCCAGCAGTAAAAAGAACAGATTTGGGAGACTACAGGTATTTCAGGGTAAATGAAATCCTTTCCAATTTATAAATTGGGTCTCTCCTTTAAGCGAGTATCATTACTGCCAGGAAAATTTTAGTCAATCTGGGATACTGCTCATGAAGGTAAGCATCATGTTTGGGATACTTGTTGTAGCAACACACTCCTCCTCGTTGTGATTTTCAATCGGTTGCTAAGAACAAGCAAAACAGACTTAAATTCCAGCGTTTCTAAATCACTCTTCAACCCCATTTATTACTCTAGATCCTGGGGTTACATTGCAACTGTAGCGTATCGTAATAGAAGCTGCCAACAGCAAATCCAAGATATTAAGATGTAGTGCTTCTAATTCAGTGATGATCTCCAGTCCTTCTTCATCTAACTAGTTGGGTACCCATTACAAGGAATGGTCTGATTAATAGAAATGTTATTGTAGACATCGTTAAGAGTTATGCTTAGAAAATTTGACAATTAAAGTATTGACACTCGGTAATTACACAAAGTCAAAATTTCTAATTAGCTTCGTCACTCAGAACAGAAATGCATCATCGTCTCTTAAAAATATATACTCATCATAAAAAGCTTCGCTACTTTATGAACTACAAATATATTTTCATGTTCATTTTAACACAGTTGGAAGAAATTCAGTGGAAAAGTAAACATTCTTTTCAAGCACTTTGATGCTCCCAAAGTTTATAATTGGAAGGGTTCTTACGTCGAAGAAAAATAAAATTTCCCTTATCATGCGAATGAATGGATTGGTCACAAGTTGAATTTAGCGCATACCCCTGAAGGGACAGTTACCCTTTGATTTTCCCATGCGAGGTGGAACAGAAGAAACTCACACAGAGCTGAATTAGCACAGAGCAAGTTCTCCGTAGGATTTCAATCAAGGTAAGAAAGGCTTGGTTCTCCGTTCTCAGAGAAAACATCTAACGGTCAGATCGGGCCATGTGGTCGAACGCTCGGGATCACGCCAAATAATTTTTTATAAGAAATTAATCATATTAAATTATATATTTTAAACATAAATAGTAATAATTTATAAATTTAGATATTTAAATACACTATGACAAATTCTCATTTCGGTACTCATAAGGTTTATCCATATTTTGCTTCTTATATTTTGCTTACGTTCGGGATTGGTTTTCCGTCCTTCTTGTTATCTTTCTCGGTCGCCCTTCTTCCCTTATATAGATAGCTCCAGACATCAACTGGATTTAAATAAAGGGACAGCATAATTTGAAATTGCGTGAAGAATACAATGAGGCGCGATTCTTTTTGGCAAACTGCAATACAAATTCCATCGTAATAGAGAAATACCAATCCACTTACCCAGAAAACGTGATTACTTTCTCAAGAAACGTGTATATCAGCTAACACATAGGGGATGGATCAATCATCGTCGTGTGATTTTCAGTAATAATTATTCCGTGACAGAAGGACGCGCAAAACAAACTGCTTTCCCTCTTTTGGTAAGTCTAAAACTATAGAAGAAGTCGTAACTTCCCCCTTTTTAGACCCCATCAAGACTTCATGAAAGTCAGGACTTCACCTTTTTTTAGACCCCATCAAGACCTTCTGTTTTAGACTTACTTATTCTTCCCTTGAAGTTCTGCTTCTCTTAAGCTCCAGGGCCCACGCGGTACCTGGCTTTCTCCCGGGTTCTAGATACACGCGGTACCTGGCTTTCTCCCGGGTCCAAGATACACGCGGCGAGGAACAGAAGACAAGCCCACATTGAATGTATATCCAATGGGAGAGATGGCAGATTAGTACCCTATTGGAAAGGGAAATTGTACTGTGTTAAAACCGTACTTCCTTAGGTTGAGGTTAAGTTTGCACAGTGGACACTAGGATAAAACGGATAGAAGGTAGTATATCGACGACAATGTACTTTTAACTCGATAAAATTAAAACGGAAATTTTCCGAAATACCTTACTTACCAAAAAAAAATTCCATAATGCCACCTGCAGCAAATGTTATTACCAGAATCCCTCCTCGCTTGACAACTTCAACTCACGTAGAGTGCCCGGACAGGGTTTTCGCCGATTCGACACACGAAGTAACATGAGTGTCCAGCTAACCTGGCGAAGCGCTTTGGCAGCATGCGCTATTTTCACATGCTGTGAGATGCAGTGAACTAAATTTATTTCTACTTCGTAGTGGTGAATCGTGGGATTCCTCATCGTGAAGGGGACAAGGGTGGAGAAAGGAATAGAGAGTGGGGTGTAATTTTTTAAATGAAAATGGGGCACTTTGAAGAATATTCTTTGAAGTGGTGCATTAAATAATATTGAAGTTTTTAAGATGGTTTTTTTATAATTTTATAATTTTTACATGAAAATTAGTTTATTTACTAATATATAAGAGTATTAAAATGAAAAAACTCTAAATAATTGAAATTTTTTTATATTTAGAGTCATATATATGGGAAGCAGTAAACACACTCACCCCTCTACCATATTGTACTTCACCAATTACTTTGGCTTGTTATGCTCCTTTTGTTTGCCTCTACCCGCTACTCTTTATGCTCTGCACTCTCCTTGCATCTCATGCTTTGTTGTTGATGTTGTCATGCCTTTGAACACCCCTCTTGCATGGTCCTACAAGACTTTTGAACAAGCCTTCGCCATTTTGAAGTTTCACACCCACCTCACCTTATTCTACTCATGTGCCTCAAGTTGCCAATAGGAACAGGAATTTTTCAACATTATCAATTTGCTTTTGCTCATTCTACTCCTACTATTTATTTCTATTCCTACTCTTTATTATCTACACCCTTTTTACACCTTGCACTTTGTTATTGCTATCATGCCTTTGAATACCCCTCCTGCCCACTCTTATGGGGTTCTTGTAGAAGCCATCGATGCTTTGAAGTCTCATGTCCATTCAAAAGATTTTGTGTCATGCCATTTGTAGTTCCGCATCTAGATGCTCGGACATTGGAGTTCCAGTGATAATAGTTAGAGTTATTTCAGCAGTTTCTCAGAGACTACTTTCCGACGGTTAGATTTCGTGTTCAGGGTATTGACTTCACGGTGGGGCCCACCATCACGTTGCACCGTTTGCACCTTTCGCACCGTCGCATGTGCCGTCAGCGGGACCGTTAGGGTTTCAGAGCTAGCTCAAGTCCAGGGAGTATAGTTTTGAAGTGAGCTCCAGAGAGCTCACTTCTCTGATGTTGAGCTTTCGAGTTCGTGGCTATGATGGACAAAGGCCGGCGAGCGTCACCTGGATTCTCTATGCTTGAGTGGGTGTGGCTTGACTGTAATCAGTGCCCAATTGTTGGCAATTTATAGAATGACAGATCAAGTACTGATCTGAGTTAAATTGAGTTGAGAGTGGTAAGCAATATGATTACATCAGTGAAGTGAAGTCAGGGGGAAATCGGGTGCATGAACTTTGTGTTGGTGGTATCTCGAAGCTCGGTGGATCGTTGGTAGCTCGATTCAAGTTCAGTGTTTCCTTAGTGTGTAGAAGCTCAATCGATTGATGCAGATTTGGCAATTAGGCGGACAGTGTGCGGAAGTGCAGGCCAAATTTTGAGCAAAGAAGGAGCAAATTTTGAGCAGTGGTTGTGATTTTGAGCTCAAGAGGTGAAGGGAGGACCAATTTGCTGCAAGTTGGGCTCAAAAAGTCAAATTAAAGGTGGAGTTGGGAAGCTCTTCTCATGAATTTGTGATCTGGAAAAACCCGTGTTGTCAATTTGGCTCGAGTGGAAAGTTAGCGGGGGATTTGGTGGATGGCCAACTTTAGGGTTTACGTCAGATTTTGGTTGGGATTTACGTCAAATTTTGGCCAGATTTGGACAAGTTTTGCTAGTTTGGAGGACTTTCACAGATTTGGAGATTTGTGGGCTATGAGAGGCTACGAAGGCCTAGAAGGGCCAGCATGCTGGTGTGAGGCTAGCTAGTTTAGAGTAGATCTTGGTCATTGGTTGGCAAAATCTGCCTTTCTTGCTAGATTGTGTGCAACAAGGTTTGACCCCTAGATCTCTTGTTCCTAGACTGGTGCCCTAGCCAATTGGTCCATCCTCACTTGTTGTCATAGTGACTGTGCCACTGTTATCTATACACATGTAGCTTTGGCTAGGAGAGGCAATTTGATCCCATTCTTGGTGATCCTGGTAGCTTAAGACTTAGATACAAACTTCTCTTATGTCAAATGCCAAATGGTGGCAGAGTCCGTCCCGTGTTGTGTTATGAGATGGAGGCTTTTTGTTTAGATTTCTTGTGATTGGATCCCCTCCATTCTTTGCTTCTTGTTTGTGCACCACGTTTGTGTGAGGTGCCCTGACTTTTGAGCGTTGGTGCTCTGGTGTGCTCTCGGTGGTGAGGCTGGAGTGATGACTAGTCAGACTACCTTTGTTTCTCTCCGGTGAGGCAAGAAGTGATGACCTGCAGACCGTGAGAGTGCGTGTTATGATGGCAGGTTACAGGTTGCCCTTTCCCCTAGTGTAGTTATCTCGGTTAGAGTTACATTAGTGGGTGGTGTCTAGTTGGTGTTGGCACGTAGTGGTGTTGGCACTTGGTGGGGCACTTGCGGTTGCAGTTGGTGGTTCGGGTTTGCTGTTGTGGTTACTTTGTCACGACGGAGTTCTTTGGAGATTCCAGAGGAATTAGCCCTACAATACACAGTGGGTTTACTTGGAGTGGTGCTCGGTATCAACCTGTATCTCAGGTCCCAGAGAGGGAGGAGATTGACTCTAAGTTGGAGTTCGACACATGAGCTGATTCAGTTGAGAGTGCACTTGGTGTGTCCGCACCGTTGTTGTGGGACATGGACAAGATTTATGGGGCCTCCAAAAGCCCTAGGCGTTACTCTGGTACAGTGGGTACCATTGAGTTGGATGACTTCATCCAGGAGTTCAATAGTTGGTGTGAACTGCAACAGATGCGGAACCCGACTTTGTTCACACCCTTCATGGCATGGAAGGGGTTGTTTCAGCATCTGGAGGGTCCACCAATGGATGACTACCATGAGTTCAGGAGAGCTCATTTGGAGGAGATCAAGTTATGGAGACAATATTGGTCTCCGAACTATGTCTCTATCACTTTAGGCTCGGTGGCCAGGAGTAGATTAGCTGTACCTACGAGTTCTAGCTCGAGTAGTGTGGGTGGAGCTAGTGGAGGTGCACTAGCTGGAGATAGTGCTACTACGAGTGGAGGTACCGCTGCATGAGGTGGTGTGGTACCGGGGTTTAACCCTATGGTAGAGTTCTTCATGTGTTTGAGGCAGAACTACCAGGGAGTGCGGACTAATAAGCTGAGGAGCTTGCAGGAGTTCCAATAGAAGGCTAGAGAGAGCCTACGCGAGGCATACACTTGCATGAGGCGGCTGATCAGTTTCACTCAGGGAGTTACTGAGGCCCAGGCAATCCAATTTTGGTATGGGATATTGGACAAGGAGTTGCGACGTAGAGTTTGTGATGCTACGCTGTTGCAGGCTACTTCGCCCACTTTGGCAGTAGTCTTTGGTTTGGCCAAGCGTATTGAGCTCAACATGGTGGAGGAGAGAGTGGTGACATCCAGATTTGGTAGGGAGACCTCATCCATAGTTGTGACTTCTTCTAGAGTGCAGCAGAGTGCACCACGCCTAGTTGGTTTTTGAGGACATGGTGGGCAGCCCAGATCCTATGGAGAGAGTGGAGGGCCTAGTGGAGTTAGACCCTTACCCTCATTTTTGAGTCAGCAGTAGCCAGTGAGTGGTGGTGTTGCTTGTTGGACTTGTGGTGGACCTCACCATAGGAGCAAGTGTACTCAAGGCAGCGGACCTGATACCTCTAGTGCATCATAGCCAGCACAGAGGCAATGTGAGCACTACCACAGATTTGGTCACACTAGTGACCGGTGTTTTGACCTACACTCGGAGTTACGGAATGGTAGGGCTACTATGGCAGGTAGTAGAGGAGCTCCAGTTCATGGAGGACAAGGTAGTAGAGGTGGTGGTAGAAGATCTACACCTAGTAGGGGTGCAGTACCTGCCCTTACTTCTGATACAGCTATGGCTACTCGGATTGAGCAGTTGGAGCAGAGATTGGCTAGTATGGCTATTGCTCAAAGGAGATCAGATTCAAGTGCTGTAAAAGACCGAAACCGAGGAGAGAAATAGGAGAATGGAAATTCACATTGGGACACTTGAATGAGGGAAAACTCCGAATGCCTAGCATGAGCTTCGGCCTTGGTATTTATAGGTAGCATACAAGGCCTTTGAAGCTTCTCAAGAAGCTTCCTTGAGCCGCTTTCTTGGAGTGCAAGCCAAGTTAACTAGGAAGCTTCTCAAGAAGCTTCCTTCTAGAAGCCGCCTACTTGGCGTGCAAGCTAAGCTAGTTAGAAGCTTCTAGAAGCTTCCTTCTAGAAGCTACCTACTTAGGGCGCAAGTTAACTAGTTGGGAAGCTTCCTAAGAAGCTTCTTAGATGCTTCTAGAATATTCTAGACTATTTTGGCTTATTCTCTACTTCGTAAGCCCGACTAACTTTGTCACTAAACTCCATATTGTTACAGGTGCTGAGGCTTCCACCTCATATGTTGGTGATAGAGATACTTTGGACTTCATGTGCGGAGCAGCATAGATGGATGCATCTGTAGCAGTGACTAGGAATGTAGTACGTGCTCTAGAGCCTAGAGGAGCATCAATGGAGTTGGACCCATAGAGAGGAGAGGTTGGGAGACAGGTCAGACTTCCCCAGTCTTTCATGCTATCTGAGGCATTGCAGACAACATCCATGGTTCCTAGACGTCCCAATGTAGGTGTGGTAGGTGGTGATGGAGTACATGATGGACTACCTGCTACTTAGCCACCTGCTTTTACACAAACTGAGTCTAGCATGATGTTGGAGGCGGCTCAACTGATTATGCGGTGTCCTTTGTTTTCAGCCAGTGATATGTTTACATTGGAAGTTGACCCAACCCCAGTGTTCCGGTTAGCTGCCACGTTGTGTGAGAGTAGGGATGGTGCAATTTCTATTGCTAGAGCAGAGGTGGTTGGTACTGGAGCTGACTTAGCTGAGGAGCATGGGATCCGTTCAGCGACCAGTGGTTTATGGCAGGCAGCAACGGCTAGACTGGAGGAGTTGCCAACTAGACCGGCCTTTGAGAGAGCGCGGTTTACACCTGGTGTTGTCCTATTGGATAACCAAAGGGGGATTTTTTGTTTGGTGGGACCTTCAAGGAAGGTCTATACACCACAGAGAATCTTGTTAGACTCTGGTGCGCAGCCCCTTATGTTGGGGAAGGCTATAGTTGTTGGTCTGGAGTTACGGAAGACCGATGTGGAGAGGTGTCTATTTCAGATCCAGACATCTCTAGGTGGTGGTTCAACACACTACATCACACGTGGAGAGCTTGTTGTCCAGGTTCAGCCTGGTCATCCGACTGATAGCTCGGTGGTGAGAGCTCAGGCTATTGCAACGATAGTTGAGTCATATGATGTGCTAGTTGGAGGAGCAGTGTTATACCCCATGGGTTTCAGCATTGACTATTGGGAGGAGATAGCCTCTTATAGACCTGGTTGGCAGTCTGGTGAGGGACGGGTATGTCGCCTACTAGTACGCTTCAGTAGTGGTAGTCTTGGCTCACTATAGTCCGAGATCATGGTAGCATCAGTTTTAGCTTTCAATGGTGTAGTTACTTGGCCTGATGACTTGTTAGAGGGGAACGCCCATGTAGAGGATACTCTAGTACTAGAGGAGATCACTCGGCTTTTGAGTACAAGTGGGATTGTTCCATCCACCTTGGATGTTCCATTGTGGAGTTCAGAGGAGGCATTGCAGTAGCATGCAGATCAGTTGGTGCAGTAGGCTTGGAGTGGAGCCTTTGTACCATCAGGAGATGAGTGTGAGGATGAGCCCCTAGAGGCGATTGCATTGACACCTCTAGATACCACACTCATTGCTTGGCAGTATCCAGTAGAGGGGATAGGCCTATTGGAGTTGTTTGGTGGGATCAACACCGGACTAGCTGTGGTGTTACAGGTGGGTATCTGAGTACATAGGTACTTGTATGTAGAGAGAGATGAGATTGCTAGGTGAGTCTCTCTACATCATGTGACACACTTGGCCTATTGGTATCTGGAGTTATTACCAATGTCAACAGTCAGAGGTTACCAGAAGGCCCTACCAGGAGATATTTCCTTACGAGGGGTGCATGACCTAGAGAGACATGGGCCTATTCACTTGGTGATTTTTGGATGGCCATGTCAAGGAATACACGTGCAAGCCGTGGTTTGGGTCTTCATGATCCTTGTTTTGGTGTATTTTGGGAGATGTTACGGATATTACAACATCTCCAGGTTCATCAATCCGTTTCTCTAGCTTACCTTTTGGAGAACGTTCCTTTGATGGGTGATTCTTGTACCAGAGTGGTGGCGAGTACACATCAGGTCCATTCTTGGATGGGACCTACTGTATTGTTAGATGCAGCCAGAGTGGGATCACGGGCTCATCGTCTTTGTCTTTGGTGGACAAACCTCTTACCCAGAGAGGTTCTATAGTGCGCTTATGATGGGATTCAGCAACTTGACTACATCCTTGTTGATGATATCTTGGATGTTGGGCGTCAGTCTCAAACAATGGTAGTGGCTGATAGGTCACCTATGGCAGTGGTGAACCTAGTTGGACAGCCTAGAGCTACATTTCCCACACTCATGAGTTTCCCAGGCTCTCATGCTTTTCAAGAAGGAGGACCTGGACTTGTTTGGGACTCATAGTTACAGCAGTTGGTGGAGCCCAATGCTGATGAGAGAGAGTGAGCGATGGGTTTTCACACCAGTATTACCGCAGTTCTAGCAGTGTCAGAGGCATCCAGGCGTCAGGTGTTAGGTCAGGCTATGGACCTAAATTGTTTGACCTGGATTGTGAGCCTTGGCTTGGCAGAGCAATGTAGGATGCGCTTGATAAGCATCACCACTCGGACACTTGTGAGCCTTGTGCCTATTGAGACGATTCAAGCACATGTTGGGGGCGATGGACCAAGTGGACATGGTATTCTTGGGACTCATCCACTAGTTACTAGGGAGAGTGGTCTACTTGGAGTCCATCCATGTGAGCGTGGGCTACTTGGATTACACTCTTGGTCCACATGGGATGCAGCTAGAGGACGTGTGGAGCTTGCAGCCAGAGTGGAGGGAGTTTTTTGCACAAAGGTTGGGACCTCTAGTGGTTGGGAGCATGACACTATTGCTCCCAAGGGCCCAATGTAGCAGCCAGTTAGTATGTCTTCCACTCCTACTATAGTTACAGAGGATACTTGGGAGCCAGATCTTGGACCCAAGCTTATTGGAGAGGAAAGACGGAGGGTTTGGAGGTTCTTGAGGAGTCACATGAGTTGTTTTGCCTTTTGTATGAAGGATTTGGGTGCTCTGAAGGGACCTGGTATATGGATTGAGTCAACTAGTGACACACCAGTTTTCTGACGTCCTTATTGATATAGTGATATGGAGAGGACATTGATTCAGAGCCGGAGTAGTGACCTTTTTGAGGCTGGTTTGGTAGAGATTTCACATAAAGAGTATGCATCAGCGACAATTATGCCAGCCAAGAAGGATATGCATGGCAACTATACAAATAGGCGGATGTGTGGAGATTACCGACTCATCAACCGACAGACCAGGGCTGATCGGTATGTCATGCCTACACCGGAGGAGATTTTTGATGCGATTGGGCATGCAAAGATCTTCAGTACTTTGGATCTTTGAGTGGGATATCATCAGTTGCCGATTAGGGAGGAAGATAAGTCCAAGACAACATTTTGGGCTATTGATCCTCACGGCAAGGATGTATTATATCAATGGAGGTTCTTACCATTTGGGTTAAAGAATGCTCCTGCTGAGTTTCAGAGGGTCATGGATAGGATCCTAGCTGGATTGGATTTTGCTCGGTGCTATATTGATGACATTTTGGTTTATAGCACTACTGTGGAGGAGCATGAGAGACAGTTGTTGGAGGTGTTTGAGAAGTTGAGATCTCATGGACTCAAATAACATCTTGGGAAGTGTAGGTTCTTCCACGAGCAGGTTGAGTATTTGGGTCACACTATCTACTCCGGAGGACTTGGTGTTCAGCAGACCAAGGTGAAGGCTATTGCACGTATTCCTTGGCCTACGGATGTGAGCAGAGTGCAAGCATTCCTTGGGTTGGCAAACTTCTATCACCGCTATGTTAGAGGATTTAGTGCCATTGCCAAGGCCTTGACGAAGCTGACCAAGCTTACACAGGAGTGGTGTTGGGGAGATGAGCAAGAGAGAGCTTTTGTAGAGCTCAAGGAGAGGTTGACATCTGCTCCTATTTTGAGGAGACCGATCAAGGGATGACCATTTCAGGTTCACACTGATTGGAGTATGTTGGGGCTTGGAGCGGTGCTCACCCAGCATGATGATGAGGAGAAGGAGTTTGTGGTGGCCTATGCTAGTCGCTCCAACAATTCAGCGGAGGTGAAGTATAGTTCATATGAGGGAAAGTGCTTGGCAGCAATTTGGGCAGTAGCACATTTCTGATGTTACCTATTTGGTAACCCCTTCACTCTCATCACTGATCATCAGCCATTGAAGTGGTTGATGGAGTCTGACAAGCTTTCAAGGAAGCTTGCACGATGGGCTCTGATTTTACAGGAGTGTGATTTCACGGTTGTTCATAGACCTGGAGTGGTGAACCGTGATGCAGATGGGTTGAGTAGAAATCCATGTCCCAGCCAGTAGGATTAGACCGGAGCACGTTGGCATGGTAAGACAGATGAGGAGATGGTGCCAGGTTGGCATGCATTGGCCTTTTTGTGTATATTTGCAGAGGCTTTGGTGGTATCTCTCTCAGCGCATATAGGAGAAGTTATTGAGGTCATAGATCCAAAGAGTGAAGATATTGGTACAGTTCAGTGAGACATTCATGATGATGTCTTAGTGATGGACTATCTTTGCACTGGTGTTGTGGGTGGCACTGTTGGGGCCAAGGAGAGAGACCGTGTTCTTTAGCAAGCCAGTGGGAGGATGGTAGAGTGCGAGTAGTACCACTTCCATCTCAAAGACCATAGTTGGTCCGTCATGCTCATGAGGAGCTAGGACATTTTGGAGTAAAGCGTACGTATAGCTTACTTTAGAGTCATTATTGGTGGCGTGGTATGCAGACCAAGGTATAGCAGTTTGTTGCTAGATGTGTGGTTTGTGACCAAGTTAGAGCATCATTCAATGCTCCTACGCCACAGTTACACCCATTACCTATCATGGGATTGGGTTACCATTGGAGTTTGGACTTTGCCGGACCTTTACCGCTGACTGTGAGACATCATCGGTATGTTTTGGTGATGGTGGAGCACTTCTCCAAGTGGATTGAGTTGGTGGCACTTCTTGACAAGTCTAGTGAAGGGACAACTTACTCATTCCTAGATCTAGTTCTTAGTCATTTTGGTGCACCAGCTGAGGTTTTGACTGATCAGGGTACATAGTTCTTGGGGGAGTTTCAAGTCTTGTGTGACAAGGCTTTGATTGATCATCGTACTACATCCCGAGATCACCCTGAGGCAGATGGATTAGCAGAGAGAGTGGTTCAGATGGTGAAGAGAGGATTGCAAAAGTATGGTTTGCAAAGATGCCACTTGGGAGATTGGGATCTCCAATTACCTTGGTTGGCCATGGGCTATCGGTTCAGCCAGCAAGCTTCCTTTGCATCCTTCTCTCCATACTTTCTACTCTATGGACGAGATCCAGATTTACTTGCAGCCATTTGTTGAGATGCTACTGTAGTTTTGGACTTGGATGACCCCATGTATGGATGAGTGCATGTTCTCAGCGGGCAGAGATCTTTCGGAGAGTGATGTTGATGGCCTTTGAGAACTTGGCAATTGCTCAGCATAGAGATACTTTACGCTATGCTACCATTTGAGGAGGAGGTTATAGACCCTCGATCCGTCAATTTCATCCAGGCGACTATGTATATCTACAGCAGACAACACCAACAACACTTGATGTTTCTACAGGCCGCACTATCTTGAGAGTGCACGAGGTTTTGCCATCTGGAGTCCTTGTGTTGGAAGGACGTGATGGTGTTGTTTGGAAAGATCATGTGCGCAATTGTGCGCCATGCCACCTCCTAAACATTGATGGTACTATAGACCCAAGCTTGGCACTTGTACGTGCAGGCTTGAGGTGTATGTTATGTGGCTCTTTTGGTGGAGCTACTACTATGTTAGTGTGTGATAGTTGTTTGAGAGGATGGCATATGGCATGTATGACTCCTCCCCTCACGGTGGTTCCTCAGGGACAGTGATTATGTCCTAGATGTACTTGACCTATAGCTAGTTCATTCTTTATATGGTATAGATTGCATACAGGCGACTAATGATGGGGCTCCATAGCACCCGGCCTCTTGATCTTTGCCCATTAGAGGGTATACCATATACTTAGAGTAGATGGCTATATGGAGTTAGAGGGACCTAACCGCCAGCTAGGGGGGGCGATTGTGGCACTTTAGAGTCTATGTATGACTTATGTGTGAGTTGTGCTTCTATAGTATGATGTTGACAGTGATGTATGTTGTGTAGCAATGTATATACGCACGATAGCTATCACGCCATTTTTAGTTCCGCATCTAGATGCTCGAACACTAGAGTTCTAGTGATAGAAGTTAGAGTTATTTTAGCAATTTTTTAGAGACTACTTTCCGACAATTAGATTTTGTGTTTGGGGTATTGACTTCACGGTGGGGCCCACCATCACTTTGCACCGTTTGCACTGTTGAGTGTGCCCTCAGCGGGACCATTAGGGTTTCAGAGCTAGCTCGAGTCCAGGGGGTATAGTTTCAAAGTGAGCTCCAGAGAGCTCACTTCTCTGATGTTGAGCCTTTGAGTTCCTGGCTATGGTGGACAGAGGCCGGCGAGCGTCACCTGGATTCTCTATGCTTGAGTGGGTGTGGCTTGACTGTAATCAGTGCCCAGTTGTTGGCAATTTATAGAGTGATAGATCAAGTACTGATCTGAGTGAGTTGAGTTGAGAGTGGTAAGCAATCTGATTTATTGTGGCACTTTAGAGTCTATGTATGACTTATGTGTGAGTTGTGCTTCTATAGTGTATGATGTTGACAGCGATGTATGTTGTGTAGCAATGTATATACGCACAACATTTGCAATCATAATAGAGCAAATGGGCACCGTTGACAATGAGAAAAATTCTCTGATAAAAAAATGTACCATATGTATGTACCATGGAGGTAAAAATACTAAAAAAGGCAACATGGCATAGCTCCAACAGTGCCTGCATAGATTGTCCTTCCCAATTAGCACCAATAGTGCTTGCATAGATTGTCCTTCCCAATTGATCATTTGAAACAAAGAAAATGGAACTTTGATGACAAAAGTCATCCATACAAATCACAACCACACCAACAAATGATGCTGCTACATATCTAAGTGCAAGAGTCCTCTTGGCCATGGAGTTGCAAATTGTGCATCAATTGAGTAGAGTTGCATGGAGTTGTGCTTAGTTTGTTACACTCTCTATGAAACAACACACTCAACAAACCAACAAGATACATACAATGTGAAGTGTGCTCAAAAAAGAAAAGCACTTGATCGACAAATTGCTATAGAGTCTTTGTTGACTATGTTCATTAAGCATGATGTTAACCACAACCTTCAACATGATGTGAATGGAAATTTGACACACCAATTTATTGTCCCAAAATCTGCCAAAACAAAAAAATATTTTCAAATAATATTTGACCTTTGGATTCTATGCATAAAAAATCAATATCAAATGTCCTTGTTGCATGGAATTGGTGTTTTAGCATTAATCAAACATTCACATTGTTTTATTGTTTCATGCAACAAGAAACTCATGAGGATTATAGCTAGGCCATGAGAAATTTGAAGCAAAACTTTGGCAAAAAGCTTGGAATTAATGCAAGTTGCCACTTTGTCTTTGTGATTGATTGTGAACTTGTATTGGTGAATGTGATATCATTAGTTTTCCCAAGTTTAATCAATGTGTTTTGCATGTGGTACATAAATAAGAAATACTTGCCATCAACAACCATAGTTTTACTCCTAAGAATCTTGGACTAATCTCATGCAATTGTGGCAATGTGTAATTGATCCTTCAACCAAAGAAGAGTATCAAAAAATGTCATACATCTTGCAAGCAATACCTCCTTTGATTATCTTACAACAACATGGTATGCCACAAGGAGAAATTTGTTATCGCATGGCTTTTATATATCCTACACTATGTGAGTATATGAAATTCTTGAGTTGAGGCATGTATGTCACACTAAAGCATTGGATTCAAATATCAACTATAGATCTACTTGGCATTTGCAACTTGCTTGAAGTTTCTTGCAAACAACAAGTATCCAACATCAGCCACACCAATAGTCACCAACACATTTGGTTTCTCTTTCCCATGGAGAGCAACCTTTTTTGAAAGACGTGATGAAGAAGATCATAATCTTTATAATGATAGAGGCAATAAAACAATATCACAAGTTGCTTCCTATGATAGTGGATCATCAATAGAAAAACATATTCTCATCAATACGCATTCCTTATTTGTATTTAGATGAGGTAGATAATGGAAAGCAATGCTAATGTATCCTTACCCATGTCAGTAATTGCTCACCATTTGGCCAATGCAAGAATTTGAAACATTTGTAGAGATCATTGAATGCATTCAACACAAAAAAAACATTGCTCCTTCATGGGCAACGCATGATGGAATATGCTCTTGTTGAGATTGTTATGCAAGATTTCATAGTGGATAATCCCTTGGTCTTGCAACCAAGAGGTTGTTCTTCTAGAACAAGTTGGGTAGCACAAGCATTGCAACATTTGATGAGATCATACCCTCCCACCTTTGAGCTAGTGGGGAGTTGCATTTTCAAAATCAACCTGCCAAGCAAGATTGTGGCGTGTGCTATGAGCTTGGCCACAACACTAGAACATGCCATAAAGGAATCTTATGGCCATGAATGTAAAAGACCAAGACCAAGGAGAGAAATAGGAGAATGGAAACTCACATTGGGACAATTGCATGTGTGAAAACTCTGAATGCCTAGCATGAGCTTTGGTCTTGGTATTTATAGGTAGCATACAAAGCCCTTGAGAAGCTTCTCAAGAAGGTTCCTTCTAGAAGTCATCTACTTGGCGTGCAAGCTAAGCTAGTTGGAAGCTTCTAGAAGCTTCCAACTAGAAGCTACTTGCTTGGAGTGCAAGTTAAGCTCATCGTGAAGTTTCCCAAGAAGCTTCCTAGATGCTTCTAGAATATTCTGGGCTATTTTGGCTTATCTCTACTTTGTTAGCCTTACTAATTGCGTCGCTAAACTCCATATTGTTATATACTCCTCCACTGCTAGTTGGTGACGTCCTCGTTGCCATTGACGCTTCAACCTCCTAGATGGCCATCTATGCATTCTGGAGGTGAGAAAGAGGTTCCCATGTGGCATCATAAAGGGGATACCCTTTCCAAAGGACCTTGTACTTTGTACATTGTTGACGTCCTTGTTGAATGTGGTGACGTGCAAGGATACGATCAACTTTGTACTCCTCATGATCATTGATAGGGATGGGAGGAGGAGGAGGTTGGACACAAGAGGAAAAAGAAGATGGTTAGGAACAAAGGGTTTCAACTTGGAAATATGAAAGACATAGTGGATGCACATATGATAAGGTAAGGCAAGTCGATAAGCAACAAGAGAGATGATTTGGGTGACGTCAAAGGGTCCTATCCAATTAGGGGCAAGTTTACAAACTTGGGTATCAAGTGTGAGGAGTAGGTTACTAGAGGATAGCATGACTTTATCACCAACTTCAAAGGTGAGATCACAATGATGGTGGTTTGCATATTGTTTCTGATGATTCTAAGCAACAAGGAGGTGAGATTTGGCTTTTTGGAAAGATTGAGATATGGTGGTTAAGAAGGTTGAAGTATGAGGGACTTGAGATGGAGTAGGAGTAAGAAGAGAATCTGGAACAAGCAGATCCTGGCCAAAATTAAGAAAGAAAGGAGAAAATCCGGTGCTTGCTTATTTGGAATTATTATAGGTAAATTCTACAACTGCAAGACATTCATCCCAATTGATATGGTGGACACTGACAAAGGCATGTAGCATATCCTCTAAGGTATGATTTGCACATTTGATTTTTCCATCAGTTTGAGGATGATAGGCCATGGACAAAGCAAGCTTGGTGCCCAGTATCTAGAAGAGTGTTTGCAATATATTCTTGGTGAATCAAGGATCACGGTCAGAGATGAGTACACATAGCATCCCATGATGCTTGAAGAAATTGTCAAAGTAGATTTGCGCTAAGGTTGGAGCATCCACAGTATCAAAGGTTGGTGCCAAGTAGATTTGCTTACTAAGCTTATCCACAGACACCACAATTGTTGTGTGTCCTTGTTGTGTCTTGGGCAAGGATGTGATGAGATCTAAGCTCGCGTGTTCCCATTGAGCAAATGGAACGGGGAGTGGTTGCAAGAATCCACTCGGCTTCTGGTTGTTGGCCTTGTTACGTTGGCAGCTCTCACACAATCGGACAAACTCTCAAACATCTCGTGTCATTTTGGGCCACCACCATTGGCGTTGGAGGGTAAACAAGGTCTTGTCTACACCCATGTGACCAGCTATTGGTAAATCATGGGCTTCTTGAAGGCGCACAAGTCAGAGATCACCTTTGGCTGGAACATAGATCTGGTCCTCATAGAATAGAAGGCCTCACTTGAAGAAGAAAGTGTTTTACTCCTTGCCGCACGCTGTAAGACTACCCTATACCATTTGGAAGAAAGGATCTTTTTGTAGAGCTGATCAAAACTTGTTTTGGCTTGTTTTGGACCTTGGAGTCAATTGACACCATTGTAATTGCTATCGTGATGAGGGGAAGAGACTTCAAATCGGGTCATCATGATAGAGCATCAGGGATGACATGGAATCGACCTGGCTTGTACTCAAGTTTGATGTCAAACAATTGGAGTTGTTTCTCCTATCAATGATGTCGACTCTTCATGTGTTCCAAGTGTAAGGTTTGCAACAATGGTTTGTGATCAGTTTGCATGATCACTTGTTTTCCCAAGAGATAGTGCCTCTATACCTTGGTGACATATACCATTGCAAGTTGTTCTTGATCTTGAGCAAAGTAATTTCTTTCAGCCATATTTAGTCGGCAAGACACAAAGGCAATGGGATGTAGTCCATTTGGGAATTCTTGTTGCAACATGGCTCCAATTGCAAAGTTAGAAGTATCAAAATCAACCACACAAAGTAGTTGAGGATCATATAGTTGAAGAATGGGCCTTGAAGACACCATATGTTTCAACTTCTGAAATGCTTCTTTGTGCTTGGTGGTCCACTAGAAGCTCGAGCTCTTCCCCAAGAGGTCAGTTAATGGTACAACCACATGAGGATAATAATGGATGAACCATCGGTAAAACTGGCCAATCTATTAAATGCCCGTACTTTTGCAGCATCCTTTGGAGTAGGACAATCAGTAATGGCCTTGGTTTCTCTTCTTCCATCTTAATCCACTCCGATGAGATCTTGTGACCCAAGAAGGTAACTTCCTTTTGCCAAAAGACACACTTTGATTTCTTATAGTAAAATTTCCATTGTTGTAATAGTCTTAGGACTTCTTGCACATGATTCATATGTTCTGCCTCTATCTTGCTATAGATTATGATATCATCCAAGAACACCACCACATATCGATCCAATAGTCTATCCAACACACTATGCATCTGATCCATGAAGACTGCTGGAGCATAAGTGAGCCTAAAAGGTAGAACTCTCCACTCAAAATGCCCATACCTTGTGTGAAAGGCAATCTTTTGCACATCCTTCCTATCAATGGGGATTTGCCAATAGCCGCTACAAAGATCCAACTTGGAAAAGTATCATGCTGCACTCAATTGATCAAGCAAGTCATCAATCCAAGGCAAGGGATATGCAATTGTCACTATTTGCTTATTGAGCCCACGGTAATCAATACAAAAACAAAGTCCTCCATCCTTCTTTGGAACAAATAGTACCGGTGCTCCCCAAAGAGAGGTGTTATGTCATATGAAGTCCTTCTCCAACAACTTTGTAAGTGTCTTTTGTAACTCTTCCAACTCCTTTGGTGAGAGCTGATAGATTGGTCTACTCACCGAAATACTCCTTGGAAATAATTCAATCTTGAAAGGTATACCACGATCGGAGGGTAATCCCTTTGGCAAATCATCCAGAAACATATCCATAAACTCCTAAACTATTTGATCAACCATTGCTTGATGAGGCTCTTGGCACTCCTCCAATTGTCCTTGTGCAATTGGCTTGATCCACACTACAAAAATAGACTTATCTTCCTCCAAGACTTGCTCTATGACTGCCTATGCCTGCTTAACAAACTTCCTATCTAGGGACTCATCTTTCTTCAAAGCTTGCTCCATGGCTGCCTTCCTAGTAAACTTCCCATCTTGGGACTCATCTTCCTTCAAGGCTTGCTCTATGGCTATCTTCTTGACAAACTTCCCATCTTGGAATTGACTATTTTTAGGCATCTTACTCAAAAGTGCCAGACAACCTAATGGGAAATTCCTACCTTGGTGTTGTACTTGAATTTATTGTTGGTTCCAATCAAGTTGAACCTTATGACGCTCAAGCCAAGGTAGTCCTAGAATGACATCATAGAGTAGAGGTGCCACTACAAACCTCATACACTCCAAATACTATTTCCCAATCATGAAGGTAACATGATGCAAGGTACAGAATGAAGAACTCTTTCTACCATCCACCATCATCAATCTACTTCCAATTATTGGTTTGATAGGAATACCCAATTCCTTTGCTACTTGCATAGATTTGCAATTCTTTGAACTTCCAAAATCAACCAAAATCCTACAACCCGATTAGATACTGTATCTTGCAAGTGAAGCAAACTTGCATAGGTCAAGCCTTCACTCCCATTGGAACTAATCAAGCTCCCAATAGATGGATCAAAATCTCCTACTAGAATTCCTTGTTTCCTTGATCCTTCCGCTCCACAAACACCTTCTAGGCAACTTGTCGAGGTCATCCATTCTTGAGTAAGTATTCAACAATGCTATATCCCAATTGGCAACAATAAAAATAACCACCATTTTGTCACAATTCCTCTCTATCTATTGTGCTAAGTGTTCTTTATTGAATGGCATCAATCTCCATTGATGCCGGCTCCTCCACTTGTGTGTAGTGTACCGATAGGTTTTGTGGAGGTTGAGATCGAGACCAAGTTGTTGCAACCAAGGAATCAAAAAGTTTGGCCAACTGCATGGCTTTGTCCAAGTGTTGTGGCTCTTGCATGGTTACCTCTAATTTGGTTCTTGTCTTCAAGCTCCTTACAAATTGATCCAGAGCTTCACCTTCTAGTATATCCAGAATCTACATGATGGTGTTCTAGAATTGTATGATGTAACTTCTTAGAGAGCCAATTTGTTTCAACTCTGCTAACCTATCTTGTGCAGCTTGTGTGGCATTTATAGCTTGGAACCGGCTGATTATTGCACTCTTGAATTCTGCCCACGTGAAGATTGGTGCAACAATTTGTCATTCAGCTCGCTCTACTTGGAATCTCCACCATAGCTGTGCTACTCCATCCAATTGGCTAGAAGCCAAGAGAATCTATTTTTCCTCATCTTGCAGATTGGTAGCTTCAAAATAACATTCACAATCAAACACAGAATTCTCTACTATACCTAGGAGATTCTTGCCTTCAAATACCTTGGGTTTAGGGAATTAAATTTGATCTTCTCCTTCTCAACTGTTACTCTCTCTACATGCTCTTGTTGTCAAAGATCTAGTTCATCCAACAATTGAGTAAGGTGCTCAATTTGTTGCTGCATAACTAGGATAACATTGAGTATTGCCGCCATGGTTGCTTCTCTATCACTCCACCCCTAATCTATCTAATTTGTTAACACATATAAACAACACATGTCCACCATTCTCCATAAGTTACAATTGGAAGCACCAAGGGTTCCTCAGATATGGTGATCATATGCAAAAAATCTTGTCCAAAGTGTGACATGATGAATTGTGTGAAGCAGTGCTTGGGTAGTACTTGGACATGAAAATCCCAATGGTTTGATGGAAGTGGATTTGGTGGTCCATAAATTCCATCCATCCCATTCCTGCTCTAATACCAATGTAAAAGACCAAGACCAAGGAGAGAAATAAGAGAATGGAAACTCACATTGGGACACTTGCATGTGAGAAAACTCCAAATGCCTAGCATGAGCTTTGGTCTTGGTATTTATAGGTAGCATACAAGGCGCTTGAGAAGCTTCTCAAGAAGCTTCTTTGAGCCACTTTCTTAGAGTGCAAGCCAAGTTAACCATGAAGCTTCTCAACAAGCTTCCTTCTAGAAGCTGCCTACTTGGTGTGCACGCTAAGCTAGTTGGAAGCTTCTAGAAGCTACCTACTTGGGGTGCAAGTTAAGCTCGTCAGGAAGTTTCCCAAGAAGCTTCCTAGATGCTTCTAGAATATTCTGGGCTAATTTGGCTTATTCTCTATTTTGTTAGCCTTGCTAACTACGTCGCTAAACTCCATATTGTTACAATGAAAGAGCAAATGGTAATGTCCAATCACACACAATTAGACAATCTGATTTGATTTGCTTTGATTGACTAAGATGGTTTTGCAATATCTCCAATACATTTTTCAATCATATAATGCATTCCAACTAATGTTTGTATTCTTCAAATTCTTGAAGTGCACACGAGTGATACAACTATGGTCATGATCTTTGCAAATTTCCCAAATAAATTTATTGTTGTTGCAATTGTTAGTATATGGGTAGTGCTATGAGCTTGGCCACAACACTAGAACATGCCATAAAGGAATCTTGTGGCCATGCAAGAGCAAGTGGCAATATCCAATTACACACAATTAGACAATTTGATTTGATTGGCTTTGATTGGCTTTGATTGATAAAGGTGGGTTTGCAATATCTCCAATACATTGTCCAATTCAAATAATGCAGTCCAATTGATATCCGCATTCTCCAAATTCTTGAGGTGCTTATGAGTAATGCAACTATAGTTGGGATTTTTTCAAATTTCCCAAATGGATTTATTATTGTTGCAATTTTTAGTATATGGGTAGTCCAAGTTGGTGTTCTTGAGTGATATCTCAAGGGTTTTATTGAAGTTTTTGGCCAATGTCAACAAATGGTCCAATGATGCCTAAGTTATGAGTTGCATTGTGTATGCAAGTAGAACCAACCAATTGGTGTTGTTGTGGCTGCCATGATCAGTAGTACCACCGGCCAGGTCAAAGGCTTTGTTGTCAAAATACTTATTTGTCTCTATTCCATAGTACAAAATAGATGGTGTTGCACTCATATCCATGTCAAATTTATTGATGCCTCAAAACCTAGAAGCTTGAATAGTGAGTGAGTGATGTTGTAGGGGAAATATGGTTGAAGAAACATTCACATTATGGTGTAAGCACTATCAAGAAAGGACAAACTCAATGGTGTTGTTGCAATATCAGTCTGTATTGTTGGCATGACTTGTTGTGGTGCAATAAAGGAAGCAATGAATTCTTGTTGTTCCTTGTTGTTGTTTGCTTTGATGGTCACCTTTGTAGCATTCTTATTGAGTTAGAGAAGCCTTGCAACTTTCAATGGTAATATGGAAGCATTTGATACAAGTCCAAAAACAAAGTTAGTGCAAGTATTAGACTTCTTAGAATCTGAGCAAGTTCATCATGAAGTAGAAGGAATCCTATGGCCATGCAAGAGTAAGAGGGAATGTCCAATTATATGCACTTAGACAATTTGATTTGATTTGCTTTGATTGATTGATTGAGGTGGGTTAGCAAAAAATTAAGGTGGGTTTATTTTTTCCATGTATGTATGTATGTATATATATATTCTTGTAATGATAAAAAAAATTTATGTTTCTAGCTAGCAATATGCTAATAAATTAAATTTATGTTTTAAATATGCACTAAATTTGCTAACAAAAATATTTTATTATTTCCATATATATAATGAAAAAAGAAATATTTCGGGCTAGTAATATGCTAAGAAATTAAATTACATTTTGAAATGTGCATTAAATTTTATACAAAATTTGTAAACAAACATTATCATTTAGTAAGGTGAGAGTCTAATCATATAGATATTAGAATTCCTTTAAGGTTGATGAATTTGTATAAAACTTTGTACGCGGGCTTCCAAACACAAAACAGTTTACAAGTTGGGACCACTCCAAGACAACAAACTAATTTGCTAGGACTAATAGAAGTTCTCTTTGAGATATTTTAAGGCTGGTTTTTGCATAGACATTAGCATTGCAACCTTTGATTTTAAACCCAACATATGCACCTTCCCTTCTTTATTTCTTCTTTAATCCATGACATGAAATGGTTCATATGCTCCTCAAAAATTCAGTATTATTTCAGCAACTTCCCTTGTTTTTTGCCCATATAATAAGGCATTTATTAGATTTATTTTGAATATTAAAAATCAACTATATAATCGTATATACATCTGAATATATTTCCTTCTACATTAAAATTTAATGGATGCATATAAGATATTTTTGAACTTCTTTGAAGGTAATAGGACTATTTATATTATGTCTTATTTGATAAAAATAAAGTTAAAAACATTTTTTTCTAATCAAAGATATTAGTTAATATAATGGTTGATCAGAACTAGTGGATGAACTTTAGTAATAGAAATGAAGAATAATTTGTGCATGAAGCAAGTGAGTTGATCAAGATTTACAATTGTTTATATCTTATATATCAGCTCATCTAACTCCACAAAGATAATGATTAGACTTTCTGATTGTACTTCAATATATAAAAAAGAGAAGGTTATTTGTGATTGTTTATATGGTATATATCAGGTCATCTTTATGCACAAAGATAATGATTGGACTTTTTGATTGTACTTCAATATCTAAAGAAGAGAATGTGAACTTTAATGAATCTTATCTTGAGAGTTCATTTTGAAAAAGTATGTACCTAAGTTACAAGTATCAAAGCAAAGTTCCTTTTCATGAGATTAGATCATTTCTTTGAGAAGCTAAGAAGTAATATATCTTGAGTGTTGAAGAAAGTGGATGGACTTGCTATGGAAATTGGTAATAACTATTAAAGTGCAAGTAGAGCAAGGTAAGGAAGGTAATCAAAGAGTAAGGAAGTAATGTGTGAAATTTCTTTATCCTTGTGAGTTAAAAATTTGATGAAAGAAACGAGATGAAGTAAAATGGAGAGTATACATTGTTCTGCCTTTCTTTCCAAGTATTTTTTACATTTTAATTTAGTTTATGGATAAGCATATCTTTGATAGAAGACAATATCTGATACACATGTTTGACACAAAAATTATAATTGGAGTGATAGCATTCCACATTTTGGTCATATTTCTAGTGATTATTTATATCAATTAATAAAATCATAGTGCCTACATTTTATTATGAGTTATGAATTTGAATTGAATGCCACTTGTGAATTTCAACTCTCAGGTTGATAAACACTATACAACTGTATTAAAATAAGTATGGAAAAATTGCATTGTTTGAAGTTTTGGTGAAAAGAAGAACCATAAAATTTAAAATTTAATCTCATTTTAATATTACTATGATTTTACTTTTGGTATTACCTAAAAAACTATACAAAGGTGCAACAATTTAGGATTGCTTTGTTTAACTTATTTTAACGAAAGGAGTGGAAAATGGATCACAATACCATGATCAATTCTAACAAATCTAAGACATAAAATTATATTTAGTACAACTTACTCTTTAACTAATATTGAGTAGTTGATATAAAAACCATTGAACACCAAGACTCCAAAAACATATTAAATTACAAGAACTATTGAGCAACAAGGCTCAAAAAGTTTAATAATAGAATAAGAAGGTTTGAGAACAAAAGACAGAAACTTTTAATACCGTAACTTATATATAGTTACTCTTTTATATAATTGACCAATTGAACAAGCAAAACCTTACCTATGATGACTATTTTGAGTCATATATGTGAACATGTGATCATACATGTTTATCATACAATAGTAAAATTAATTGTGATTAGGAAAGTTATAAGGAGTGGAGTATCTTGCTATTAGACATAATAGAGAAGATGACATACATAATTAGGAATAGATATGCACATTGAGCTACTTGTTGTCTTCACTTCATATTGCTATAGCTAGCCTAGATTTTCTCTTAATTTTCTTTTGAACAATCGTAGCCTTACAACATTATATGCCCAAGACCACGTATGAGGACATATAGACTATCCTTTTCTCAAGGAAACATTTTTGTAAACTCTAAATGCTATGTTTTTAGACTATCCTTTTTATTGAGGAAGTGTGGTTGTAAAATGTTCAGTTCAGACCAATATTCACTTGGTCTTTTATAAGAGTACTGTTGTTAGTAACAATAAATACTAAATTACAAAAGTAGTATTGATATTAATAAGTGAAAAAATTTACATGATATATAATATCTTCATATGTAACTTGTTCTTGTCCATGTAAAGTAGCTGTTGAGGGCCGTGTCGGCTATGGGCAAGTAACTACTACAAGAATTAAAGTATGGTACTTATGGTGGGGTTGGTTGTTGATGATTCTTCATGAGTCAATTAATAGGCTGTCTAGCAAAGACTGAGTGTTAACTTAGCAAAGAGGGGTACTTGGCATGAAGGAGAAATTATGTCATGCAATATGGGAGTGTCCTTTGCAAGGTGGTGATGACCCTTAGCCGTGTAAGGAAGAATGGCTACAAGGTGGACACATATTGTGACCCAATAAGGTGAAGTCTTGTTGGGCCAATGATGGTGATCTTCAAAGCCTGAGAGAACCACTTATATAATTAAGCACCAAGTGGTTTATTTTCATCAAGTGTTTGCAAAAGAACTGGTGAATTGGGTGAAATGTTTTCACCAACAAATAAGGCAAATGATTTGGAATTGGAGAGACAAATTGCCGCCTCATTATTTGTTGTTGTTTGCAATGCATTTCTACCTTGGGTTGAATTTGCTAAGTGGGCAGAGAGACAAAAGACAATTCCTCATTTTCACCCAGATTTGCGGAGAGAAGAAGATGCAAAAGAGCATTAGTACATTCAGCAGATCAGAGGTAGCAATGACTTTGCTAGGACAATATAGTAGAAGAAAGTGGAAGTGACCATTCCAAAGATGAAGAAGCAGAACCAACCCAAAGAAATGGTATCACCAGTGTAGCCATGACAGACAAGAAGAGTAGACTTGAGGCACAAGGTAGTAATGCAAGGCCTGTCATCAAGAGAAGAGTCAAAAGTAGATCTTGAGTACAAGTCAGAAGACTCAAAGAAAGAAGAAGAGGCAGAACTCATGTTGGAGAGTGGAAAATCCAGCAATGCAAGTGATGGAGACCCCAAAGTTGAGTAAATGGTAGAGAAAGAGTTTGAGGAAGAAGATCAGGAATTCCATGCAGCAATGGATCATATGGAAGGTGGAGACATTCCCTATTTGGAATCACCTATGGTTGAGATAGAAGAACACCAGGAAGAAGAGTCAAGGTTGGTTGTCACGCCATTTGTAGTTTTGCATCTAGTTGCTCGGACACTGGAGTTCCAGTGATAGTAGTTAGAGTTATTTCAGTAGTATCTCAGAGACTACTTTCCGACGGTCAGATTTGGTGTTTGGGGTATTGACTTCACGGTGGGGCCCACCGTCACTTTGCACCGTTTGCACCGTCGAGTGTGCCGTCAGCGGGACCGTTAGGGTTTCAGGGCTAGCTCGAGTCCAGGGGTATAGTTTCGAAGGTGAGCTCCAAAGAGCTCACTTCTCTGATGTTGAGCCTTCGAGTTCTTGGCTATGGTGGACAGAGGCCGGCGAGCGTCACCTGGATTCTCTATGCTTGAGTGGGTGTGGCTTGACTGTAATCAATGCCTAGTTGTTGGCAGTTTATAGAGTGACAAATCAAGTAATGATCTGAGTTGAGTTGAGTTGAAAGTGTTAAGCAATCTGATTATTGTGGCACTTTAGAGTCTATGTATGACTTATGTGTGAGTTGTGCTTCTATAGTGTATGATGTTGACAGCGATGTATGTTGTGTAGCGATGTATATACGCACGACATGGTATTCTAGCAAGGGACAAGATCAAAGAGAAATCTATAACTTGCACATATAGGACCAAGTAAAGTGATTAAAGCTGATGAAGATGAAGACAGCTTGGAACAAGTTACTCTAAAGGTGAGAAGATCAAGATTCCGGAGTATTAGAAGAACCTATTGAAGCTGAGTACAAAGAAATGACAAAGTAGAGGTTGTTGGTGGAATAATGTACTTGTTAAAGATTGTATGTTCATTGTTATTGTAGTTGCAGAAGTAGAAGGCGGGGTTGAAGAAAGATCATCTTGAAGTAAAGGATGAGCTGCAAGTAGTGAGATATTGGAGTGAAGAGATCTTGAAGTTGAAGAAGTTAACCCAAGGAGAAGAGGAAGCCAAAGTGCTTTGGGTGGATGCAATACTTTGGAGGAAGAGATTCAATAATCTGCAAGAAGAGTTTGTGAAGCAAGGTGGTGAGCTTGAAAGGAAAACTGAAGAAATGAGGAAGTAGAAGACTCTGACTAAGAAATTGTAGGTGGAATTTGATGAAGCCCAAGTTGAAGTTATACATTCAAAGGCATAGCAGTAGTAATGGAGTAGGAGTTGGAGAGCTTAAAGTCAAAGGCGGCAAAGAAGGATCAAGCTTGGCAACGTGAATTGTCAATAAGAAGTCACGAAGAAGAAATGTTGAGAGGATTAATAAGAAGCATGGAAGCTCAACTTGGTCAATATGTGAAGGGGAAGGAAGTGTTGAAAGCAGAGTTCAAAATTGAATTGCTATGTATCAAGAGGAGTTGCAAGTAGAAAAAGTGCAAGAGACAAAGAGCATGCTAGAGACAAAAATTGAAGTGACTGTGAGAATAGAGGCAATGCTTAGTACTATGGGTGAAGTTTAGTTGGAGGAAGCTAGACTGCACAAGTTGAAGTTGCTGGTGCAGGAGACATGGAAGAGAAAGGAAAAGGATGTTGAGATGCTTCAAAGTGATTTGAAGGTAGGAGCTAGATGCAAGGCAAAAGAAGAAGGAGTGCAAGTGTCTTTGGATCAGATATTTGAAGTGTCTAAAGAAGTTAGAATAGAGAAGGAGAATGTAGATAGTATAATAATGAGTTCAATTTCAATTCAGATTGAAGATGTGACCAAATCAGGAGAAGTTGTAGTTAAACCCAAAGTAGAGGAAGCAATTGAAGGTACCTTGGGTTTAGAAGCCAAAGTCAAGGTAGACATTGGATGGGATTAGTAACAAATTTGAGATATGAAGAGGTAGATATGAAGAGGTGGTTTGTCATTTTGGATCTATAAGTTGGTAAAGTTGTTGTAGAACAATATAGTTAGATAATTATCAAAGTGCTCTACCTATTTAAAGGAGGCACTTGTAATGTTGTATTTTATTCAGTTTGGTTCAATATTTATATTTTTGAAGTTGCATAAAGCAAAGTGTTGTAACTCAGTGCTTGTTGTTTCAACTTAATTCCAAGTATCAATCATGTGTGTGTATGTGTGTTTGGGAGTGGTTGGATAAATTCAAAATGCAAGTCAATGAGCTTTGTTGGATGTTGGATTTTGCAACTTTGATTTCATTTTGTATGTTTGATCCGGAGTGGATAGTAATCAAAGCAATGCCTTGACAAATCTATGAGGAATTGTAGTGTTGGTAGTATTTTGCATTTGTGAGTGCAGTAATAGATTGATGTGAAGCAATTTTGGTTGAGGAAGTTGTGCCTTTAATAGAAGATTGGACCACAATTCCAAGGTGAAGTCTTTTCATAGTGAAGTAGCCGTCTTTGGGAGACCTGAATCATCACAATCAAGCTTTGTTTGGAAAGAATTGGATGAATTGTGATTATAGGTGTGGATAATTTGTGACAATTTTTCAAGTTGAACACTTGTTACTCTCTTTTTGGTGTGATTTCTACCTAAGAGACTAAAGACAAAATCAAGAAGAATTGATTGTGATTTTTTACTTTGTATTTGACCATTTCTAAATTGTATCTTTGTGGGAACAATGTGGTGCCCATATTTTTTGTTTTTTTCAGAATAAAGGAGAAGAAGTGTATAGAGAAGTCGGATTGTGCCTGTATGGCCGAAGAAGACGAAGAAAACTGTCTTCGGGGTGAAACCCAAAGTAAAGTGACTTTGGGTCATAAGGCAAAGTACTCTGAAATGCCGTGTCAGCATACAATACAAAGTAAATTGTCTTCGGCTTGGGGGGAGCTCAACCCGAGGCAAAGACAGTCTAACAACCTTTTGTCGGGGTGAGAAATTCAAGAAGGGGCCGTTTCAAAATTGGCGGCTCATACGCGTGAAGGTGGGGTGATAGTGACAGGTGCATGCCGGAGGTGTGATTTCTTGGTAGAAACTCGAAGCGACGGAAGACGAAGAAGTGCAACTCTATAAAAATCGAAACTGCAACGACGAAATGTTGAGCAATTTTCCTTCGCCGTTGAGGAGTCGTCTTGTAGGTGATCGGGGAAAGGGAAATAGAGTTGGACTCGTGTTAGTGCATAAGGGAGAAGTTGAGAGAGAGAAATCGAGAGACCGAAAGAAAGCAGAAGAGATGGGAGGAGGGAAGAAGAACTCCGAATTTGCAGTGAGAAATCATCAATTTGGAGATTAGATATAGTAGCAAGGATCAAAGTCTTGAGCCGACTTCGGATCACTTTTCTGGCATGGAACTGGAACGTAAGTTTTCCAGGATTCATGACAGAAATCATCGAGAGTAAATGTCTCGATGGTCCCAAGGAAGAAGGGAAGAGAGGAAATCCGGCTCGCTGGACAGAGTCGGATTGGAGACTCGTACTCGGGAAGGAGGCAGGCTCGGAGTAGGGAGCCACGTTCTTGGGGAAAGGAGAGATAGCCCAAGAAACGCAGGAGGTGAGAGATGCCTTCTTGTCGAAGAGGACGAAGAATGGGTATAAAGTTGAGAGCTATAAGGACCCAGTGAGGAGAGGAATTGTGAGTGCACTAATGGCCCTCCTGAAGCCGGAGAGAACTACCTATGTGATGAAACACCAAGCGGTGTTCTTTCACAAGTTATTTGCAGGAGAACCGATAAATTGGGCAAGGTGCTTTCACAGAAGAACGAGGCAGATGGTGTGGAATCTGTGGGATAAGTCGCCTCCACACTACATCGTACCATTTGCAGCCCATTTTTACCTCGGGTTAAATCTGCTCAATGTGGTTGAGCGTAATCGAATGGTGTCTCATTTCCATCCTAATTTGAGAAGAGAAGTCAACGCGGAGGAGCAGCAATACATTCTCCAAATCCGGAGCACAGACGATTACTACACAAAGACAGGGAAGAACGTGGAGGTCGTTGAAAGTACCCCGACAAAGAAGAGAACTCGGCAAGCAGAAGCCGAAGAAAGCAAGAAACCTCGGAAGATGCAAAAAAATAACCCGAGGCGAGGAATGGTGGTGATTGAGTCGGAGGATGAAGACTCAGAAGGCGAAGCCGAGCTCAAGACGGAGGACTTGGACCGTGAGGAGGAACCTGAGCTGACATTGCAAAGTGGAGATATGAGCAGTGACAGTGAGGAAGGAGGAGAGATGACATCGGTACTGGCGGCTGAAGAATACGAAGAAAAAATGCAAGCCGAGGTAGACACCGAAGACAATGCGGCGCTGGAAGACAAAGTACCAGTGTGCAAGGAGAAGAAGATCGCAGTACAGCAAGGAATTCGCTCAAGACGTAAGGCGAAGTGTGAAGCGGGACCGAGTAGAGTGAAGGAAGAGGTAGAAGGAAGCTCGGGCAGTGAGGCATCGATTTCGATACGAAGACTCCAGAGAAGAAGGCGAGTATCAGGAGAACACAAAGAAAGATAAGAGACTACTCCGCGGGAGGACAAAGGTATCAGTAATGGAGTAGATTACCTGCAGATGGTAGTATGCCCGCTGTTGGTGAAGATGGAGAAGAAGAAGAAGGAGATGCAGTCTACTTGTCCAGAGGTAAAAACGGTGTTGCAGGTCTTATCAAGATTGGAAGAAGAAAACTCGGAGTTAAAGAAGAGTATAACCCGAGGAGAGGAAGAGAGAGAAGTACTACGAGCAGAAGCAGTCAAGAGGAGTCAGGTAATCAAAGACCTGAAGAGAGAAGTGAGTTATCGAGAAGATCTTGCGAGGAAGAGTGACATCGCAAGGGAGAGACAGGTAGTGGAGCATGAAATCTTGAAGTAGCAGTTTGCTGATTCAAGAGTCGAACTCATCCATGCTATGGCGAGGGTAGCATCGAAGGATCAAGAGCTCGATCGAGTGATGGAGAGTATGGAGGAGAAGAAGCAACTCTGGCAGCAAGAGTTGGCAGCGAGATATAGAGAGGAAGAGAGATTACGAGACTTACTTCGTAATCAGGAAGAGAAGGTTGCACAGAAGGAGAAAGAGAAGGAAGCGGTGAAGGCCAAATTCGAAGAAGAATTGGCAATGTACAGAGAAGAATGGCTTGCAGATCGGGAACGAGAAAGGAAGACAAGATTGGAGCCATTGCAGGAGATAGTCCTTAGGGTAAATGCGATGTTAAGTACAGAGGCCAGCGTTCGAATTGAAGAAGCGCGTCTGCATGAGTTGAAGTTGTTGGTGCAGGAGACGAGGCGAAGACAAGCGAAAGATACAGAGTTGAATGCCTTGTTGATTAAATTGAGAACTCGTGTAGATAGGAAGATCTTAGAAGTAGAAGACAATACTGCAATTAGATTAGACTTAGTGAGAATAGAGTTAGAAAAGCTTCGGCGGGATGTTAAAGCAAAACCCAAAGTAGATAACATCGGGATCCAAATGTCTTTGGAGTTGCCCTCATAGACATTAGAGAAGAGTGGGTCGAAGGATGAGGAGTTAGATAGATTACCCGCTAGTGCAATTTCAGATCAGGAAAGAGAATTGTTGGATCTGGTAGAAGATGTAGGAGTTGTGAAACCCGAGGACAGAATAATAGGAAGTAAGATTACTTTGGGTTCGGGTTTGAAAGCCGAGGAAGAAGTAGACATTGGATCGGATTAGTAACCGATTTGAGATTTGAAGGGGCAGATATGAAGAGGTGCATTGTCATTTCGGATCTGTAGGTTAGAACAATTGTTGTAGAACGGTATAGTTGTTAGAACTATCGATTTGATCACTATTTAAGAGTGACATTCGCAAGAAAATGTTGTTCAGTGCTCATTATTTCTGAGAATAGATAAAGCGAAGTGCTGTGAAGCAATGCTCGTTGCTTGAGCTTGATTCCGAGTATCAACTTTGTAATTGTGTTTGTGAGTGGTTGGAGAAATTCAAAGTGCAAGTCAGAGTGCTTGTTGGATGTTGGATTCCACAGCCTTGATCTTCATTCTGTGTGTTTGATCCTGAGTGAAGTGCAATCGAAGCAATGCCTTGACAGATCTGAGAGGAATTGTAGTGTTGGTAGTATTCTGCATTTGTGAGTGCAGTGTGAAGTTGATGTGAAGCAATTTTGATTGAGGAAGTTGTGCCTTCAGTGGAAGAGTGGAACACAATTCTGAGGCGAAGTCGTTTTGCAGTGAAGTGCCGTTTTTGGGAGAGCCTGAATCATCACAAATCAAGATTGTTTGGAAAGATTTGATGGAGTTGTGATTAAGGAGTGTGAATTTGTGACAAGACTGCGAGTCAGTGCTTGTTACTCTCTTCTGGGTGTGGTTTCTACCTGAGAGATTAAAGATGCAACCAAGAAGAACTACAGGTTACTGTTTGACTTCGTATTTGGACATTTCTGACTTGTATCTCTGCGGGAACAAACTTTACTTACCTGATTACCGCAAAAGTGATATTTGCCGGGTTGTCACAAACAAATTGCTACTTGCTGATTACCACAAAAGTGATACATGTTAGGTTTTCATACTTGACTAGTTCAAAGGGATCTTACTGCACAAGTTGAAGATATTGACTCTTTTCCTCCACCTTGGGTTGAAGTCAACATACCCTTAGAAGAAGAACCTATCAAAGAAGACCCAATGTCAAATTTGGTATCTTGGAACCCTTGATTTATCAAGGAGTTTGAAGTAATTTCCTTTGCCAACAAGGAACATGAATCCACCGTTCAAATGCGTATTTTCCCAAGTCTGCTTTGGAAGAAAGCAAGGAGTTGGTACACTCATGTACTCCCAGAAGAGGTTCAAACCAACCAACTAGATAGATTTGCGAGACAACATCCTAGAATGATTCCGGGAGGTTGACTATGATACAAGTGTCTTCATGACAATAAATAATTTGGACCAAGGCAAAAATGAGAAGTTGAGAGACTACTCTAAGCGGTTCATGGCTTTGTTGAACCAAGTACCAAAGCAATCTAGTGTGGTAGGTTCATTCACAAATTTTGATAAAGGTTTAAATCGGCGGCCCTACGGGCCTTCGATTAGTTTTCAATCAGCTCCCACCCGCAAAGCAAGAGATATCTTAAAACCTGTACATTGAGTTTCACCACTTAAAGGAAATATAAGACCATTACGCGTTTTAACTGGAAGACAAGGATATTTAAGGGAGTTTAGGAAGTTAAAATAAACTTGAGAAGACAAATAACACCGTGGCTGAAAGCAGAAATATTAGACCGGGGTGAATACCCAGAATAAGGAACCGGCGGGATCTTTGCCAACGTGGCACTTCACTCTTATGCCCAAGTCATTACCTGGTTCCTTGGTGGATTTTCACTAGAGATTTGTATTTTTGCCAAGGAGAGGAATGCAACATTGCTCCTTGTAATTTCTTGGCACCTAAGTTGCAAACAACTATCAAATTCTACAATTGTGTTCAACATTATCATGGTCAAACAAAAGGAGATTTATAAGTTCAATTACCAATAGAAATTACAAAAAATTTCCTTGTAACTTATCTCAACCTAACTTGCAATCAAGGATAATAAGTATAATATGCTCTCATAAATCATACCAAGGTCCAAGGTATGAACCAAGGGAATATAAAAATAATGCTCCCCAATGAAGAACACCAATGGGCAGCTAGAACAGGCCTCAAAATGTTGCATTGGGTGTATTGGTCCCTCAATTGTCTTGAGTCGAGGTGTCAAATTGGGTATGTTCTCCTTTGTGGGAATTATAAAGGTTGGGCATGTTGGCAACCAATGTACTCAGCCTCCTAACCCAAAGCCTCCAATAAAGTATGTACTAACTCTGGCTAAGCAAGCTACACTACACTCAAAAGGAGATTCCACTATAAATTGCATAACCCTTGAGGAAGAATGCCTCAAGAAGGTAGTCTAGCTATAGAAGGAGAATGGTTAGATCTTGAAGTGTTGCAAGTTGAAACAAGCTTCAAAAAGAAGAAGCATGATCCCAAAGAAGTAAGCACTACTTCTTTGTCTTCACAAAATGCAAAGAGACTTTGGCCTAAGTCAATCCTATCTGCTAAGGAGGATAAAATTCTAGCAAATGTCAAAGCTAAAGCCTTGTAGAAAGAAGTATAAGAGGTGGTGCAAAGAACTTGGGAGATGAGTTTGGAGGACCCAAAGACAAAGCCTCTAATTTTTTCAATTGACATCAGATCCAAAGTTGAGGATCTGATTCAAGCTGAGGTGGGTAAACCCAAAGTACCTCAAGTTCAGACCATCACTACTCTGGTCACCATTCTAAAGTGACTCAAAGTAGGCCGTAGCGGAGAGAGACTTCAAACCTGAAGACAAAGTTGAAGAAGGTGAAGTTGGGAGGAGTACCACAATATATTGTGGTACCACACAATGATATTGTGATGGATTTAGCATCCATACAAGCTAATGTAACATTTAAGCAACTATGGGTGGACAACAAGCTATAGATGAAGCTATTGAGTTTGTCCTTCATGAAAGTAAAATGCAATGACAAAGAAAGAATTGCCGGCCATCTGTCATATTGAGCAAGAAGATTTGGGATATCTTGAAGTGGATGTAGAGATCAAAATTTGCATGATCACATTATTTCCCATTGATTTGGGTTTGGGTGTGAATATCATGACAGAAGATACCACACATTGATTGGGATATCACATGTTTGAGCCTACACCCCACATTTTGTACTTTGCAAATCAGACTAAAAGATTACCTTTGGGCATGTTATCTAATATAACTACAATCATTGGAGGAGTGTCCTTCATATTGAACTACATCATGTTGAGTCGAGTGACCAAAATTGCTTTTCCATTGTTGATGGAAGACCTTGGTTGTACAATGCTCAAATTGTTGTGGATTGGCACTAGTAGAAGTTGAGGTTCAATGACATCTTGTCTAAAGACTAGAAGCTGGTGATTGTGAGTTGGACAAAGGTTCTCCACCTTAGGGAAACCACTTTGTCAGAAGATGAAGATGAATCCAAAGATTTGTATCTTTGTCTTCTGAAGATTTGGATGAAGAAGTCCAAGTCACTTACTTGGAATGCTAAGAGGTAGAGGTCAAAGATAAAGACCCATATGACATCATCTTGGGTGAAAGAAATTTGGAGGAAGGAGGTCTAAACCCCATTTGACTTGAGTTTAGCTGAGTCAGCCATGTTGAAGGAGTCATCAGCTCCAATGATTGTCAAGATGAAGTCTTATCTGAAGGTAAAATTTTGAAAATATCAAAGACACTCACTTCAGACAAGTTGGCAAGATACACTACCTTGTTTATTGTGTACCAAGATATATTTGCCTGGTCTATTGATCAAAAGCTAGGAATTCCTAGACAATTTGGGGAATATCGGATTGATCTAGTTGAAGGTGCAGTTTTGGTTTAGTAGAGACAATATCACTTGAACCCAAAGTACTTCCTCTTGGTGAAAGATGAAATCAACAAGTACTTGGAGGTTGGGATAATTGATCTAGTTTAGCAGTGAATAGGTTTCTCTCATTGTCATTGTTCCAAAGAAGAAGACTGGGAAGATTCAAGTATGCCAAGACTTCCAAAAATTGAATGTAGTGACAAGAAAGGATCATGATCCTTTGCCCTTCATGAATACTATTCTGGATCAAGTAGTAGGTCATCCTTGCTATAGTTTTCTCAATGGATTTTCAGGCTATAATCAAGTGTCTATCCAAGAAGAAGACAAGGATAAGACCACATTCACTACTGATTGGGGCACATTTTCTTACAATCAAATGCCTTTTGGGTGTGTAATGCTCCCATTACTTTCTAACGGATAATGAATGCAAATTTTAAAGCTTTTCCATGAAATTTTTTATTGATGACTTTTGTATGTTTGGCCAATGAGAAGTACATTAGGATTAACTTTGCCAAAATTTTGAAAGGTATGGTTTTGCTGGCTTATCATTACACCCAAAGAAATGCTTCTTTGCAATGAAGGAAGGAATTCTTCTAGGGCATTGAGTCTCAAGCTACGATACCCACATTGTTTTTTTTTTGAGTTTTAAGGAAGAAGAGCATTGGTAAAGCCAAAGAAGGGCTAAATAGGAAAGAAACACAAAGAATTGTGTGTTTTGGTGTAAACCCAAAGTCAACCTTGGGTCAAAGTTAGAAGTAGTCAGGTCAGACGGATGGAAGTATGAAGCCAAAGATAGTGGACTTCACATTGAGATGTGCAACCCAATCCAAAGAACTTGTAACAACTTTTCCTTGGGTTTTGCCAATCAAGAAAGTACATGGGAAGAAAGTGTCAAAGAAGCAATGCAATGTCTAAAAGGTATCTTGTTCTTATTCAAAGTCAACCCAAAGGAATGCACACTACGAGTATGCAAGAGGAGTGGGTTAAGAGTCTCAAGTTTGATCTTTCATAAGCAAAGAGTGAGGAAGCACACAATGGCCTCAAAGGGAAATAAGAAAAGTGCAGCAAGGGGTCTTGCAATTCACCGATTAAATTTTATGGTAAGGATTGAAGTCTTGTCCAAAATTTGCATCACATTTAAAGCTTGGAACTAGAATTTGAGCTTTCCAAGGTTCATGGCAAAGATCACTGCTAGTAATTGTAAGGATGGGCCCAAGCACAAGGAGAAGAGAGGAAATCCGGCTCAATGGACTGAGTTGGATTGGAGATTAGTCCTGGGAAGAGAAGCAAGAGAGGTAAGCGGTGTCATTTCTATTGGAACTGTGATGCTTTGGAAGAAGGTGCCAAGGTGAGGAATTCTTTAGTAGACCTTGCACCAAGAATGGAAACAAGGTGGATAGTTACAAGTATCCAATGCAAAGAGAGATTGTGAGCACAATGATAGCTACATTCAAGATAGAGCAAACCACCTATGAAACAATGTAGCAGGCAGTATTCTTTCATCAGATGTTTGCAAGAGAAGTGATGGATTGGGCAAGATGGACAAATGATCACCAATTGGAGAATGAATATGCCGCCCCACTACTTCATACCCTTTGCAGCCCACTTCTACTTTGGGCTGAACCTATTGAGCTCAAAGGAGAGAGGATAGATGGTGTCCCACTTTCACCTTCATTTGCAAATGAGACACAGATGGGGATGAACAATATTACATTGAAGGGGTTTGTAAAGGTGATCACTATTACCTGAAGAGTGGAAAGGAGAAGATAGTGGCAGTAGACATCCCCATGCCAAGAAAGAAAATTAGACTCAAAGGGCAAATCACACTGGTGCTGCCCCAAAAGATACAAAGACTCAATCCAAAGCCCACACCAGTGGAAGTGAAGGAATCAATCTTGGAGGAAGAATTAGTTAAAAATGGAGTCAAAGGAAGAAGCCTTAGAAACCAAATAAGAATTTACACTATGGAGTGAAGAGTCAAGTAGTGGCAATGAAGGAGAGGCCGAAGTTCAACAATTGAGAGAAGGGATTGCTGGAGAATAAGAATGTGAGTTCCATGAGGCAATTGCTTGCATGGAAGGAGGAGACAAACCATGTATGGAGTTGCCAATAGATGAGCTAGAAGATGGAAATGTAGAAGAGGGTGCCTTGGTCTTTCCAAGGGTGGAAAGAACAAAGAGAAGT
Source organism: Lunularia cruciata (assembly GCA_948567375.1). Lineage (NCBI taxonomy): Eukaryota > Viridiplantae > Streptophyta > Marchantiopsida > Lunulariales > Lunulariaceae > Lunularia > Lunularia cruciata. The sequence continues at coordinate 25,849,265 of OX419759.1, forward strand.
GCTCTCGTGGTGGTTGCTGGACCAAGTAAAGTTGAGAATGAAGAGGAGAGCTTGGAGGGCAAGACTTTGAAGATACAAAGATCACATCTTTGGGATAAGGCACCAGCCAAGGAAATACCTACTAGCAACAAAGATAGAAAGGACAATGAGGGAAGAGATGGCGGAGTCAAGTACCTATCAAAGATTGTTTGTCCTTTGTTGGTGCTTCTACAACAAAAGAGAGTAGATCTGAGGAGCCATCATTCAAAAGTGAAGGATGAGTTGGAGGTAGTGGAGAAGTGGAGTGAGAAGACCTTGGCATTGAGGAGTAAGCTAATTTGAGGAGAGAAGGAAGCAAAAGAACTTCAGGTTGAAGTAGTTCTTCGGAAGAAAAGCTTGGATGCCTTGCATGAAAATTTTGTGAAATGCAACAAAGTATTACACAATGGCTTGTGTGTGGCAGACAAGGACCAAGCCAGAAAACCAGAATTGACAAAACATACTTAGGAGGAAGAACAATTCCAAGAGTTGCTAAGAGGAGTGGAAGGTCAATTAGTCCAATATGCACAGAGAAGGAGGCATTGAAGGCAGAATTTGAGGACAAATTGAAGGTAGAATTTGAGGACAATGTATCTAAATGAGTTAGAAGCAGAGAGAAGTAAGGAGAAAGTAGTTTTAAGGGTGGAGTCGGATGTAGTAGGAGCAATTGCAAAGGAGTTGAAAGCGATGTTGAATACTAAATCTAAAGGGAAGTTGGAGGAAGCAAGATTGCATGAGTTGAAGCTAATTGTGTAGGAAACTTGGAAGAGGAAGGCAAAGGATGTGGATAAATAGTTTGATGATTTGCCTAAGAGATAGAGTAGATAGAAAAATGTTAGTGGTAGGAGACAATGTTTGTCTCAGATTAGATTTTGTTAGATCATATTTAGATAGACTTTGTAGTGAGATGAAGATGAATACAAAGTCCAAAATTGTGGAAGTAGGAGTGCAAATGTCTTCATGTGAGTTACCTAAGATATTAGAGAAGAGTGGGTTGCATGATGAAGAAGTAGATAGGTTACCCATGAGTGCAATTGTAGTTCAAAGTGAAGAGATAGTACAAGTAGAAGATGTAGTAGTAGTATTTAGAGAGACCCAAAGTAGAAGAAGGAGAAGTGATAGAAGGAAAATCGTTGAACATAGCCAAAGTTGAGGTTGACATTGGATTGGATTAGAAATAGATTTGAGATTTGAAGAGATTGGAAGAGGCAGATATGAAGAGTTGGTTTGTCATTTTGGATCTACAGGTTGGTAAAGTTCTTATAGAATGGTATTTTTGTTAGATAACTATCAAAGTGCTCAACCTATTTAAAGGAAGCATTCATAGTGTATTGTTGGCCAACATTTTAATTTTTGAAGTTGAGTAAAGCAAAGTATTGTAACTCAATGCTCATTGTTCAGCTTAATTCCAAGTATCAATCTTGTGTGTGTGTTGTGAGTGTTTGGAGAATTTTGAAGTGCAAATCAGTGAGCTTGTTGGATCTTGGATTCTATAGGTCTGATTTCATTCTGTTTGTTTGATCTTGAGTGGATAACAATCAAAGCAATGCCTTGACAAATCCGTGAGGAATTGTAGTGTTGGTAGTATTCTACATTGCAGGGTTGATGCAAAGCAATTTTGATCAAGGAAGTTGTGCCTTCAGTGGAGGGGTGGAACACAATTTTGAGGTGAAGTCATTTTGTAGTGAAGTAGCCTACTTTGGAAGAATCTGAATCATTACAATCAAAGTTGGTTTGGAAAGATTTGATGGTATTGTGACTATGGAGTGTTAATTTGTGATGAGACTACTAATCAATACTTGTTGCTCTCTTTTGAGTGTGGTTCTACCTGAGAGATTAAAAATGCAACCAAGAAGTACTACATTGTTACATTTTACTTTGTATTTGACCATTTCTTACTCGTATCTTTATGTGAAAAAAATTTACTTATTGATTACCACAAAAGTAATACTAGTTGGGTTGTTGCACAAGCCGAGGTATTGAGGTCAAGAAGGTGAAAGTCATCTCAACTTTAGAATCACCCAAAAATATTTGGGATTTGAGAGCCTTCTTGGGTCATGTTGGATACTACAAACGCTATGTGTCTAACTATATGGTGCTAGCTATACCTTTAACAAAGCTATTGAAGAAGTCTAAAGACTATTTGTGAGAAGCAAAACAAGAAGAAACTTTCCAAGTGTTGAAGAAGAAATTGGTAGAAGCACAAATTATGAGGGCTCCAAATTGGGATATCCCTTTTCATGTGTATATGGACACTTTTTCCTTAGCAATTAAAGTTATTCTAAGTCAAAAGGATGAGAAGAATAAGGACTATCTAGTTTATTACACCAATTGACAACTTTGAGTTGCAGAAAAGAACTATACTACTACTAAAGAGAAGCCCTCAGAATGGTGTAAATTGGAAAGACATTTTACCACTACTTATTGGAATACAAGTTTGTCTTCCATGTAGACCATTGCAATGTTCCAAGGATAGTAGAGAAACACAAAAGAGAAAGCACAAGTTCACACTCAAACTTTGATGCTTCAAAGGAGCACCTTGGCTTTATTATATAGCAAAGAAGAGATACTTAACAAAAGCATAACCCTTGGATCAGATATATGGATTGGTGACATGTTATTGAACTCCACCCTCAGATTTGATGCATACATGGGTCACATGTTGGATCTGGTCCTATTTGGTTGGTCAAACTAATGTTGACCAAGGGGTATCTTTAGAGAATCTTCTTGTAGGAATCTCAAAATTGCATGGGTGAGATACCATTGGAAAGCTCTTGATGAGAAAAACAAGGGGGAGGCTTGCCTAAGGCCAACCTTTTTTGGTCTTGGGGGAATTTGCACATTCTTGAGGCCTAATTCATCCATTTAGGCCCTCAAAATTGCCTCAAGATTCAAGCATATTTCAATTTTTTCTCTATTAGTAGAAGTACCCTTTTGGTGATACCTCTTTCTAATCTATGTAGTCCATCATGTGTAACATCCTTCCAAATGTTACCAAACCAAATTTCACCTCTAGATCAAATGTCTAGCTATTGGTTCTAAGGTTTTCAAGCATGTTTTGGTTTTTACCCTATTAGTAAAAGTACTCTTTTAGTGATACCTTTATCTGATCTATTTAGTCCATCATGTATAACATCCTTCTAGATGTTACCAAACCATATTTCACCTCTAGATCATATGTCTAGCTATTGGTATTATAAACCTCCTTCCTCTTAAGGTGCAACGTCCTCATTGCAAAGCTGTTGCTCAAAAGATTGTACCAACACCGGTGCACATATCATGTTGGTAGTTGTATCCTAGGTTGCCTCATATAGTGGGTAACCTTTCCACTATACAAGATAGTCTACTTGCAAATGGTGAGTACCATGGATGTATTTTTGGAGAATATGTTCCACTTCATATTCCTCTATCCCATCAATGAGTGTTGAACAAGGTCAAATGTCTTGTATGGAATGATAGTGGCCCGATCAAGGAGTGTATCTACATAGTAAGGAAACATGGAACACTGAATGGATCTTCATGTGTAGTGGTAGCTTGAGGTGAGAAGCCATAATGCTGACTCGATGAAGAATGGAAAAAGGCTACACAAAATACGATCTAAGCTTCTGAGGGCCAACTAATGTGAGGTTGGTTGTTGATTGTAAGACCCATCTATGCATGTATGTGCTATTGTGATATTTAGTTTGATATTATAAATATTTGAGAGATATTATTTATATAGAGATAAGTATGGTTCTACATTAGTCATGATTAGCTAAAGTTATTCCAAACTAAAATAAAGGTGGCCTTACTTTAGAGGAAGTGGAAAAGATGAGCACCATTATTTTGGATTTTAGTATATTGACTTGGTATTATTCCTAGATGTTTGGCTTTGAGAAAAGAGTTGAGAACTCTTAGACCCACAAGCCTTTTTGTTTCGGATTCTTTTATAGTCCAAGGATAGCACATGTGATAAAATCTTTGACTTAGTGGTTGGATCAAGATAAGGCCACATGCTTAGGAGAATATTCCCATGAGTATAGATATTCCTTTAGCTTTTTGACTTTTAGCCTAGTAACTTGAGTTACTCCAATAATTAGTAACTTTAATGCATAACTATTTCACAAGTATATAAACAAGCGGTGAAGAGGTGCTCATCATCTTTTCATTTGCAACTATCTCTCTCTCATTGAGTTCTCTAGTGAGCAATGTCTTGAGTCTTGGAGTGTTAGCCTTGGAGAAGTATGATGGAGTTGGGGTTCTTTGCCTTCTTAGTCCATGGTGCACTACCATAATAGCCATCAGAGGTTCATCTTGAGTGAGAGACATGCCAGCTCACTTGACAGCCATACCTAATCCCCAACATTGAACTCCATGTGCCTACGGTGTGCATCTGCATACTACTTTTATTGATTTTGGGCAATTTTCAACTTGTGCTTAGTGCTCTCTACACCTTATTGGATTCTAGAAATTATTTTTTTACTGCATCAACCTTGGTAGCTATTGGATGGAGCTTTATCAAGCTCAAAGGTGTAAGGGGATGCTTGCCATACATGAGAAAGAATGGAGTGACTTGGATGGATGCATTCATCGAATTGTTATAAAAAAATTCCACTAGTAGAAGTAAGATGTCCCACCTCTCTTGTTTATCTAAGCTGAAGCCTTGTAGTATGTCTTTAATAGTGTGATTTCCCCACTTTGTTTGTCCATTGGTTTGTGGGTGGTAAATCATGGACATAGCCAACTTGGTTTTGAAGAAACCAAAGAGTGTTTGCCAAAAAAAACTAGTGAATTGAGTGCCTCTATCGGTGATGAGCACTCAAGATAAGCCATTGTGAGAGAAGACTGCATCTAAGTACAATTGAGCTTGTTGTGGAGTAGTCACGTCCTTGGTGGTAGGGCGTACTGTGAGCCGGCCTGTCTCTCACTCAAGATGAACCTCTAATGGCTATTATGGTAGCGCACCATGGACTAAGAAGGCAAGGAAACCCAACTCCATCATACTCCCCCAAGGCTAACACTCCAAGACTCAAGACATTGCTCACTAGAGAACTCAAATGAGATAGATAGTTGCAAATGAAAGGATGATGAATACCTCCTCACCCCTTGTTTATATACTTTTGAAATAGTTACGCACCAAAGTTACTAATTATTGGAGTACTCAAGTTACTAGGCTAAAAGTCAAGTGAAGTAAAAAAGTAGAAAGGAATATCCATCCATATGGGTACATTCCACTAAGCATGTGATCTTATCCTGACCCAACCACTAAGTCAAGGATTCCTTCACATGTGCTATCCTTGGACTATAGAAGAATTCAAAACAAAAAGGCTTGCGGGCCCAAGAGTTCTCAACTCTTTCCTCAAAGCCAAACACCTAGGAATAATACCAAGTCAACACACTAGAATCCAAAATAATGGTGCTCATCTTTTCCACTTCCTCTAAAGTAAGGTCCCCTTTATCTTAGCTATGACTAAATTTAGCTAATCATGACTAATGTAGAACCATCCTTTATCTCTATATAAATAATATCTCTTAAGTACTTGTACTATCAAGCTAAATATCACAATACCACACACATGCACAAATGGGTGTTAGAGTACATAAATCATTTTGTTAAGTCAGTCAACAAAGACAACGATGGAGTCAAACCCTTAGGTGGTCTTCGGCAATTCACAAACTAGATCCACCTTAGGTGGTCTTTGGCAATTCACAAACTAGATCCACCTAAGGTGGTCTTTGGCAATTCACAAACTGTAATACCAAGAGCTAGCCATATGATCTAGATGTGAAATTTGGTTTGGTAACATCTAAAATGATGTTATACATGATGGTCAAAATAGATCAGATAGAAGTATCACCAAAAGAGTACTTCTACTAATAGGGCAGAAACCGAAATAGACTTGAGAACCTTAGAACCAATAGCTAGACATATAATTTAAAGATGAGAATTGGTTTGGTAACATCTGAAAGAATGTTACACATGATGGACTAAACAGATCAGAAAGAGGTATCACCAAAAGGGGGTTTTTTACTAATAGAGTAGGAATCGAAACATGCCTGAAATCTTTGAAGGCAATTAAGGAGGCCTAAACGGATGAATTAGGCCTTGAAAATGTGCAGATCCCCCCCCCCCTCAATAGAGGAAAGGCTGGCCTTCCCTTCCCCTTGCTTTGTCTCGTCGAGAGCTTTCCAACGGTACATTACGTGATACTGAGATTCCTATAGGAAGATTCCCTAAAAGATTCCCTCCGGTCAAAGCTTGTTTGACCAACCAGATAGGACCTAGACCAGACATGTCACCCATCCAAGTAAGTAATCCAAGGGTGGAGCTCGCTGACATGTCACCTATATGTGTCCCTGATCCTATGGTGGAGCTTCCTTGGCGGAGATCCTCTTTGTCTATATAATAAAGAGAAGGTGCTCCCTTGGGGCATCAATTGTTTGAGTGTGCAATCTGTGTTTTCTCTCTTCTCTTGTCCTCGGAGTATTACACAAACTAGATCCATAATCACTTGTTCCTAATGTTGTAGGAGTAGGGAGGGGTTGAAGGAGTCCTACAAGAGCTTGATTAAAAGCTTTGTTATATTGATAGAGTAGGCAGCTCCAAACATAGTCCATCACATTCTTGCTCATCTTGGGCCAATAGTAATGGCATTGGATTGCATTCAAGGTCTTGTCCACTCCGACATGACCTGCAATGGCAGAATCATGACATTCTGTTAGGATGGTGGTGCATAATTCTATGAAATTTGGGATCCATAATCTACCATCACAAAAGGAGTCTTTGGGTGTTGGTGACGCCTTTAGATGATTGAGCTTTGAAAAATTTGTGGATCAATTTTTGTAGCAGCCAGAATTTAAGGTTCATCTTGACCTTTGTCCACCAAATTGTTTGCTATAGGTACTTGGGTGAATGCATCTATAAGTCACTTCTTGCCTTCCATGTAGGTGATTGTCATATTGAATCATTATTGTCACTTTGCCCTTCAAATTTGGCAACAAGATAGATCTTTTTGTGTCTTGAGGTAGACTAGAGTTCTATGATCTGTCTCCACTACAAATGCATTCTTGACAAGATAGTGCTTCCAATGCTTGGTTGCAAGGACAATGGCTAGCTCTTCTCATTTTATTGTGTGATAGTTGCATTTTACCGGTAATAACTTTTGAGAGAAGTATGTAATTGGATGCTATCCGTCATGCCACTCTTGTTGTAGTATTGCTCTTATTGCTATGCTTGATGCATTGGTAGCCAACTTGATTGGACATTTTGGGCATACCATTTCAAGATTGGTGTATGTAGCAAGGCATCTTTCAATTCTTGAAAGGCCAACTCTTGTGTGGTTTCCCACGTCCACTCCTTCCTTTTGCTAAGAAGTGCCGTTAAAGGTTGTGCAACCTTGGAGAAGTCCTTGACAAATTGATGATAGAACCCCATCAACCTTAAGAAGCTCTTGAAATGAGTCTGATCTGAAGCGCTCCATTTTTGAATGAACTTTATTTTATTTGTTAATACTTGGATAATGCCTACTCTTACTCTATGCTCCAAGTAGTCTACTTCAGACTTGCCAAACTTGCACTTTGAGATTTTAGCATACAATTGATTGTGTCTTAGAATCTAGATGACTTTTTGTAGATGTTGTTTGTGTTCCATCATTTTTCTATTGTATACTAAGATGTCATATAGGAAGATGATAATAGACTTATCTAGATATGGATGAAATATGCCATTCATCATACTCATGGAAGTGGCAGGTGCATTGGTGAGGCCAAAAGGCATCACAAGGTATTCAAATTGGCAATACCTAGTTTGAAAGGCAATTTTGTATACATCTTCTTCTACAATCTGAATTTGATTATGACCGCTCCATAGGTCCAATTTTGTGAAGTACTTTGCTTAGTTGAGTTGATCAAATAGGTCATCCATGATGGGTAAGGAGTATTTGTTCTTCATTGTTTGTTGATCCAATAGTCAATGCACATGCACATTATACCATCCTTCCTCTTTACAAACAAGATAAGAGCCCAATATTATGATACATTGGGTGGGATAAACCCTTTCTATAGCATATCCTTAATTTGAGCCTTACACTCCTCCAACTCATGAGGTGATAAATGATATGGTGCCTTACAAGGGGGTGTCTTCCCCATGAGTGTCTTGATTTTATGCTCTACTCTACTTTTTGGTGACAACCCAAAGGGCAGATCATATGGAAAGACATCTTGAAACTCATTTACCACATCTTTCAATTTCTCAAGAATTTGTCCATCAAGTTGTGCACTCTGGAACTCTCTTATTAGACCCATGAAACATCTATTTGTCTTACATCTAGCTACTGTCCCTATGACATGGAGAGGAAATTCTTGCATATGTGATTTTTCTTTAACCCCAAGGATCATCCATTGGCGGGTGCTCACTATGTCACGTCATTTGTAGTGTCGCATCTAGATTGCTCAGACACTGGAGTTCTAGTAATAGTAGTTAGAGTTATTTCAGCAGTTTCTAAGAGACTACTTTATGACGGTCAGATTTTGTGTTTGGGGTACTGACTTCATGGTGGGGCCCATTGTCACTTTGCACCGTTTGCACCATCGAGTGTGCCATTAGCGGGACCGTTAGAGTTCAGACCTAGCTCAAGTCTAGGGGGTATACTTTTGAAGTGCAACTCCAGAGAGCTTACTTCTCTGATGTTGAGCCTTCGAGTTCCTGGCTATGGTGGACAGAGGCCGGTGAGCGTCACCTGGATTCTCTATGCTTGAATGGGTGTGGCTTGATTGTAATCAATGCCCAATTGTTGGTAGTTTATAGATTGATAGATCAAGTACTGATCTGAGTGGAGTTGAGTTGAGAGTAGTAAACAATCTGATAACATCAGAGAAGTGAAGTCAGGGGGAAATTGGGTGCAAGAACTTTGAGTGTTGGTGGTATCTCCAAGCTCCATGGATAGTTGGTAGCTTGATTCAAGTGTGGTGTTTCTGTAGTGTGCAGAAGCTTGTTCAATTGATGCAGATTTGGCAGTTAGGCAGACGGTGTGCGGAAGCGCTGGCCAAATTTCAAGCAAAGAAGGAGCAAATTTTGAGGAGTGGTTGTGATTTTGAACTCAGGAGGTGAAGGTAGGACAAATTTGCTACGAGTTTGGCTCAAAAAGTCAAACTGAAGGTGGAGTTGGAAAGCTAATCTCATGAATTTGTGATTTGGAAAAACCCGTGTTGTCAATTTGGCTCAAGCGGAAAGTTAGCGGGGGATTTGGTGGACAGCCAAATTTACGGGTTATGTCAGATTTTGGCCAGATGTGGAGGAGTTTTGCTAGTTTGGAGGACTTTTGCAGATTTAGAGAAGTTTTGCAAATTTTGGACGAGGTTCAAAGTGGCAAGAAGAAAGGCCTCATTTGGCTGAATTTGGCATTTCAAGGCTTCAAGGCATAGCGCTGTGGGGTATGAGAAGGCCTAGAAGGGCCAACAAGCCATCTTGCTACCGTGAGGCTAGCTAGTTTAGAGTAGATCTTGGTCATTGGTTGGCAAAATCTACCTTTCTTGCTAGATTGTGCGCAATAGGGTTTGATGATGTTGTTTGACCCCTAGATCTCTTGTTCCTAGACTGGTGCCCTAGCCAACTAGTCCACACTCACTTGTTGTCCTAGTGACTGTGCCACTGTTATCTATACACATGTAGCTTTGGCTAGGAGAGGCAGTTTGATCCCATTCTTGGTGATCCTGGTAGCTTAGGACTTAGATACAAACTTCTCTTATGTCAAATGCCAAATGGTGGCAAAGTTAATCTCGTGTTGTATTATGAGATGGAGGGTTTTCGTTTAGATTTCTTGTGATTGGACCCCCTCCATTCTCTACTTCCTGTTTGTGCACCATGTTTGTGTGAGGTGCCCTGACTTTTGAGCATTGGTGCTTTGGTGTGCTCTCGGTAGTGAGGCTGGAGTGATGACCAATCAAACTACCTTTGTTTCTCTCCGGTGAAACAAGAAGTGATGACCTACAGACCATGAGAGTACGTGTTATGATGGCAGGTTACAAGTTGCCCTCTCCCCTAGTGTAGTTATTTCGATTAGAGTTACATTAGTGGGTGGTGCTTAGTTGGTATTGGCACGTGGTGGTGTTAGCACTTGGTGAGGCACTTGCGGTTGCGACTTGCGGTTGCAGTTGGTGGTTTGAGTTTGCTATTGCGGTTACTTTGTCACAATGGAGTTCTTTGGAGATTCAAGAGGAGTTAGACCTATAGTATGCAATAGGTTTACTCAGAGTGGTGCACGATATCAGCGTGTATCTCAGGTCCCAATGAGAGAGGAGATTGACTCTGAGTTGGAGTTTGACACAAGAGCTGATTCAATTGAGAGTGCACTTGGTGTATCCGCACCATTGTTGTGGGACATGGATGAGATTTATGGGGCCTCCAAAGGCCGTAGGTGTTACTATGGTACGGTGGGTACCATTGAGTTGGAAGGCTTCATCCAAGAGTTTGATAGTTGGTGTGATTTGTAGCAGATGCGGAACCCAACTTTGTTCACACCCTTCATGGCATGGAAGGGGTTGTATCAACATTTGGAGGGTCCGCTGATAGATGACTACCATGAGTTCAAGAGAGCTCATTTGGAGGAGATCAAGTTATGGAGACAGTATTGGTCTCCAAACTATGTCTCTATCAGTTTAGGTTTAGTGGCCAAGAGTAGATTGGTTGTACCTACGAGTTCTAGCTCAAGTCGTGTTGGTGGAGCTAGTGGAGGTGCACTAGCAGGAGATAGTGCTACTACTAGTGGGGGTACCATTGCAGGAGGTGATGTGGTACCGGGGTTTAACCCCATGGTAGAGTTCTTCTTGTGTTTGAGGCAGAACTACCAAGGAGTGCGGACTGACAAGCTGAGGAGCTTGCAGGAGTTCCAGCGGAAGGCTAAAGAGCCTACGCAAGGCATACACTTGCATGAGGTGGCTGATCAATTTCACTCGGGGAGTTACTGAGGTTGTCGTGCATATATACATCGCTACACAACATACATCGCTGTCAACATCATACACTATAGAAGCACAACTCACACATAAGTCATACATAGACTCTAAAGTGCCACAATAATCAGATTGCTTAACACTCTCAACTCAACTCAGTGCATGTATACATTGCTACACAACATACATCGCTATCAACATCATACACTATAGAAGCACAACTCACACATAAGTCATACATAGACTCTAAAGTGCCACAATAATCAGATTGCTTAACACTCTCAACTCAACTCAACTCATATCAGTACTTGATCTGTCCCTCTATAAACTGCCAACAACTGGGCACTGATTACAGTCAAGCCACACCCACTCAAGCATAGAGAATCCAAGTGACGCTCGCCGGCCTCTGTCCACCATAGCCAGGAACTCGAAGGCTCAACATCAAAGAAGTGAGCTCTCTGAAGCTCACTTCGAAACTATACCCCCTGGACTTGAGCTAGCACTGAAACCCTAATGGTCCCGTTGACGGCACACTCAACGGTGCAAACGGTGCAAAGTGACGGTGGGCCCCACCGTGAAGTCAGTACCTCGAACACCAAATCTGACTGTCTGAAAGTAGTCCCTAAGAAACTGCTGAAATAACTCTAACTACTATCACTAGAACTCCAGTGTCCGAGCAGCTAGATGCGGAACTACAAATGGCGTGACAATTGTCGTGCGTATATACATCGCTACACAACATACATCGCTGTCAACATCATACACTATAGAAGCACAACTCACACATAAGTCATACATAGACTCTAAAGTGCCACAATCGCTCCCCTAGCTGGCGGTTAGGTCCTTCTAACTCCATATAGCCATCTACTCTAAGTATATAGTATACTCTCTAATGGGCAAAGATCAAGAGGCCGGGTGCTATGGAGCCCCATCGTTAGTTGCCTATCTGCAATCTATACCATATAAAGAATGAACTAGCTATAGGTCAAGTACATCTAGGACATAACCACTGTCCCTGAGGAACCACCATGAGGGGAGGAGTCATACATGCCATATGCTATCCTCTCAAACAGCTATCACACACTAACATAGTAGCAGCTCCACCAGAAGAGCCACATAACATACACCTCAAGCCTGCATGTACAAGTGCCAAGCTTGGGTTCATAGTACCATCAATGTTTGGGAGGTGGCATGGTGCACAATTGCGCACATGATCTTTCCAAACAACACCATCACGTCCTTCTAACACAAGGACTCCGGATGGCAAAACCTCGTGCACTCTCAAGATAGTGCGGCCTGTAGAAACATCAAGTGTCATTGGTGCTGTTTGCTGTAGATATACATAGTCGCCTAGATGAAATTGACGGATCGAGGGTCTATAACCTCCTCCTCAAATGGTAGCATAGCGTAAAGTATCTTTATGCTGAGCAATTGCCAAGTTCTCAAAGGCCATCGGCATCACTCTCTGGAAGATCTCTGCCCGCTGAGAACATGCGCTCATCCATACATCGGGGTCATCCAAGTCCAAAACTACAATAGCATCTTGACAAATGGCTGCAGGTAAATCTGGATCTCGCCCATAGAGTAGAAAGTATGGAGAGAAGGATGCTAAGGAGGCTTGCCGGCTGAACCAATAGCCCATGGCCAACCAAGGTAATTGGAGATCCCAATCTCCCAAGTGGCCTCTCTACAAACCATACGTTTGCAATCCTCTCTTCACCGTCTGAACCACTCTCTCTGCTAAGCCATCTGCCTCAGAGTGATCTCGGGATGTAGTACGATGATCAATCAAAGCCTTGTCACACAAGACTTGAAACTCTCCCAAGAACTTTGTACCCTGATCAATCAAAACCTCAGCTGGTGCACCAAAATGACTAAGAACTCGATCTAGGAACGAGTAAGTTGTCCCTTCACTAGACTTGTCAGGAAGTGCCACCAACTCAATCCACTTGGAGAAGTGCTCTACCATCACCAAAACGTACCGATGATGTCTCACGGTCAGCGGTAAAGGTCCGGCAAAGTCCAAACTCCAACGGTAACCTAATCCCATGATAGGTAATGGGTGTAACTATGGCGTGGGAGCATTGAATGATGCTCTAACTCGGTCACAAACCATATATCTGGCAACAAATTGCTGTACCTCAGTCTGCATACCGCGCCACCAATAATGACTCTGGAGTAAGCTATACGTACGCTTTACTCCAAAATGTCCTATCTCCTCATGAGCATGACGGACCAGCTGTGGTCTTTGTGTTGGAAGTGGTACTACTTGCACTCTACCATCCTCCTATACACGCAAAAGGTGTCTACCCTCCAATCTGAACCGTTTGGCTCGCTGAAGAACACGGTCTTTCTCCTTGGCCCCAACTGTGCCACCCACAACACCAGTGCAAAGATAGTCCATCACTAAGACATCATCATGAATGTCTCGCTGAACTGTACCGATATCTTCACTCTCTGGATCTGTGACCTCAATAACTCCTCCTGTATGCGCTGAGAGAGATACCACCAAAGCCTCAGAAAATATACACAGAAAGGCAGATGCATGCCAACCTGGCACCATCTCCTCATCTGTCTCACCATGCCAACGTGCTCCGGTCTGATCCTATTGGTTGGGACATGGGTTTCTACTCAACCCATCTGCATCACGGTTCACCACTCCAGGTCTATGAATAACCATGAAATCATACTCTTGTAAAATCAGAGCCCATTGTGCAAGCTTCCCTGAAAGCTTGTCGGACTCCATCAACCACTTCAGCGGCTGATGATCAGTGATGAGAGTGAAGGGGTTACCAAATAGGTAACATCGGAAATGTGCTACTGCCCAAACTGCTGCCAAGCACTTTCCCTCATATGAACTATACTTTGTGTGGTACCCACATTTTTTGTTTTTTTATAGTTAGTAGGGTTTAAGAGACAAAGTAAGCATGAATTGCGGACAAAGGAGAGGCGAAAGTAACTTCAGAGGAAAGCCAAAGAAGCTGACATCGGATCCGATGATGGAGGTACTCGGAAGAGAAGTACGCCGGAAGCAGGCCGAAGATCATCATCTTTGGGTTGGAAAACACAAGAATGATGAGGACCGTTTAACAACCTCTGTATGTGGCAAGAAAGTACATTTCAAGAAACAGCGGGAGCAGAAGAAGCATACCTTGATAGTGATCGGTAGTGCACGCAGAAGAGAGAAATTCACAGACAAAATCGACTGAAGAATGACTGCGATTCGGGGCAATATAAAATTGCAACTGCGCAAGGGAAAGTTGAATTTGCTGAGTAAATTTCCAATTCCTTTGAGTAGTCATCCTGCAGGAATGCGTGTCCAAAAGCCCGTTGAGAGTGAAATTTTCCGAAACCCTGAGGGAGTTAGAGTGTCTCATCCAGGAGAGGGGCTGATCTTCCAACAGCGTAGGACGAGAGAACAAATCATGGCTAAGAAGGTGGCTAACGCGCTGGCAGTGAGAGGTTTTGCAATTCGACGAGTAGATATAGTAGCTAGGATCAAAGTCTTGGTTAGACTTCGTATCACCTTTTTAGCATGGAACTGGAATTTCAGTTTCCCGGGAGTGATGGCAGAGATTGCTGCCAGTAATTGTGAGGAGGGTCCCAAAGTGGAGGGGAAGAGAGGCAATCCGGCTCGATGGACTGAGTCGGATTGGAAGTTAGTCCTGGGGAGAGAAGCAAGAGAGCCGACAAGAATCACCTTCTATTGGAAGTGTGATGCTGCAGAGGAGACGGCGGAGATTCACAATTTGTTTTTTGCTCCAAGAACGACGAATGGTTACAAGGTGGAGTCCTATCGGGACCCGATCCAAAGAAGCATCGTGGGGGCGATGATGGCCATGTTCAAGCCGGAGCAAACAACGTACGTAACCATGCAGCAGGTAGTCTTTGTCCACCAAATGTTTGCAGGAGTACCCGTGAATTGGGCAAAGTGTTTCCATCACCAAACAAGGCAGATGGTGGTGAATTGGAGAACGGGCTCGCCACCGCATTATTTTGCACCATTTGTAGCACATTTCTACTTTGGGCTGAAGTTACTGTCCGAAGACAAGCGTCATCGTATGGTCTCACACATGCACCCTGATTTGAGACGAGAAGCCGATGAAGAAGAGCGACAGTATATGCTGCATCTTTGAGTACTTTGCGAGGACGGGGTAGTGGAAAATTGAAGACATTACTAGTCCAAAGACAAAGAAGCGCATCAAACCCGAAGAAGCCAAATAATCACTCATCCCACGTAAGACTTGGAGGCTGATGTTGAAGGCTACTAACGTTGTGAGAAGGGCATCTTTGGGATTGAAGTCGGATGAAGAAACTGAGTCGCAAGAAGAGGACTTAGAAGAAGAAGAGCTCACATTGAAGAGTGAGGAGTTGGGAAGCAAAAGTGAGGGAGAGCCCGAAGTCCAGCAATCGGTGGTAGTAAGTGAGGCTGGCGAGGCAACGATGGAGGACAAGCCAAAACCCAAAGCAAAGAAGGAGTATCCCGCGGGGCCGAGTTCAAGAGGCCAAGACGAAGATAGTGCCGACACTATGAAGGTACGAAGATCGCGACTTCGGATGAAGGAGCCAATGACGCAGGAGAAGACTCCAAACAAAGGTGGCAATGATGAAGAAGAAAACTTTGGCGGGATAGCATATTTGACAAGGGTGGTCACACCTTTGCTCGAGCTATTGAAAGAACATCGTATGGGAATTGCCCAAGATCAAGTGAAAGGGATGAATGAGCTGCAAATGGTGAAGCATCTGTTGAAGGAAGTGCAGGAGCTGCAGGAACATCAAATCCGAAGAAGTGCGGAAATTGAAGATCTTTGGAGGGAGGAAGACTCGAGGAGGAAAATGCTGAGCGTGCTACCAGGGAGTTGCGCAGAAAAAGAGAAAGAACTGCAAAAGCAAGCCGAAGAGTTGAAAGAGCAGGCAATGTGGCTCAACAAGATGCAGGATGAAGTGAGTAATGTGCATGTCGAGAATGTTCATCTGAAGGCGATGACCATCGTGACGGAGCAAGAGTTGGACAGCTTAAAGAAGAGTGCCGCAGCAAAAGATCAAGCATGGCAAAGAGAATTGGCGTCCAGGCAAGAAGAAGAAGAGCGTTTGCAAGAACTTGTCAAGAGTGCGGAGCAGCAGAAAACGTAGTATGCCGAGGAGAAGAAGATGATCGCTGCAGAATACGACGACGAGTTGCAGATGTATCGGGAGGAGTTGAAGGTGGAGCATTCTTGAGGATACACATTGGAATCAGTAGGGGACCTTGTTGGGAGATTACAAGCAATCTTAAGCACGGAGGCTGAAGGAAGATTGGAAGAAGCTCGTTTGCATGAGTTGAAGTTGCTTGTAAAGGAAACTCGGAAAAGAAAAGCCAAAGATGTGGATATGAACACGTTGCTGATTCCGCTTGAGGGAGCATGTAGATAGGAAAATGTTAGATGTAGAGAACAATGTTAGTCTTAGATTAGATTTAGTCAATTTGGAATTAGAGAAGATTTGGAATAGTGTGATAGTGGAAAAGAGACCCGATGTTGCAGAAGTGGGAGTACAAGAGTCATCGGACTTGATGATTGACACATTAGAGAAGAGTGGGTCAGGAGATAATGAGTTAGGTAAGTCACTCCTTAGTGCAATTATAGTTCCTAGCGCAGAAGTCGTAGAATTAGTGAAGAAATTAGTAGAATCAGTCATACCCAAAGAAGGTGAAATAGTAGGAAGATCATCGGGTTTGGAAGCCGATGATGAGGTAGACATTGGATCGGGATAAGTGACGATTTTGAGATAGGAAGAGGCAGATATGAAGAGGCAGATATGAAGAGATAGATTGTCACTTGGGATCTGTAGGTAGAAAGAGATGTTAGGAAGCGGTGCTTAGGTAGGCAAATCTGCCGTTTGCCTCAGTATTTAAGGGGAGCATTCGCAGTCTTATGTTATTCAGTATTCATATTTCTAAAGATAGATAAAGCAAAGTGCTGATCTTAGTGCTCGTTGCTTAAGCTTAATTCCAATTGTCAATTTCATGTTTGTGTTTGTGAGTGTGTGGAGAATTCCGAAGAGCAAGTCAGTGTGTTTGTGGATGTTGGAATCTGCAACCTTGATCTTCATTCTATGTGTTCGATCTTGAGTGAAGTGCATCGGAGCAATGCCTTGACAGATCTGAGAAGAATTGTAGTGTTGTTAGTATTTTGCATTGGTGAGTGCAGTACGAAGTTGATGTGAAGCAATTTCTATCAAGGAAGTTGTGCCTTCAGTGGAGGGATGGAACACAATTTTGAGGCAAAATTGGTCTTTGCAGTGAAGTGCCGTCTTCGGGAGAATCTGAATCATCACAATCAAGAGTTGTTTGGACACAATTTACTATGATGTGATTATATGTGTGTATTTGTGACAAGTTGTCAAGATTGTGAGCTTGTTACTCTCTTCTGGGTGTAGTTTCTACCTAAGAGATTAAAGAAGCCATCAAGAAGAACTGCAATTGTGACTTTTGACTTCGTATTTGACCAATTCTGGATAGTATCTCTGCGGGAACAAACTTTACTTACCCAATTACTGCAAAAGTGATATTTGCCGGGTTGTCACATGATTTTTGGCGCCGCTGCCGGGGATACAAATCTTGGAAGTGGAAGAATACGAAGCCAAATTTGAAACTGGGTGTTCACGCAATATGAATGTTTGCATTGAGAGAACAACGAGACGAGAGGGCTCGAAGACAAGCGGTGCAGCATGAAGAAGATGAACGTTTGAAAGCCCCATACACTTCAGACAAAATCAAATGAGAAGAATTGGACTTTCAACTTCTCCATGAAGTACAAGCAGCCCGGCGTGAACTTGATCAAAAGAAATGTGAAGGAGGTTGGCAAGGCTACTTTTCATCCCTGTCTTCCAAGACCAAGAAAGACTCGAGCGGGCAGACATATGCATTATGACCCAATATACCGACTTCCCCTAAAGTTGTAAAGGAAGTTGATTTCATTAAGAAGTTTGTTCGCGAAAAGACAGCGCGCACGCTTACGGAGGAAGAGTGTCAACATCTGGCACGAAAAATTCCTCGGTTATCCCGAAGAAGATTCAAAGATCAGACGGAAGCTGTGGACCCTCTTACTTCTGATCGGGTTGAAGTCGACACCACCAGAGAAGAAGAAATTGTCGAAGACAACCCCAATTTGAACTTGACAAATTGGAACCCGTGGGCAGACAACACGGCGTCCATACCAAGTAGCTATGCGTTCCCGTAAGTTCAAACTTACCACACCCAAATCTGCCGCACCGAACGATGTCTTTGTTACCTGTGACCCGACATGCTTTTCAAAAGTACAAAGGTACAGAGCAAGACGAAGATCCTGACGAATTCATTGAGGAATTTGAAGTCCTTTCCTTTGCCAACAAGGAACATGACTCTGCGGATCGACTGCGGATTTTTCCAAGTCTGCTCCAAAAGAAGGCTATGCTAGTATACTCATGTAACACAGAAGGGATTTACCCCAGCGGACTGGGCAGACTTACGGAATGGCTTCCTAGAACGATTTCAGGAAGTGGATTATGATACGAGTGTCTTCGTAGCACTCAATGATTTGGATCGAGGAAAGAAGGAAAAATTGAGAGATTACTCTGAGCGGTTCATGGCCTTATTGAACCGAGTTCCGAAGCAATCCGGGGTGGTGGGGTATTCAGATGCCCAAGCCATTACCTGGTTTCTTGGCGGACTTTCACCAGAGATTCAAATCTTTGCCAGGGAGAGAAATGTAACCTCCTTGGACAAAGTCCTCAAACATGTTGCCCGATATGAGGCGGCTCATTTGAACTCGTCCAGTAATCAAAGAAATCGTGAGAAGAAAGGCAAAAAGCCAAGACAAAGAGCTTCACGTAGTACTTCTCCTTCTTCGGAAGAATCCTCCACTTCTTCTAGTTCTTCTTTGGAATCCGACAAAGAACCCAAGCCGAGAAAAATACAAAGACGTGGGGGAAAGAAGCCCGTAACACCGCCAGTAAAGAATACATCCAAGGCGGATCAAAAGTTGGAAACTCTGATTAAAGAGTTTGTGGATTTTAAAATTCAGATGATTGGGGCCAAGGACCAAAGAAAACCCCCGTCATTTGGATGACCAAATGTATGGTGCACTGCGTGTGGTAAATCCGGCCATGCTAATATGGAATGTTTAACTCGCACGGCATTTCCAGTGCAACAAATAGATTGGGTTCCCGGATGGGATCAAGGCAAAGAAGAAGATACGGTATATCAAACCCAAGATACACAACCTCCATCAAGCCCATCATATCAAGGTCCCAGGTTTGGACCACGGGAGTACAATCCTACTGGTGCTCCACGAAGACCCCCAATGGGCGGTCTGAATAGACCTCAAAATGTGGCACCGGGTGCTTGTTACAATTGTGGCTCAATGGGACATTGGTCTCCAAATTGTCCGGAGCCAAGACGACAAATTGGGTACGTACCCCTTTGTGGGAATTGTAAAGGATCGGGGCACACAGGAAACCAGTGCCCGCAACCACCCAATCCGAAGACCCTTGTCAAGTATGTGTAGACTCCTGCTGAGCGTGCTGCGCTCCAGGCAAAGGGAGACACTAATGTCAATTATATTACACTTGAGGAAGAGAGGCCTCAAGAAGGAAGTCCGGCTTCAGAAGGAGATTGGCCGGACATCAAAATTTTGAAGGTAGAAACTCACGCGGAGCAAAAGGATTGAGTTTCCAAAGAAACAAGTATGTCGGCGTCTTCCTCTCGGAAAATGAAGAGACTGCAACCAAAATCTATTCTCTAAAAATCCATCACCCCTACTGGTCGAACTTGTTGCTTGTTTGCCATGCTCACCACAAATGTTGAAGGTCTTGAGGGTATCATACCCAACTTCTTCATCAACCTTTCTGACATGGCATTCACTGTTGATCCTCCATCAACCAATGCATCCTTGATGTTGTGACCATTCACTCTCACATCAATCTTGGAGGCATATTCACAAGCCTCCCATGGTGCTGGCTTGGCATCCACCACCCCCATTGATATTGGAACTTTTGCCTTCTTCTTCTTCTTGCTCCTTGTAGAACTCAAACCACCTCTAAGCTCCTTTCTCAAGGTAGGGTTCAAAGCAATTAATTGGCCCACTGTGGTGTTAGCCTTGTGACTACCAACATACTCCAACACATTGTAGTTCCATTGTTGCTTTGAGATCAAGGAGTCCTCCATCCCCAGCTTCTTCCTTGGAGTCTTTGTTGTTGATGGTGTTGAGATGCGAGTGCTCCTAGTAGACATAGGAGTATCCTTGCTTGAAGTAAATCCTTGAGAAGAGTGAACATCCTCTGCAAAACGAGCTCTCTTCTTCTCTTGTGCCAAAAGCTCCAAATTAAGACCCTTGGAGTTTGAGCACTCTCCCTTCTCATACTTGCTCTCAACCACATCTATGGATGCTATCCCCTTACCTTTGTTGGGATTAGGAGCCACTTGGGTTTCACTACCTCCCTCTTTCCCTCTATTGGCTCTCTCATAACCCCTTTCTCCATGGTAAGTGGAATTTGGGCAATTCCTTTGGATATGGCCTCTTCCTCCACAACCAAAACAATTTCTATCATTGAAATTGTTGGCTGGTTGGCCTCCTCTATATGGATAGTTTCCATAACTCCTAGGCCCTCTCCCTACATTCTGATCCACCTCTCTCTTCTCCCATAGTTGCACCACATTGATCTTGAGATCCGCAAGTTGTTCTGTGATGGTTTGGAGTGGATCTTTTGGTGGAGGTGCAAGAACTGGAGCAACTACTACTTGTGGTGCAACCCTTGTCACCAAAGTATCAGAAGTTCCACCATACTTGTAGCCTTGACGAGGATGCACAACCTTCTTCACCACCAAATCACTCTCATCCCCTTCCAAACTCTCCTCCATACAAATTGTGATCTTGATAGCTTCAACCTTGGAAGAAGGTTTCTCATATCTCACCTTGCTTCTAATTTGTGGTCTCAATCCTCCCACAAAATTCTTGGTGAGCATGGCCCCTATGCCAATCATTGTAGTCTCCACATCATCCCCACCCTTCCTCAACACTATGCGAAATCTGGACTCCAACTTTTCCACTCTTTCCACATAGACTCTCACTTTCTCTCCATGTCCTTGCTTGAGAAATGTAACCTCACTCATCAATCTCTCATAACTCTCATCAGGAAGAAAGTTCTCAATGAGTGCTGAAGTCAAAGTCTCCCAAGACTCCTCTTCCCCCTCTCTCCTCTCTCTTTTTTGGTATTTTGACTCATACCATGTAAGTGCTGCATTCTCAAAGAAATCTGGTAATAATGAGGCCCACTCATTCTTCCTCCTCTCATTGTTTCCTATGCAAGCTCTCTTGAAGTCTCTCACAAAGGCCTCCACATCTTCTCCATCCTTGCCAAAGAAAACCGAAAGTTTCCCCATCTTAACCCCTCACTATATTTCTTTTCTCTCAATTTTTTTTCTCTTTTCTTTTCTCTCACTCTATTACTAATAGAGTATATACATGACTAACACAATTTGAGAATAATCCACTCTAGGGAACACAAAAGGTTCAGGTTGCTCCAAGATTTCTATAGCAACATCAAATCCTAGAGTGCATATTAATCTAACTCTCATGGATAGTTTATCCATAAGTTGAAAGATTATCTCCATCACTAATCTTGAGAACTAGCTGATGAAGGTGGTAGTATTTCTTTAGCTGTACTAAGACTCTCTCCAAGATCCTTCACCAAAGTTTCCAAAAGTGCTTTTACTCCACTATACTCATGTCCTTTTGGAAGTCCTTCAACTCCACAAACCTCACACAACTCCTTGGTCTTAGATCTTCTCCCTCCCAATCTTGGTGAAGAAGGTCCAACATGCAAACCCAAGTCAAGTAAGCCTCTCCTTTCCCTCAATCTCTTGCTCTCAAAGGTCAATGGACATGAACTTGCCTTATGTCCCTTCTCTCCACATAGAAAGCACTTAGACTCACTCTTTCCTCCAAGTGGTGTAGGTTTTTGGATCCTCTCAATACTCTCTTCAAATTCTATTGTAAACTCTCTTTTCCTCAAATCAACCCCTACAATCACCTCAAACCCTTGGGGAACTTTGCATAATCTCAATTTCATCTCTTGATGACCCTCCATGTTCCCAAGATGAATCTAAACACTCAAACATGCTTTTTGTTGATCTCAAACTTCTCATGCATGAGATCTCCACTCTGCAGAATTGACCCTTCCTCACAATGTCACTCAAATCTCCCAATGAATATGTCACAGTTCTCTGAAATTTTTCACAGTTGATCACAACTCTAGGGCATCCCTCCTTGCAAAATTTCAGATCTTTTCATCAAGCCATTTGGCCTAGACACCTTTCTATTCAGCATCCATATTTTAGATTTGGTTTGAAAACCACCCCCTTCACTTCAAAAACTCATTTCTCCCTGCGCAAGAACAATCTCTCTCTAATTTTTGTGGCAGCAGGTAGGACACAATGCACTGAATTTTTTTGGAAATTTCATAACAATTCACTGAAAATTGAAGAAATGGCAGACTCTGTACAATTTTCCAGAGAGCATGCAATTGCGGGAGCACTTTACCCTATCAACTTTCAAAAATTCTAGCCCAGTGCGCATAGAAGCTCTCACAATAATTTCAAGTGTGCTTACTGAAAGATAACCCAAGCTATCATGTGTAGAAATCTCAAGTCCAGATCTCAAACTTGAGATTTTGCCCAAAATCACCTTAATCTCCAAAATCTGCAATCCACCTCACACAATATCTCCAATTCCTCTCATGTGTACAAGATGTACAAAATCACCTCAAAGACATCATAATTAACTACAGGGTATACAAATGGATCTTGGTTCTCTAACATAAGTTCAGCCCTCTCCTCTCCTAATGTTCTCTCCAAGTGAGCTCTCATAGCCTCCTTCTGCCTAATGTAGAATTGGACGCGGAACATTATCTTACCTTCTAGAGAGGTCTCGGCAACGGAACCAAAAATGTGAGCCGGCCTATCTCTCACTCAGGATGAACCTCTGATGGCTATTATGGTAGCGCACCATGGACTAAGAAGGCAAGGAACCCCAACTCCATCATACTCCTCCAAGGCTAACACTCCAAGACTCAAGACATTGCTCACTAGAGAACTCAATGAGAGGGAGATAGTTGCAAATGAAAGGATGATGAGTACCTCCTCATCCCTTGTTTATATAGTGGTGAAATAGTTACGTACCAAAGTTACTAATTACCATAGTAACTCAAGTTACTAGACTAAAAGTCAAGTAAAGTCAAAAAGTAGAAAGGAATATCCATTCACATGGGCATATTCCCCTAAGCATGTGGTCTTATCTTGACCCAACCACTAAGTCAAGGATTCCTTCACATGGGCTATCCTTGGACTAAAGAAGAATCCAAAACAAAAAGGCTTGCGGGCCCAAGAGTTCTCAACTCTTTCCTCAAAGCCAAACACCTAGGAATAATACCAAGTCAACACACTAGAATCCAAAATAGTGGTGCTCATCTTTTCTACTTCCTCTAAAGTAAGCTTCCATCTATCTTAGCTATGACTAACTTTAGCTCACCATGACTAATATAGAACCATCCTTTATCTCTATTTAAATAATATCTCTTAAGTACTTGTAATATCAAGCTAAATATCACAATACCACACACATGCACAAATGGGTGTTACAACACAACTGATCGATGGCACAAAGGGTACTTGAGGATTGGGCCATCAAACCATAGTGTCACAGTTCCTGTGACTAACACCACCAACACTTCACATTCAGATACCCCATCTTCTGATTATTAGGAATCAGATTCTGAAGAAGGAGCTTCAAGTGTGGACACAAGTATGGAAGAGGAGACTTCCACGGAGGAGGATGAATCTGAATTTGATTCAGATGTGTATCCTTTGTGTGCTATGGATTTTGCACCTAAGCCAGAGGTTTTGAAGGACCCAGACAAATCACCATTGACACTTGAGGATGTAGAGAGAAGGTTAGCTACCCTCAACTATGGCCCAAATGTTACCAAGGAGGAGAAGGTAAGATTTGAGGAGATTTTCCGCAAGTTCATCCATGTGTTTGCTTTTAGTTACAAGGATTTGAAGGAAGTCACCTTGGAGGAGCACAAGATAGAGGTGGAGTCACATGCAAGACCAATCCGCCAAAAGCAACGTCGCATTAGCCCACCAATATCTTTGGTTGTGAAGGAGGAGATTGATAAGCTCAAGGAGGCTGGATTTATCTTTGAGGTGGAGAATTCAGAATGGGTGTCTCCAATTGTCATTGTGAAGAAAAAGAATGGCAAGCTTCAGGTATGTGTGGATTACAAGAAGCTCAATGCTGTTACCAAGAAGGACTACTACACATTGCCATTCATTGATGAGATCTTGGAGGAGGTTGCAGGTCATGAGAGGTACAGTTTTGGAGATGGTTATAGTGGATATAACCAAATCAAGATTGCACGAGAGCATCAACAACTCACCACATTCACCACACCTTGGGGAAATTACGCTTTCAAGGTCATGCCTTTTGGGCTTTGCAATGCTCCAACCACATTCCAACGGTTCATGAACAAGGTATTTGAACCTTTCATTGGGAAATTTGTGAGAGATTTCATTGATGACTTTTGTGTCTATGGGAGCAAGGAGGAGCACTTTGAGCACCTAATCAAAGTCTTGCAACGCTTGGATGAGGCAAATGCATCACTCAACCCAGAGAAGTGCATTTTTGGATGTGAAGAAGGTCTACTTTTGGGGCTCATCATCTCCAAAGATGGAATAGCAGTTGATCCTGAGAAGGTGAGGAAAATCTCATACCTTCCATTCCCTTCAAGCTTGACAAAGTTACGCCAATTCTTGGTGATGGTTGGGTACTATAGGAGGTTCATCTTCTCATTTTCCAACAAGGCTTATGCATTGACCATCTACATGAAGAAGAGCTTCCCAACTCCACCTTCAATTTCACTTCTGAGCCCAACTCGCAGCAGATTCGTTCTGCCTTCACCTCCTGAGCTCAAAATCACAACCTCTGCTCAAAAATTGCTTCTTCTTTGCTCAAAATTTGGCCAGCGCTTCTGCACACCGTCCGCCTAACTGCCAAATTTGCATCACTTGAACAAGCTTCTGCACACTAGGGAAACACAAAACTTGAATCAAGCTACCACGATCCACCGAGCTTGGAGATACCACCAACACTCAACGTTCTTGCACCAGATTTCCCCCTGACTTCACTTCTCTGATGTAATCAGATTGCTTAACACTCTCAACTCAACTCAACTCATATCAGTACTTGATCTGTCCCTCTTTAAACTGCCAACAACTGGGTACTGATTACAGTCAAGCCACACCCACTCAAGCATAGAGAATCTAGGTGACGCTCGCCGGCCTCTATCTACCATAGCCAGGAACTTGAAGGCTCAACATCAGAGAAGTGAGCTCTCTAGAGCTCACTTTGAAACTATACCCCCTGGACTTGAGCTAGCACTGAAACCCTAACGGTCCCACTGACGGCACACTCGACGGTGTGAGTGGTGCAAAGTGACGGTGGGCCCCACCGTGAAGTTAGTACCCCGAACACCAAATCTGACTGTCTGAAAGTAGTCCCTAAGAAATTGCTGAAATAACTCTAACTACTATCACTGGAACTCCAATGTGTGAGTAGCTAGATGCGGAATTACAAATGGCGTGACAAGGTCGAGGTAGTCCAATTTTGGTATGGGATACTAGACAAGGAGTTATGAAGTAGAGTTTGTGATGCTACGTTGTTGTAGGCTACTTCGCCCACTTTGGCAGTAGTCTTTGGTTTGGCTGAGCGTATTGAGCTCAACATGGTGGAGGAAAGAGAGGTGACATCCAGATTTGGTAGGGAGACCTCATCATAGTTGTGACTTCTTCTAGAGTGCAGCAGAGTGCACCATGCCTAGTTGGTTTTTGAGGACAAGGTGGACAGCCCAGATCCTATGGAGCGAGTGGAGGGCCTAGTGGAGTTAGACCCTTACCTTCATTTTCAGGTCAGCAATAGCCAGTGAATGGTGGTGTTGCTTGTTGGACTTGTGGTGGACCTCACCATCGGAGAGAGTGTACTTAGGGCAGTGGACCTGATACCTCAGGTGCATCATAGCCAGCACAGAGGCAATGTGAGCATTGCCACAGATTTGGTCACACTAGTGACTGGTGTTTTGACCTACACCCGGAGTTACAGAGTGGTAGGAATACTATGGGAGGTAGTAGAGGAACTTCAATTCATGGAGGATGAGGTGGTAGAGGTGGTGGTAGAGGATCTAAACCTAGTATGTGTGCAATACGTGCCCTTACTTCTGACACAACTATGGCTACTCGGATTGAGCAGTTGGAGCAGAGATTGGCTAGTGTGGCTATTGCTCAGAATAGATCAAATTTGGGTGTTGAGGCTTCCACCTCATATGTTGGTGATAGAGATGCTTTTGATAGAGATGCTTTGGACTTCATGTGTGGAGCAGCACAGGTGGATGCATCTGCAATAGTGACTAGGAGTGTAGTGCATGCTCCAAAGCCTAGAGGAGCATCGATGGAGTTGGACCCACAGAGAGGAGAGATTGGGAGACAAGTCAGACTTCCCCAATCTTTCACACTATTTGAGGCATTGCAGACAACATCCATGGTTTCTAGATGTCCTAGTGCAGGTGAAGTAGGTGGTGAGGAAGTACATGATGGACTACCTACTAGTCAGCCACCTGCTACTACACAAACAGAGTCTAGCATGATGTTGGGGGCGGCTCAGCTGATTATGCAGCATCCTTTATTTTTGGCCAGTGACATGTTTACATTGGGAGTTGATCCAGCCCCAGTGTTACGGTTGGCTGCCATACTGTGTTAGAGTAGGGATGGTACGGTTCCTACTTCTAGAGCAAAGGTGGTTGATAATGGAGCTGACTTGGTTGAGGAGCATGGGATCCGTTCAGCGACCAATGGTTTATGGAAAGCAGTAGCGGCTAGACTGGAGGAGTTGCCAGCTAGACCGGCCTTTGAGAGAGTGCGGTTCACACCTGGTGTTGTCTTATTGGATAACCAGAGGAGGATTTTTCATTTGGTGGGACCTTCAGGGAAGGTCTATACACCATAGAGAGTCTTTTTAGACTCTAGTGTGCAACCCCCTATGTTGGGGAAGGCTGCAGTTGTCGATCTGGAGTTACGGAAGACCAATGTGGAGAGGTGTCCATTTCAGATCTAGACATCTCTAGGTGGTGGTTTGACACAATACATCACACATAGGAAGCTTGTTGTCCAAGTTCAGCCTGGCCATCCGACTGATAGCTTGGTGGTGAGAGCTCAGGCTATTGCAACAATAGTTGAGTCATATGATGTGCTAGTTGAAGGAGTAGTGTTATACCCCATGGGTTTCAATATTGACAATTGGGAGGAGACAACCTCCTATAGACCAGGTTGACAATCTGGTGAGGGACAGGTATGTCGCCTACCAATACGCTTCAATAGTGGCAGTCTTGGCTCACTACAGTCCGAGACCATGGCAGCATCAGTTTTAGCTTCCAATGGTGCAGCTACTTGGCCTGGTGACTTGTTGGAGGAGAACGCCCATGCAGAGGATACTCCAGTACCAGAAGAGATCACTTGGCTTTGGAGTACGAGTGGGATTGATCCATCCACCTTGGATGTTCCATTGTAGAGCTTAGAGGAGGCATTGCAACAGCATGCAGATCAGTTGATGTAGCAGGCTTGGAGTGGAACTTTCATACCATGAGGAGATGAGTGTGAGGATAAGGCTCCAGAGGCAATTGCTTTAACACCTCTGGATACCACACTTATTGCTTGGTAGTATCCAGTAGAGGGGATATGCCTATTGGAGTTGTTTGGTGGGATCAGCACCAAACTAGTTGCGGTGTTACAAGCGGGTATCCGAGTACAGAGGTACTTGTATGTAGAGAAAGATGAGACTGCTAGGTGAGTCTCTCTACATCATGTGGCACACTTGGCCTATCGGTATCCGGAGTTATTACTAACGTTAGCAGTCAAAGGTTACCAAAAGGCCCTACCAGCAAACATTTCCTTACTGGGGGCGCATGACCTAGAGAGACATGGGCCTATTCACTGGTGATTTCTTGATAGCCATGTCAGGGACATAGACATGCGACCACGGTTTGGGTCTTCATGATCCTTGTTTTGGTGTGTTTTGGGAGATGTTATGGATATTACGACATCTCTAGGTTCATCAGTCCATTTCTCCAGCTAACCTTTTGGAGAACGTTCCTTTGATGGATGATTCTCGCACCAGAGTGGTGGCAAGTACACATCAGGTCCATTCTTGGATGGAACTTGCTATATTGTTAGATGCAACGAGAGTGGGATCACGGGCTCAGCGTCTTTGTCTTTGGTGGACAAACCTCTTACCCAAAGAGGTTCTACAGTGTGCTTATGATGGGATTCAACAACTTGACCACATCCTTGTTGATGATATCTTGGATGTTGGGCGTCAGTCTCAGACAGTGGTAGTGGCTGATAGGTCACCTATGGCAATGGTGAACCTAGTTGGACAGCCTAGAGCTGCATTTCCCACACTCATGAGTTTCCCAGACTCTCATGCTTTTTGAGAGAGAGGACATGGACTTGTTTGGGACTCATAATTACAGCAGTTGGTGGAGCCCAATGCTGATGAGAGGGAGTGGGCAATGGGTTTTTGCACTGGTATTACCGCTGTTCCAGCAGTGTCAGAGGCATCCAGGCGTCAAGTGTTAGGTCAGGCTATGGACCTGAATTGTTTGACCTGGATTTTGAGCCTTGACTTGGCAGAGCAGCGTAAGATGCGCTTGATCGGCATCACCACTCAGACAATTGTGAGCCCTGTGCCTATCGAGACAATTTAGGCACATGTTGGGGGCAATGGACCAAGTGGACATGGTATTCTTGGGACCCATCTAGTAGCTATTAAGGAGAGTGGTCTACTTGGAGTCCATCCAGGTGAGCGTGAGCTACTTGGATTACATCCTTGGTCCACTTGGGATGCAGCTAGAGGATGTGTGGAGCTTGCAGCTATAGTGGAGGGAGTTTTTCACACAGAGGTTGGGACCTCTAGTGGTCGGGAGCATGACACTATTTCTCCCAAGGGCCCAGTGTAGCACCCAGTCAATATGTCTTCCACTCCTACTACAATTACAGAGGATACTTGGGAGCCAGATCTTGGACCCAAGCTTACTGGAGAGGAAAGACAAAGGGTTTGGAGGTTCTTGAGGAGCCACACGAGTTTTTTTGTCTTTAGTACAAAGGATTTGGGTGCTCTGAAAGGACATGGTATATGAATTGAGCTGACTAGCAATACACTAGTTTTTTGGCATCCTTATCAATATAGTGAGGTGGAGAGGACATTGATTCAGAGTCGAAGTAGTGACCTTTTTGAGGCAGGTTTGGTGGAGATTTCACATGGAAAGTATGCATCAGCGACAGTGATGCCAACCAAGAAGGATATGCATGGCAACTACACAAATAGGTGGATGTGTGGAGATTATTGTCCTATCAACCAACAGACCAGGGCTGATCGGTATGCCATGCCTACACCGGAGGAGATTTTTGATGTGATTGGGCATGCAAAGGTCTTCAGTACTTTAGATCTCAAGCGGGATATCATCAGTTGGCAATTAGGGAGGATGATAAGTCCAAGACAACATTTTAGGCTATTGATCCTCACAGCAAGGATGTGTTATATCAATGGAGGTTTTTATCATTTGGGTTGAAGAACGCTCCTGCTGAGTTCTAGAGGGTCATGGATAGGATCCTAGCTGGATTGGATTTTGCTTGGTGTTATATTGATGATATTTTGGTCTATAGCACTACTGTGGAGGAGCATGAGAGACAGTTGTTGGAGGTGTTTGAGAGGTTGAGATCTCATGGACTCAAATTACATGTTGGGAAGTGTAGGTTCTTCCACAAGCAGGTTGAGTATTTAGGTCACACTATCTACCCCAGAGGACTTGGTGTTCAGCAGACCAAGGTGGAGGCTATTGCACATATTCCTCGGCCTATAGAGATGAGCAAAGTGCAAGCATTCCTTGGATTGGCAAACTTCTATCACCGCTATGTTAGAGGATTTAGTGCCATTGCCAAGGCCTTAACAAAGCTGACCAAGCTAACACAAGAGTGGTGTTGGGGAGATGAGCAAGAGAGAGCTTTTGGAGAGCTCAAGGAGAGGTTGACATCTGCTCCTATTTTGAGGATGACCATTTCAGGTTCATACTGATTGGAGGATGTTGGGGCTTGGAGCTATAACACCCATTTGTGCATGTATGTGGTATTGTGATATTTAGCTTGGTATTACAAGTACTTAAGAGATATTATTTATATAGAGATAAAGGATGGTTCTATATTAGTCATGGTTAGCTAAAGTTAGTCATAGATAAGATAGAGGGCACCTTACGTTAGAGGAAGTAGAAAAGATGAGCACCACTATTTTGGATTTTAGTGTGTTGACTTGGTATTATTCCTAGGTGTTTGGCTTTGAGGAAAGAGTTGAGAACGCTTGGGCCCGCAAGCCTTTTTGTTTTGGATTCTTCTTTAGTCCAAGGATAGCCCATGTGAAGGAATCCTTGACTTAGTGGTTGGGTCAAGATAAGACCACATGCTTAGGGGAATATGCCCATGTGAATGGATATTCCTTTCTACTTTTTGACTTTACGTGACTTTTAGTCTAGTAACTTGAGTTACTACGGTAATTAGTAACTTTGGTACGTAACTATTTCACAAGTATATAAACAAAGGGTGAGGAGGTACTCATCATCCTTTCATTTGAAACTATCTCTCTCTCATTGAGTTCTCTAGTGAGCAATGTCTTGAGTCTTGGAGTGTTAGCCTTAGAGGAGTATGATGGAGTTGGAGTTCCTTGCCTTCTTAGTCCATGGTGCGCTACCATAATAGCCATCAGAGGTTCATCCTGAGTGAGAGACAGGCCGGCTCACATTTTTGGTTCCATTGCCGGGACCTCTCTAGAAGGCAAGATAATGTTTCGCATTCAATTCTACATCAGGTAGAAGGAGGCTATGAGAGCTCACTTGGAGAGAACATTAGGAGAGGAGAGGGCTGAACTTATGTTAGAGAACGAAGATCCATTTGTATACCGTGTAGTTCATTATGATGTCTTTGAGGTGATTTTGTACATGTTGTACACATGAGAGGAATTGGAGAGATTGTGTGAGTGGATTGCAGATTTTGGGGATTAAGGTGATTTTGGGCAAAATCTCAAGTTTGAGATCTGAACTTGAAATTTTGACACATCATAGCTTGGGTTATCTTTCAGTTAGCACATTTGAAATTATTGTGAGAGCTACTATGCGCACTGGGCTAGAATTTTTGAAAGTGGATAGGGTAAAGTGCTCCCGTAACTACATACTCTATGTAAAATTGTACAGAGTCTGCCATTTCTTCAGTTTTCAATGAATTGTCTTGAAAATTTCAAAGAAAATGTAGTGCATTGTATCCTACCTGCTGCCACAAAAATTAGAGAGAGATCGTTCTTGCGCAGGGAGAAATGAGTTTTTGAAGTGAGGGGGATGGTTTTTAGACCAAATCTGAAATATGTGTGCTGAATAGAAATGTGTCTAGGCGAAATGGCTCAATGAAAAGATCTGAAATTTTGCAAAGAGGGACGCTCTAAAGTTGTTATCAAGTGTGAAAAATTTCAGAGGACTGTGACATACTGGTTGGGAGATTTGAGTGACATTGTGAGAAAGGGTCAATTCTGCAGAGTGGAGATCTCATGCATGAGGAGTTTGAGATCAACAAAAAGCATGTTTGAGTGTTTAGATTCATCTTGGGAACATGGAGGGTCATCAAGAGTCAAAATTGAGATTATGCAAGGTTCCCCAAGGGTTTTAGGTGATTGTAGGGGTAGATTTGAGGAAACAAGAGTTTACAATAGAATTTGAAGAGAGTGTTGAGAGGATCCAAAAACGTACACCACTTGGAGGAAAGAGTGAGTCTAAGTGCTTTCTGTGTGGAGAGAAGGGACATAAGGCAAGTTCATGTCCATTGACCTTTGAGAGCAAGGCATTGAGGGAAAGGAGAGGCTTACTTGACTTGGGTTTGCATGTTGGACCTTCTTGACCAAGATTGGGAGGGAGAAGATCTAAGACCAAGGAGTTGTGTGAGGTTTATGGAGTGGAAGGACTTCCAAAAGGACATGAGTGCAGTGGAGTAAAATCACTTTTGGAGACTTTGGTGAAGGATCTTGGAGAGAGTCTTAATACAGCTACAAAAATACTACCACTTTCATCAGCTAGTTCTCAAGATTAGTGATGGAGATAATCTTTCAACTTATGGATAAACTATCCATGAGGGTTCTATTAATATGCACTCTAGGATTTGATGTTGCTATAGAAATCTTGGAGCAATTGTGGTACCCACATTTTTTGTTTTTTATGGTTAGTAGGGTTTAAGAGACGAAGTAAGCACAAATTGTGGACAAAGAAGAGGTGAAAGTAACTTCGGAGGAAAGCCAAAGAAGTTGACATCGGATCCAATGATGGAGGTACTTGGAAGAAGAGTACGCCGGAAGCAGGCCGAAGGTCATCGTCTTCGGGTTGGAAAATGTAGGAATGATGAGGACCGTTTAACAACCACTGTACGTGGCAAGAAAGTACATTTCAAGAAACGACGGGGGTAGAAGAAGCATATCTTGACAGTGACCGGTAGTGCATGTAGAAGAGAGAAACTCACAGACAAAATTGACTAAAGAATGACTATGATTTGAGGCAATATAAAATTGCAAATGTGCAGGGGAAAGTTGAATTTGCTGAGTAAATTTCCAATTCCTTTGAGTAGTCATCCTGCAGGAATGCGTGTCCGGAAGCCCATTGAGAGTGAAATTTTCCGAAACCTTGAGAGAGTTAGAGTGTCTTGTCCAGGAGAGGGGCTGATCTTCCAACAGCGTAGAACGAGAGAACAAATCATGGCTAAGAAGGTGGCCAACGCGCTGGCAGTGAGAGGTTTTGCAATTCAACGAGTAGATGTAGTAGCTAGGATCGAAGTCTTGGTTAGACTTTGTATCACCTTTTTAGCATGGAATTGGAATTTCAGTTTCTTGGGAGTGATGGCAGAGATCACTGCCAGTAATTGTGAGGAGGGTCCCAAAGTGGAGGAGAAGAGAGGCAATCCGGCTCGATGGATTGAGTCGGATTGGAAGTTAGTCCTGGGGAGAGAACCAAGAGAGCTGACAGGGATCACCTTCTATCGGAAGTGTGATGCTGCAGAGGAGACGGCGGAGATTCGCAATTCGTTTTTTGCTCCAAGAACGATGAATGGTTACAAGGTGGAGTCCTATCAGGACCCGATCCGAAGAAGCATCGTGGGGGCGATGATGGCCATGTTCAAGCCAGAGCGAACAACGTACGTAACCATGCAGCAGGCAGTCTTCTTCCACCAGATGTTTGCAGGAGTACCCGTGAATTGGACAAAGTGTTTTCATCACCAAACAAGGCAGATGGTGGTGAATTGGAGAACGGCTCGCCACCGCATTATTTTGCACCATTTGTAGCACATTTCTACTTCAGGCTGAACTTACTGTCCGAAGACGAGCGTCATTGTATGGTCTCACACATGCACCCTGATTTGAGACGAGAAGCCGACGAAGAGGAGCGACAATATATGCTACATCTTCGAGCAAATGACGAGTACTTTGCGAGGACGGGATAGTGGAAAATTGAAGACATTACTAGTCTGAAGACGAAGAAGCGCATCAAACCCGAAGAAGCCAAATCATCGCCCATCCCACGTAAGACTCGAAGGCTGATGTTGAAGGCTACTAACGTCATGAGAAGGGCATCTTTGGGATCGGAGTCGGATGAAGAAACTGAGTTGCAAGAAGAGGACTCAAAAGAAGAGCTCACGTTGAAGAGTGAGGAGTCAAGAAGCAAAAGTGAGGGAGAGCCCGAAGTCCAGCAATCTGTGGTGGTAAGTGAGGTTGGCAAGGCAACGATGGAGGACAAGCCAAAGCCCGGAGCAAAGAAGGAGTACCCCGTGGGGCCAAGTTCAAGAGGCCAAGACAAAGATAGTGCTGACACTATGAAGGTACAAAGATCGCGACTTCGGATGAAGGAGCCAATGATGCAGGAGAAGACTCCAGACGAAGGTGGCCATGATGAAGAAGAAACCTTTGGCAGGATAGCATATTTGACAAGGGTGGTCACACCTTTTCTTGAGCTATTGGAAGAACATCCTATGGGAATTGCCCAAGATCAAGTGAAAGGGATGAATGAGCTGCAGATGGTGAAGCATCTGTTGAAGGAAGTGCAGGAGCTGCAGGAACATCAAATCCAAAGAAGTGCGGAAATTGAAGATCTTCGGAGGGAGGAAGACTCAAGGAGGAAAATGCTGAGCGTGCTACAAGGGAGTTGCGCAGAAAAAGAGAAAGAACTGCAAAAGCAAGCCGGAGAGTTGGAAGTGCAGGCGATGTGGCTCAGCAAGATGCAAGATGAAGTGAGTAATGTGCGTGTCGAGAATGTTCATCTGAAGGCGACGACCATCGTGATGGAGCAAGAGTTGGACAGCTTGAAGAAGAGTGCCGCAGCAAAAGATCAAGCATGGCAGAGAGAATTGGCATCCAGGCAAGAAGAAGAAGAGCATTTGCAAGAATTTGTCAAGAGTGCGGAGCAGCAAAAAATGTAGTATGCCGAGGAGAAGAAGATGATTGCTGCAGAATACGGCGACGAGTTGCAGATGTATCGGGAGGAATTGAAGGTGGAGCGTTCTTGAAGATACGCATCAGAATCAGTAGGGGACCTTAATGGGAGTTTACGAGCAATCTTAAGCACGGAGGCTGAAGGAAGATTGGAAGAAGCTTGTTTGCATGAGTTAAAGTTGCTTGTGCAGGAAACTTGGAAAAGAAAAGCCAAAGATGTGGATATGAACACGTTGCTGATTTGCTTGAGGGAGCGTGTAGATAGGAAAATGTTAGATGTAGAGAACAACGTTAGTCTTAGATTAGATTTAGTCAATTTGGAATTAGAGAAGATTCGTAATAGTATGACAATGGAAAAGAGACCCGATGTTGCAGAAGTGGGAGTACAAGTGTCATCGGACTTGATGATTGACACATTAGAGAAGAGTGGGTCAGGAG
Organism: Lunularia cruciata; assembly: GCA_948567375.1. Classification (NCBI taxonomy): domain Eukaryota; kingdom Viridiplantae; phylum Streptophyta; class Marchantiopsida; order Lunulariales; family Lunulariaceae; genus Lunularia; species Lunularia cruciata. The sequence goes on from OX419759.1 coordinate 25,884,277, forward strand.
ATAATGAGTTAGATAAGTCACTCCTTAGTGCAATTGTAGTTTCTAGTAAAGAAGTAGCAAAAATAGTGAAGGATTTGGTAGATGTAGATATACCCGAAGAAGGTGAAGTAATAGGAAGATCATCGGGTTTGGAAGCAGATTCTGATGTAGTCATCGGATCGGGATAAGTGTCAATTTTGAGATAGGAAGAGGCAAATATGAAGAGATAGATTGTCACTTGGGATTTGTAGGTAGGAAGAGATGTAAGCAATGCTTAGGTAGGCAAATCTGCCGTTTGCTTCAGTATTTAAGGGGAGCATTTGCAGTCTTATGTTATTCAGTATTCAACTTTCTGAAGATAGATAAAGCAAAGTGTTGTTCTCAATACTCGTCGCTTAAGCTTAATTCCGATTGTCAGTTTTGTGTTTGTGTTTGTAAGTGTGTGAAGAATTCCGAAGAGCAAGTCAATGTGCTTGTGGATGTTGGAATCTGCAGCCTTGATCTTCATTTTGTGTGAGTGAAGTGCATCGGAGCAATGCCTTGACAAATCTGAGAGGAATTGTAGTGTTGTTAGTATTCTGCATTGGTGAGTGCAGTACGAAGTTGATGTGAAGCAATTTTGATTGAGGAAGTTATGCCTTCAGTGGAGGGGTGGAACACAATTCTGAGGCAAAACCGGTCTTCGCAGTGAAGTGCTGTCTTCAGGAGAATCTGAATCATCACAATCAAGAGTTGTTTGGACAGAATATACTATGATGTGATTATAGGTGTGTATTCGTGACAAGTTGTCAAGATTGTGAGTTTGTTACTCTCTTCTGGGTGTAGTTTCTACCTGAGAGATTAAAGAAGCAATCAAGAAGAACTGCAATTGTGACTTTTGACTTTGTTTTTGACCAATTCTGGATAGTATCTCTACGGGAACAAACTTTACTTACCCGATTACCGCAAAAGTGATATTTGCCGGGTTGTCACAACAACCTGAACCTTTTGTGTTCCCTAGGGTGGATAACTCTCAAATGGTGTTAGTCATGTTTATACTCTATTAGTTGTAGAGTGAGAGAAAAGAAAAGAGAAAAAGAAAAATTGAGAGAAAAGAAAGATAATGAGAGGTTAAGATAGGGAAACTTCCAGTTTTCTTTGGCAAGGATGGAAAAGATGTGGAGGCCTTTGTGAGAGACTTCAAGAGAGCTTGCATAGGAAACAATGAGAGGAAGAAGAATGAGTGGGCCTCATTATTACCAGATTTCTTTGAGGATGCAACACTTACATGGTATGAGTCAGAATACTAAAAGAGAGAGAGGAGAGATGGGGAAGAGGTCTCTTGGGAGACTTTGACTTCAACACTCATTGAGAACTTTCTTCCTGATGAGAGTTATGAGAGATTGATGAGTGAGGTTACATTTCTCAAGCAAGGAGATGGAGAGAAAGTGAGAGTCTATGTGGAAAGAGTGGAAAAGTTAGAGTCCAAATTTTGCATAGTGTTGAGGAAGAATGGGGGTGATGTTGAGACTACAATGATTGGTATAGGGGCCATGCTCACCAAGAATTTTGTGAGAGGGTTGAGACCACAAATAAGAAGCAAGGTGAGATATGAGAAACCTTCTTCCAAGGTTGAAGCTATCAAGATCGCAATTCGTATGGAGGAGAGTTTGGAAGGAGATGAGAGTGATTTGGTGGTGAAGGAGGTTGTGCATCCTCCTCAAGTATGGTGGAACTTCTGATACTTTGGTGACAAGGGTTGCACCACAAGTAGTAGTTCCTCCAATTCTTGCACCTCCACCAAAGGATCCACTTCAAACCATCATAGAACAACTTGCGGATCTCAAGATCAATGTGGTACAACTATAGGAGAAGAGAAAGGTGGATCAAAATGTAGGGAGAGGGCCTAGGAATTATAGAAACTATCCATATAGAGGAGTTCAGCCAGCCAACAATTTCAATAATAGAAATTGTTTTGGTTGTGGAGGAAGAGGCCATATCCAAAGGAATTGCCCAAATTCCACTTACCATGGAGGAAGGGGTTATGAGGGAGCCAATAGAGGGAACAAGGGAGGTAGTGAAACCCAAGTGGCTCCTAATCCCAACAAAGGTAAGGAGATAGCATCCATAGATGTGGTGGAGAGCAAGTATGAGAAGAGAGAATGCTCAAACTCCAAGAGTCTTAATTTGAAGCTTTTGTCACAAGAGAAGAAGAGAGCTCGTTTTGCAGAGGATGTTCACTCTTCTCAAAGATTTACTCCAAGCAAGGATACTCCTATGTCTACTAGGAGCACTCGCACCTCAATACCATCAGCAACAAAGACTCCAAGGAAGAAGTTAGGGATGGAGGATTTCTTGATTTCAAAGCAACAATGGAACTACAATGTGTTGGACACAAGCATGGAAGAGGAGACTTCCATGGAGGAGGATGAATCTGAATCTGATTCAAATGTGTATCCTTTGTGTGCTATGGATTTTGCACCTAAGCCAGTGGTTTTGAAGGACCCAGATAAATCACCATTGACACTTGAGGAGGTAGAGAGAAGGTTATCTACCCTCAAGTATGGTCCTAATGTTACCAAGGAGGAGAAGGTGAGATTTGAGGAGATTTTTTGCAAGTTCATCCATGTGTTTGCTTTGAGTTACAAGGATTTGAAGGAAGTCACCTTGGAGGAGCACAAGATAAAGGTGGAGTCACATGCAAGACCAATACGCCAAAAGCAACGTTGCATTAGTCCACCAATATCTTTGGTTGTGAAGGAGGAGATTGATAAGCTCAAGGAGGCCGGGTTTATCTTTGAGGTGGAGAATTCAGAATGGGTGTCTCTTATTGTCATTGTGAAGAAAAAGAATGGCAAGCTTTGGGTATGTGTAGATTACAAGAAGCTCAATGCTATTACCAAGAAGGACTACTACCCATTGCCATTCATTGATGAGATCTTGGAGGAGGTTGCAGGTCATGAGAGGTATAGTTTTGATGATGGTTATAGTGGATGTTACCAAATCAAGATTGCACCAGAGCATCAACAACTCATCACATTCACCACACCTTGGAGAACTTATGCTTTCAAGGTCATGCCTTTTGGGCTTTGCAATGATCCAGCCACATTCCAATGGTTCATGAACAAGGTATTTGAACCTTTCATTGGGAAATTTGTGAGAGACTTCATTGATGACTTTTGTGTCTATGGGAGCAAGGAGGAGCACTTTGAGCACCTAATCAAGGTCTTGCAACGCTTGGATGAGGCAAATGCATCACTCAACCCAGAGAAGTGCATTTTTTGATGTGAAGAAGGTCTACTTTTAGGGCACATAATCTCCAAGGATGGAATAGCTGTTGATCCTGAGAAGGTGAGGAAAATCTCAGACCTTCCATTCCCTTCAAGCTTGACAAAGTTACGACAATTCTTGGGGATGGTTGGATACTATAAGAGGTTCATCTTCTCATTTTCCAACAAGGCTTATGCATTGACCAGCTACATGAAGAAGGGTGTAGATAACATGGTGATTTTGGAGGACAAGGAGGCTCTCAAAGCTTTTGAGGAGCTCAAGCAATCCCTTGTTATAGCTCCAATTCTTGCTAAACCTGATTGGAGTAAGCCTTTCATCCTCTACATTGATGCTTCTTATGTAGCTATAGGATGCACTCTTAGTCAATTAGACCAAGATGGGCATGATCATCCAATAGCTTATGCCAGTAGGCAGATGGTTTTAGTAGAGAAGAACTACTTTGTCACAGAGAGAGATGGGTTGGCAGTGATCTTTGGTCTCAAGAAGTTTAGACACTACTTGATTGGAGGGAAATCCACCATTGTTACGGATCACAAGGCTTTGAAGTACATCTCCAACAAACCTAATGTTGAAGGGAGACTAGCAAGGTGGACGATACTCTTGTCTGAGTATGACTACACCATTGAGGATAGGCCAGGAAAGAAACATGCAAATGCTGATTTGTTATCTAGAGCCTATGATCATGATGGAGATGAGCCAGTGGATGATTCCTTCTTGGATGAGGAGCTCATGACAATCTCAGTCACTCAAGAGGTTCCAATGGAGTACAAGGAGATTTTGGATTTTGTGACAAGAGGTAACTATCCAGAAGGGATGCATGCTAGGGAGAGGAAGGCCCTTGCAGCAAGATGTAGACCTTACACAATGGTGGAGGATATTCTTTTTCACCAAGGAGCAGATGGTCTACTTCAAAGAGCAGTGGGTAAGGAAGAGTCTATCCTACTCATAAAGGAGTTCCATGAAGGTTTAGTATGTGGAGGACCCTTTGTAGGAAAGGTGACTGCTTTCAAGATTCTAGATGCAGGTTACCATTGGAGAGGGATTTTCAAGGATTGTCTTGATTATTGCAAAACTTGTCATGTTTGTCAAGCTTTTGCTAGAAAGTCTACATCCACTCCACCACTTAGATCAATTCCATTGCTAGGACCTTTTGAGAAGTGGGGAATTGATTTTGTAGGTCCTCTCAATAGAACCCCAAGGAACAATCAGTACATTATGGTAGTTACTGATTACCTTACCAAGTGGGTTGAGGCTAGACCATTGAGGGACAAGAATGAAGATGAAGTGGGTAGATTTCTTTATGAACGCATTATCACTAGGTTTGGATGCCCTTTGGAGTTGGTTTCTGATAGAGGAGGAGAGTTTACAGGAAGCATTACTACAGCCATGCTATGACATTTCTCTATCACACATAGAGTAACTACATCCTATAAGCCAAATTACAATGGCTTGGCAGAGAGAACCAATCAGACCTTGTGCATGATGTTGGCCAAAGATGCAGAAATGGAGGGGGCTAAACATCATTGAGACAAGAGGATTCTTGCAGTTTTGTGGGAGTATAGGACAACCATGAAGACTTCTATCGGATATTCTCCATTTCAATTGGTGTATGGTATTGAGTCTACCTTACCTATTCACTTTGATCTTCCTACCTTCCAAAGCATTCATAGGAGATTGAAGAAAGCACAAGGAGGTGATGTAGAGAAGTCAAGGAAGGATCAACTTATGGAGTTGGAAGAGGCAAGAGCAGTTGCTATGGTTTGAGTGGAGCAAGCCCAAAGGAAACAAAAGGAGAGCTATGACAAGAGGCAAGGCAAGAAGAAGGTGGAGACTTTCAAAGAAGGTGATTGGGTAATGTTGTTTGATTCCATTCAATTCAAGAGAGTGCAAAAGAAGTTTTTGCCTAAGTACTTTGGACCTTTCATAGTGGAGAAGGTGTGGAGCAATTACACCTATGATCTCAAGTAGTTGGGAGGAAGACACTTTGATAGGATTAACCATGATAAGTTGAAGATGTACCATAGAAGGTAGAGAGACCTTCACTTTGAGGACAAAGTGAAAACTTAGTCCGGGAGTAAATGTAACACCCATTTTTGCATGTGTGTGGTATTGTGATATTTAGCTTGGTATTACAAGTACTTAAGAGATATTATTTATATAGAGATAAAAGATGGTTCTATATTAGTCATGTCTAGCTAAAGTTAGTCATAGCTAAGATAGAGGGGACCTTATGTTAGAGGAAGTAGAAAAGATGAGCACCACTATTTTGGATTTTAGTGTGTTGAAGAGATGGTGCCAAGTTGGCATGCATCAGCCTTTTTGTGTATATTTGCAGAGGTGTGACAACCCGGCAAATATCACTTTTGTAGTAATTGGGTAAGTAAAGTTTGTTCCCGCAGAGATACGAGTCTGAATTGGTCAAATACGAAGCAAAGTAACAATTTCAGTTCTTCTTGGTTGCGTCTTTAATCTCTCAGGTAGAAACCACACCCAGAAGAGAGTAACAAGCACTGACTCTCAGTCTTGTCACGAATTAACACTCCATAATCACAAATCCATCAATTCTTTCCAAAAAATCTTGATTGTGATGATTCAGGCTCTCCCAAAAACGGCACTTCACTGCATAACAACTTTGCCTCAGAATTGTGTTCCACCCCTCCACTAAAGGCACAACTTCCTTGATTGAAAATTGCTTCACATCAACTTCGCACTACACTCACAAATGCAAAATACTACCAACACTACAATTCCTCTCAGATCTGTCAAGGCATTGCTTCAATTGCACTTCACTTAGGATCAAACGCACAAAATGAAGATCAAGGCTGTGGAATCCAACATCCAACAAACACACTGACTTGCACTTCAAATTTCTCCAAACACTCACAAACACAATTGCAAAGTTGATACTTGAAATCAAGCTCAAGCAATGAGCACTGCTTTAAAGCACTTCACTTTATCTATTCTCAGAAATTATGAGCATTGAACAACATTTGACTGCAAATGTCACTCTTAAATAGTGAAGCAATCGACAGTTCTAACAACTATACCGTTCTAAAAGTTGTTCTAACCTACAGATCCAAAATGACAATGCACCTCTTCATATCTATCTATTCAAATCTCAAATCTGTTACCACTACGATCCGATGTCTACATCGTCATCGGCTTTCAAACCCGAACCCGAAGTAAGCTTACTTCCTACTATCTTTTCCTCGGGTTTCAGATCTTCTACTTCTTCTACCAAGTCAAGCAACTCTCTTTCCTGATCTGAAATTTCACTAGTGGGTAATCTATCTAACTCATTATCTCCTGACCCACTCTTCTCTAATGTCTCTGATGCCAACTCTGAAGACATTTGGACTCCTATGTTATCTACTTCGGGTTTTGCTTTAACATCTTTCCGAAGTTTTTCTAGCTCTACCTTCACTAAGTCTGATCTAATGGAAATGTTATCCTCTACTTCCAACACCTTCTTATCTACATGAGTTCTTAATTTTATTAACAAGGCATTCATCTCCGTGTCCTTTGCTTGTCTTTGCCTCGTCTCCTGCACCAACAACTTCAACTCGTGCAGACGCGCTTCTTTAATTCGAACGCTGGCTTCTGTACTTAACATCACATTCACTCTAAGGACTATCTCCTTCAATGGCTCCAATCTTGTCTTCCTTTCTCGTTCCTGATCTGCAAGCCATTCCTCTCTGTACATTGCCAACTTTTCCACGAACTCGGCTTTCACCGCTTCCTTCTCTTTCTCCTTCTATTCAACCTTCTCTTCTTGATTACGAAGTAACTCTTGTAATCTCTCTTCTTCTCTATATCTCACAGCCAACTCTTGTTGCCAAAGTTGCTTCTTCTCCTCCATACTCTCCATCACTCTATCGAGCTCTTGATCCTTTGATGCTATCCTCGCCATAGCATGGATAAGCTCTACTCTTGAATCAGCAAACTCTTGCTTCAAGATTTTGGATTCAGCTACCTGTCTTTCCCTTGCGATATCACTCTTCCTCGCAAGATCCTCTCGATAGATCACTTCTCTCTTCAGGTCTTCGATTACCTGACTTCTCTCGACTGCCTCCGCCCACAATACTTCTCTCTCCTCCTCACCTCGGGTTACACTCCTCTTCAACTCCGAGTTCTCTTCTTCTAATCTTGCTTCCACCTGCAATACAATCTTTACCTTGGGACAAGTCGACTGCATCTCCTTCTTCTACTCCAACTTTACTAGCAGCAGGCACACTACCTCTCGCAGGTACTCCACTCCATCATTGGCAACTTCTTCCTCCCGCAGAGGGGTCTCTCTTCTCTCCTCGTGTTCTCCCGATACTCGCCTTCTTCTCTGGAGTCTTCGTATCGGGATTGATGCCTCACTACCCAAGCTTTCTTCTACCTCTATCTTCACTCGACTTGGTCCCGCCTCACACTTTGCCTTACGTCGCCAGCGAACTCCTCGCTGCACTGTGATCTTCTTCTCCTCTGGCACCGATACTTCGTCTTCCAGTGCTGTATTGTCTTTGGCTTCTACCTCAGCCTGCACTTCTTCTTTGTATTCTTCAGCCATTGGCGCCGAGGTGATTTCTCCACCGTCCTCACTATCATTGCTCGTATCTCCGCTCTGTAGTGTAAGCTCAGGTTCCTCCTCATGCTCCAAGTCCTCCATCTTGAGCTCCGCCTCGCCTTCTGAGTCTTCATCTTCTGACTCAATTACCACCATTCCTCGCCTCGGGTTATTCTCTGCATCTTCCAAGGTTTCTTGTTTTATTTAGCTTCTGCTTGCCGAGTCCTCTTCTTCATCGGGGTACTTACCACGAGCTCCACGTTTTTCCCTGTTTTTGCGTAGTAATCGTCCGTGCTCCAGATTTGCAAAATGTATTGCTGCTCCTTGACATCGACCTCCTTTTGCACATCCGGATGGAAGTGCGACACCATCCAATTCCGCTCCGCCGAGTTCAGCAAATTGAGCCCAAGGTAGAAATGTGCTGCAAATGGCACAATATAATGTGGAGGTGACTTATCCCGTAGATTCCGCACCATCTGCCTCGTTCTCCCGTGAAAACACCTTGCCCAATTAATTGGTTCTCCTGCAAAAAATTTGTGAAAGAACACCGCTTGGTGTTTCATCACATATGATGTTCTCTCCGGCTTCAGGATTGCCATCAAAGCACTCACAATTCCTCTCTTGACAGGGTCTTTGTAACTTTCTACCTTGTACCCATTCTTCGTTCTCTTTGACGAGAAGGCATCTCTCACCTCCTGAGTTTCTTGGGCTATCTCTCCTTTCCCCAAGAACGTGGCTCCCTACTCCAAGCCTGCCTCCTTCCCGAGTACCAATCTCCAATCCGACTCTGTCCAGCGAGCCGGATTTCCTCTCTTCCCTTCTTCCTCGGGTCCATCAAGACACTTACTCTCGATGATTTCTGTCATGAATCATGGAAAACTTACGTTCCAATTCCATGCCAAAAATGTGATCCGACGGACCTTTACCACCGACTGTGAGACATCATCGGTATGTTTTGGTGATGGTGGAGCACTTCTCCAAGTGGATTGAGTTGGTGGCACTTCCTGACAATTCTAGTGAAGGGACAACTTACTCATTCTTGGATTGAGTTCTTAGTCATTTTGGTGCACCAGTTGAGGTTTGACTGATCAGGGTACAGAGTTCTTGGGGGAGTTTCAAGTCTTGTGTGACAAGGCTTTGATTGATCACCATTCCACCTCCCGAGATCACCTTGAGGCAGATGGCTTAGTAGAGAGAGTGGTTTAGACGGTGAAGAGAGGATTGCGAAAGTATGGTTTGCAGAGAGGCCACTTGGGAGATGGGGATCTCCAGTCACCTTGGTTGGCCATGGGCTATCGGTTCAGCCGGCAAGCCTCCTTAGCATCCTTCTCTCCATACTTTCTACTCTATGGACAAGATCCAGATTTACCTACAGCCATTCATCGAGATGCTACAGTAGTTTTTGACTTGGATGACCCAGATGTAGGGATGAGCGCGTGTTCTTAGCGAGCAGAGATCTTTTGGAGAGTGATGCCGATGGCCTTCAAGAACTTGGCGATTGCTCAGCATAGAGATACTTTACGCTATGCTACCATTCGAGAAGGAGGTTATAGACCTTTGATCTGTAGATTTCATCCAGGCAGCTATGTATATTAACAACAGTGTGACAACCTGGCAAATATTACTTTTGCGGTAATCGGGTAAGTAAAGTTTGTTCCCGCAGAGATATGAGTCAGAAATGTCCAAATACAAAGTCAAGTAGTAACATGTAGTTCTTCTTGGTTGCGTCTTTAATCTCTCAGGTAGAAACCACACCCAGAAGAGAGTAACAAGCATTGATTTGCAGTCTTGTCACAAATTAACACTCCATAATCACAACTCCATCAAGTCTTTCCAAACAATCTTGATTGTGATGATTCAGGCTCTCCCAAAAACGGCACTTCACAACAAAACAACTTTGCATCAGAATTGTGTTCCACCCCTCCTCTGAAGGCACAACTTCCTTGATTGAAATTGCTTCACATCAACTTCGCACTGCACTCACAAATGCAAAATACTACCAACACTACAATTCCTCTCAGATTTGTCAAGGCATTGCTTTGATTGCACTTCACTCAGGATCAAACACACAGAATGAAGATCAAGGTTGTGGAATCCAACATCCAACAAGCACACTGACTTGCACTTCAAATTTCTTCACACACTCACAAACACGGACACAAAGTTGATACTCGGAATCAAGCTCAAGCAAGGAGCACTGCTTCACAACATTTCGCTTTATCTATTCTCAGAAATTATGAGCACTGATCAACATTTCTTTGCAAATGCCACTCTTAAGTAGTGAACAATCAATAGTTCTAACAACTATACCGTTCCACAACAACTCTTCTAACTTGCAGATCCAAAATGACAATGCACCTCTTCATATCTGCCTCTTCAAATCTCAAAACTGTTACTAATCCGATTTGATGTCTACTTTGTCATCGGCTTTCAAACCCAAACCCAAAGTAACTTTACTTTCTACTACTTTTTCCTTGGGTTTCATATCTTCTACTTCTTCTATCAGATCCAACAATTCTCTTTCCTTATCTAAAATTGCACTAGTGGGTAATCTATCTAACTCCTTATCTTCCGACCCACTCTTCTCTAATGTCCCCACCGGTAATTCTGAAGACATTTGTATTCATATATTATCTACTTTGGGTTTTGCTTTAACATCTTTCTGAAGTTTTTCTATCTCTATTTTCACTAAGTCTAATCTAATTGAAATGTTATCTTCCTATCTACACGAGTTCTGAGACTAATTAACAAGGCATTCATATCAGTATCCTTTGCATGTCTTCGTCTTGTCTCCTGCACCAACAACTTCAACTCGTGCAGCCTTGTCTCGTCAATCCAAATGCTGGCCTGTGTACTTAGCATTGCGTTCATCCTGAGGACTATCTCCTTCAAAGGCTCCAATCTCGTCTTCCTTTCACATTCCCGATCCGCAAGCCAGTCTTCTTTGTACATTGCCAACTCTGCTTTGAACTTGGCTTTCACCGACTAGCCATATCCAAAGGAATTGCCCAAATTTCACTTACCATGGAGGAAGGGGTTATGAGGGAGCTAATAAAGGGAAAGAGGGAGGTAGTGAAACCCAAGTGGCTCCTACTCCCAACAAAGGTAAGGGGATAGCATCCATAGATGTGGTTGAGAGCAAGTCTGAGAAGGGAGAGTGCTCAAACTCCAAGGGTCTTAATTTGGAGCTTTTGGCACAAGAGAAGAAGAGAGCTCGTTTTGCAGAGGATGTTCACTCTTCTCAAGGATTTACTTCAAGCAAGGATACTCCTATGTCTACTAGGAGCACTCGCACCTCAACACCATCAACAACAAAGACTCCAAGGAAGAAGTTGGGGATGGAGGATTTCTTGATCTCAAAACAACAATGGAACTACAATGTGTTGGAGGATGTTGGTAGTCACAAGGCTAACATCATTGAGGGCCAATTGATTGCTTTGAACCCTACCTTGAGAAAGGAGCTTAGAGGTGGTTTGAGTTCTACAAGGAGCAAGAGGAAGAAGAAGGCAAAAGTTCCAGTATCAATGGGGGTGGTGGATGCCAAGCCAACACCATGGGAGGCTTGTGAATATGCCTCCAAGATTGATGTGAGAGTGAATGGTCATTACATCAAGGATGCATTGGTTGATGGAGAATCAGCAATGAATGCCATGTCAGAAAGGTTGATGAAGAAGTTGGGTATGATACCCTCAAGACCTTCAACATTTGTGGTGAGCATGGCAAACAAGCAACAAGTTCGACTAGTAGGGGTGATGGATAAGGTGGTAGTTTCAATAATGGGAGTTCAAAATCTCATGACTTTCCAAGTCTTGAAGGATTCAAGCTATGACTTACTTCTTGGGAGGCCATGGTTGAGAGCAACACGCACAACTGATCGATGGCACAAAGGGTACTTGAGGATTGGGCCATCAAACCATAGAGTCACAGCTCTTGTGACTAACACCACCAACACTTCACATTCAGATACACCATCTTCTGATTATTGGGAATCAGATTCTGAAGAAGGAGATTCAGGTGTAGACACAAGCATGGAGGAAGAGACTTCCACGGAGGAGGATGAATCTGAATCTGATTGAGGTGTGTATCTCTTGTGTGCTATGGATTTTGCACTTAAGCTAGAGGTTTTGAACGACCCAGACAAATCACCATTGACACTTGAGGAGGTAGAGAGAAGGTTAGCTCCCCTCAAGTATGGCCCAAATGTTACCAAGGAGGAGAAGGTGAGATTTGAGGAGATTTTCCACAAGTTCATCCATGTGTTTGCTTTGAATTACAAGGATTTGAAGGAAGTCACCTTGGAGGAGCACAAGATAAAGGTGGAGTCACATGCAAGACCAATCCGCCAAAAGCAATGTCGCATTAGCCCACCAATATCTTTGGTTGTGAAGGAGGAGATTGATAAGCTCAAGGAGGCTGGATTTATCTTTGAGGTGGAGAATTCAATATGGGTGTCTCCAATTGTCATTGTGAAGAAAAAGAATGGCAAGCTTCGGGTATGTGTGGATTACAAGAAGCTCAATGCTGTTACCAAGAAGGACTACTACCCATTGCCATTCATTGATGAGATATTGGAGGAGGTTGCAGGTCATGAGAGGTACAGATTTGGAGATGGTTATAGTGGATATAACCAAATCAAGATTGCACCAGAGCATCAACTACTCACCACATTCACCACACCTTGGGGAACTTACGCTTTCAAGGTCATGCCTTTTGGGCTTTGCAATGCTCAAGCCACGTTCCAACGGTTCATGAACAAGGTATTTGAACCTTTCATTGGGAAATTTGTGAGAGACTTCATTGATGACTTTTGTGTCTATGGAAGCAAGGAGGAGCACTTTGAGCACCTAATCAAAGTCTTGCAATGCTTGGACGAGGCAAATGCATCACTCAACCCAGAGAAGTGCATTTTTGGATGTGAAGAAGGTCTACTTTTGGGGCACATCATCTCCAGGGATGGAATAGCAGTTGATCTTGAGAAGATGAGGAAAATCTCAGACCTTCCATTCCCTTCAAGCTTGACAAAGTTATGCCAATTCTTGGGGATGGTTGGATACTATAGGAGGTTCATCTTCTCATTTTCCAACAAGGCTTATGCATTGACCATCTACATGAAGAAGGGTGTAGATTACATGGTGATTTTGGAGGACAAGGAGGCTCTCAAAGCTTTTGAGGAGCTCAAGAAATCCCTTGTTGTAGCTCCAATTCTTACTAAACCTGATTGGAGTAAGCCTTTCATCCTCTACACTGATGCTTCTAATGTAGCTATAGGATGCACTCTTAGTCAATTAGACCAAGATGGGCATGATCATCCAATAGCTTATGCTAGTAGGCAGATGGTTTCAGCAAAGAAGAACTACTCTGTCACAGAGAGAGAAGGGTTGGCAGTGGATTTTGGTCTCAAGAAATTTAAACACTACTTGATTGGAGGGAAAGCCACCATTGTCACGGATCACAAGGCTTTGAAGTACATCTTCAACAAACCTAATGTTGAAGGGAGACTAGCAAGGTGGACGATACTCTTGTCTGAGTATGACTACACCATTGAGGATAGGCCAGGAAAGAAACATGCAAATGCTGATTTGTTATCTAGAGCCTATGATCATGATGGAGATGAGCCAGTGCATGATTCCTTCCCGGATGAGGAGCTCATGACAATCTCAGTCACTCAAGGGGTTCCAATGGAGTACAAGGAGATTGTGGATTTTGTGACAAGAGGTAACTATCCAGAAGGGATGCATGCTAGGGAGAGGAAGGCCCTTGCAGCAAGATGTAGACCTTACACAATGGTGGAGGATATTCTTTTTCACCAAGGAGCAGATGGTCTACTTCAAAGAGCAGTGGGTAAGGAAGAGTCTATCCTACTCATAAAGGAGTTCCATGAAGGTTGAGTATGTGGAGGACACTTTGCGGGAAAGGTAACTGCTTTCAAGATTCTAGATGCAGGTTACCATTGGAGAGGGATTTTCAAGGATTGTCTTGATTATTGCAAAACTTGTCATGTTTGTCAAGCTTTTGCTAGAAAGTCTACATCCACTCCACCACTTAGATCAATTCCATTGCTTGGACCTTTTGAGAAGTGGGCAATTGATTTTGTAGGTCCTCTCAATAGAACCCCAAGGAACAATCAGTACATTGTGGTAGTTTCTGATTACCTTACTAAGTGGGTTGAGGCTAGACCATTGAGGGACAAGAATGAAGATGAAGTGGGTAGATTTCTTTATGAACGCATTATCACTAGGTTTGGATGCCCTTTGGAGCTGGTTTCTAATAGAGGAGGAGAGTTTACAGGAAGCATTACTACAGCCATGCTACGACATTTCTCTATCACCCATAGAGTAAGCCAAATTCCTATGGCTTGGCAGAGAGAACCAATCAGACCTTGTGCATGATGTTGGCCAAAGATGCAGAAATGGAAGGTGCTAAACATCATTGGGTCAAGAGGATTCATGCAGTTTTGTGGGAGTATAGGACAACTATGAAAACTTCCACCGGATATTCTCCATTCCAATTGGTGTATGGTATTGAGTCTACCTTACCTATTCACTTTGATCTTCCTACCTTCCAAAGCATTCATAGGAGATTGAAGAAAGCACAAGGAGGTGATGCAGAGAAGTCAAGGAAGGATCAACTCATGGAGTTGGAAGAGGCAAGAGCAGTTGCTATGGTTTGAGTGGAGCAAGCCCAAAAGAAAAAAAGGAGACAACGACAAGAGGTAAGGCAAGAAGAAGGTGGAGCCTTTCAAAGAAGGTGATTGGGAAATGTTGTTTGATTCTATTCGATTCAAGAGAGTGCAAAAGAAGTTTTTGCCTAAGTACTTTGGACCTTTCATAGTGGAGAAGGTGTGGGGCAATTACACCTATGATCTCGAGGAGTTGGGAGGAAGACACTTTGATAGGATTAACCATGATAAGTTTAAGATGTACCATAGAAGGTAGAGAGACCTTCACTTTGAGGACAAAGTGAAAACTTAGTCCAGGGGTAAATGTAACACTCATTTATGCATGTGTATGGTATTGTGATATTTAGCTTGGTATTACAAGTACTTAAGAGATATTATTTATATAAAGATAAAGAATGGTTCTATATTAGTCATGGTTAGCTAAAGTTAGTCATAGCTAAGATAGAGGGGACCTTACTTTAGAGGAAGTAGAAAAGATGAGCACCACTATTTTGGATTTTAGTGTGTTGACTTGGTATTATTCCTAGGTGTTTGGCTTTGAGGAAAGAGTTGAGAACTCTTGGGCCCGCAAGCCTTTTTGTTTTGGATTCTTCTTTAGTCCAAGGATAGCCCATGTGAAGGAATCCTTGACTTAGTGGTTGGGTCAAGATAAGACCACATGCTTAGGGGAATATGCCCATGTAAATGGATATTCCTTTCTACTTTTGCCTTTACGTGACTTTTAGTCTAGTAACTTGAGTTTCTACGGTAATTAGTAACTTTGGTACGTAACTATTTCACAAGTATATAAACAAGGGGTGAGGAGGTACTCAACATCCTTTCATTTACAACTATCTCTCTCTCATTGAGTTCTCTAGTGAGCAATGTCTTGAGTCTAGGAGTGTTAGCCTTGGAGGAGTATGATGGAGTTGGGATTTCTTGCCTTCTTAGTCCATGGTGGGCTACCATAATAGCCATCAGAGGTTTATCCTGAGTGAGAGACAAGCCGGCTCACAAGGCAAACCACTTCTTGTAGGTACTCCACTCGATCACTTGCAACTACTTCAACCTATGGAGTGATCTCCTTCTTTACCTCTTCTTCTCCCGATACTTGCCTTCTTCTCTATAGTCGTCGTATTGGAATAGACGCCTCGCTTCCCGAGCTTTTAGGTGCTTCTTCCTTCACCGTACTTGGACCTGCTTCCCACTTTGCCTTGCGTCTCGAGCGAACTCCTCTTTGTACTATGATCTTCTTCTCTTTGGGCACAGTTACTTTGTCTTCCAACTGTGTGTTGTCCTCGGCTTCAATTTTTGCTTGCACTTCTTCTTCTTCTTCTTCTTCTTCTACAGCCGCTGCCGCTGATGTCATTTCTCCTCCTTCATCGCTGTCGCTACTCGTATCTCCACTCTATAGCGTTAGCTCAGGCTCCTCCTTGTGTTCCGAGTCTTCCAATCTTAAGCTCGGCGTCACCTTCCGAGTCTTCATCCTCTTACTCGATCACCACCATACCTCGCCTTGGGTTGCCTCTCCTGATCTTCTGAGGTTTCTTTGTGTCTTCGGCTTTGCCCTGCCGATTTCTCTTCTTTGTATTTGGAGTACTCACCTCCATCTCCACATTCTTCCCTGTCTTCATGTAGTAGTTGTTGGTGCTCCTGATTTGCAAGATGTATTGATGCTCCTTGACATCGACCTCCTTTCTCAAATCAGGATGGAAGTGGGACACCATCCGAGTTTGCTCCGCCAAGTTCAGCAAATTTAACCCAAGGTAGAAATGTGCTGCAAACGGGACGATGTAGTGTGGAGGCAATTTATCCCGCAGATTCCACACCATTTGCCTTGTTCTCCCATGGAAACACCTCGCCCAATTGATCGGTTCTCCTGCAAATAACTTGTGAAAGAACACCGCTTGGTGTTTCATCACATACGTAGTTCTCTCCGGCTTTTGGATGGCAATCAGTGCACTCACAATTCCTCTCTTCACAGGGTTTTTGTAGCTCTCAACTTTGTACCCATTCTTTGTCCACTTTGACAAGAATGCATCTCTCACCTCTTGAGTCTCTTGAGCTATCTCTCTCCTCCCTAAGAACGTGGCCCCCTGCTCCAAGCCTGCTTCCTTCTTGAGTACAAGTCCCCAATCCGACTCTGTCCAGCAACCCGGATTTCCTCTCTTCCCTTCCTCCTCGGGGTCCATCGAGACACTTGCTCTCAATGATTTCTATCATGAAACCTGGAAAGCTCACATTCCAGTTCCATGCCAAGAAAATGATCCAAAGTTGGCTCAAGACTTTGATCCTAGCGATCACATCTAACCTCCGAATTGCATGATTTCTCATTGTGAATTCAGAGTTCTTCTTTCCTCCTCCCATCTCTTCTGCCTTCTCACTATCTCTCGATTTCACTCTCATGACTTCTCCCTTACACACTAACGCGATTCCAACTCTATTTCCCTTCCCACAATCACTTACAAGACAACTTCTCAACGGCAAAGGAAAATTACTCAACATTTCGTTGTTGCAAGTTTGATTTTTATAGAGTTGCGCTTTCTTTGTCTTTCTTCACTTTGAGTTTCTACCAAGAAATCACACCTCCTGCATGCACATGTCAATGTCAATCAACCTTTGCGCGTGTGGGCTGCCGGTTTTTGAATGGTCCCTTCTTGAATTTCTCACCCCGATGAAAGGTTGTTAGATTGTCTTCGCCTCGGGTTGAGCTCCTCCCAATACAAAGACACTTTACTTTGGGTTGTATGCTGACAAGGCATTTCCGAGTACTTTGCCTTATGACTCGAAGTCACTTTACTTTGGGTTTCATCCTGAAGACTCTTTTCTTTGCCTTCTTTGGCCATATAGGCGCAATCCAACTTCTCTATACACTTCTTCTTCTTTATTTTAAAAAAACAAAAAATGTGGGCACCACATACCCCCTCCCTCAAATGTGAGCGTCCACGTGAACATAGACCTTGGGTGTCTTAGAGTCTATGGTCCAATATCTCTGAACTCTCCACCCATTTACTCAAGTGGCAAAAGGATTACCTTCCAAATCTACAAGTTGCATGGACCCATTTTAGTAAAGATGAAGAACTCGATAGGGACCCATCCATCTCAAATGCAACTTGCCTGGAAAAAATATTTGGTGATTGTCATATAACAAAACCAAATCCCTTTCACATACAATTACAAGCTTGATTCTCTTATTGTGCCTGATTTTCCTCTGTGCTTGTACTTCTTTCGTGGTTTGCATTGCATCGTCTCTTTCCTCTTCTAACCACATTGGTTGATGAATCCAAAGATCCTAACTTTCCTTTTCCGACTTCGTTCTTTGCAAAGAACCCAATATGTCGGCACTTCAAATTCAACTGGCAGTATGGGATGCAAGCCATATGTTAAGAAGTATGGAGTTTGTTTGGTTGTTATCTTTTCTTTTGTTCGATATGCCCACAACGCGGCTGGTAATTTTGTATCCCAGTCATAGGCATAATTGACAGTCACCTTATTCAAAATTTTGCAAAGTAACCCATTTGCTTTTTCCGTTAAGCCATTTGCTTTTGGGTTATAAGGAGTCGTCTTCCAATGTTTAATCTGGAAGTACTTGGTTAACGCCTCCATTACAGAGTTCAAAAAATGTGTTCCTCGGTCATTGACTAATTCCAAAGGACACCTATATCGGGAGATGATGTTCCAAAAGAAGAATTCCGCCACAGTTTCAGCATCATCTTTGCGAGTTGCTTCAGCTTCGACCATCTTGGTAGCATAGTCAGTGCAAACCAAAATGTATCACTTTCTTGTGACTCGGGTCACTGGTTGAATGGGACCCACAAAATCAATCCCCCATTTCTCAAATGGAGCCAAAGGCAAAATTGGTCTCAAAGGCCATTAAGAAGTAGCCATCGGCTTCCCCGTTCTCTGACAAGCATCACCACTTTGGATATGAGCATGCAAGTCTTTGTACATTGTAGGCCACCAATACCCTACCAAAAGAATTTTCTTTACAGTATTCTTCAGAGCATAGTGTCCTCCCAATGCTTCGGAGTGTAAAGATTCAATCACTCCTCCTACTTCATATGACTCCAAGCATTGCCAAAGTACTTTGTCTTCGCCCATCTTAAATAAAATGTTGTGTTTAAGCTGGTATGGCCCCATTTTCCTAAGAAAGACTGCCCGCTGTTCCGGGTCCATCCCCTCAAGACAATGGAGAGTATGCAGATAATGATATTCAGCTGCATACCTCGTACTTTGCATTGCTGATAAGTGATACAACTCTTCGTCAGGGAACCGATTGTCAATTTCCCACTCCTAGTCTTGAGTTTCTAACCTGGACAGGAAGTCCACATGCAAATGCAAAGCTCCCTTCCTTACTTGTATAGTATACGTGAACTCTTGTAACAACACGATCCATCTTGCAATTTGCCTGGATAAATCTGCCTTCTTGACCAAATGTTGCAATGCGTAATGGTCAACATAGAAGACAAACTCGTACCCCAACAAATAATGACAAAATTTCTTGCAGGCATACACCATTCCGAGTGCTTCTCTTTCAGTCGTCAAATAGTTCTTTTCAAAAACTGAAAGTTGTTGGCTAGCATAATACACCGGGTAGTCCTTCTTCTTTTCGTCCTTCTGACTTAAGACGACTCCGATGGCCATGGACAAAGTGTCCACATATACATGAAAAGGGATGTCCCAATTTGGGGCCCTCATAACTGGTGCTTCAACCAGCTTCTTCTTCAACACCTGGAAAGCTTCTTCTTGATTTACTTCCCACAGATAGTCTTCGGATTTCTTCAGAAGCTTTGTAAGTGGTGCAGCAAGCACTACATAGTTTGACACGAAGCGTCTGTAATATCCGACATGTCCCAAGAAGGCTCTCAACTCCCGGATGTTCTTCGGGGATTCCAAAGCTACGATTATCTTGACCTTCTCAACATCAACTTCAATACCTTGGCTTGACACCTGATGCCCAAGAAAAATTCCCTCCTTCATTGCAAAGAAGCATTTCTCCGGGTGTAACAACAAGCCGGCAAAACGACACCTTTCAAAAGTTTGGAAAGGTAATCTAAATGTACATCTCTTCACCCAAACACACAAAAGTCATCAATGAAAACTTCCACAAATTTGTACAGGAAATCTTTGAAGATTGAATTCATCATCCGCTGGAAAGTAGCGGGAGCATTACACAACCTAAAGGGCATTTGATTGTAAGCAAAAGTGCCCCAATTGGTCGTGAATGTAGTTTTATCCTTGTCCTCTTCTCGAATGGATACTTGATTGTACCTTGAAAATCCATCAAGAAAACTATAACAAGAATGACCAGCTACCTGATCTAAAATTGTATTGGTAAAAGGCAAGGGATGATGATCTTTCCTTGTGACTGCGTTCAACTTCCAAAAGTCTTGGCACACTCGGATCTTCCCTGTTTTCTTCTTTGGGACAATGACAATGGGGGAAACCCATTCACTGCTTAAGACAGGGAAGATGATTCCGGCCCCTAAGTACTTATTGATTTCATCTTTCACCAACAGCGAGTACTTTGGGTTCAGGCGGTATTGCCGCTGCTGAACCGGAACTGCACCTTCAATGACATCAATCCGGTGTTCTCCAAATTCTCGTGGAATACCCGGCATTTGATCAATAGACCAAGTGAATACATCCTCGAATTCTATAAACAATGCAGTGTATCCTGCCAACTCCTCCGAAGTGACTGTCTTTGAGATTTTCAAAATTTTTCCTTCAATTAATAAAACATCTTGACAGTCATCGGGGTTGATGACACCTTCAACGTGGCTTACTCGGCTTAACCCGAGGCAAGTTGCCATCAAACCCCCTTCCTCCAAGTCAGGTTCACCCGAGGCAAGGTCATATGGGTCTTTGTCTTTGACATCCACCTCGTAGCATTCCAAGTAATTAACTTGGACTTTGTCTTTGGATTCATCTGAGGACGAAGACAATGAGTCTTCGGATTTGTCCTCCTCTTCCAACGAACTTGTTTCCCTGAGGTGGGGAACTGGAGATCCTAAATCTTTTTTTTCAATACAATAGATAGCAGGCAGGTCCTTCTTTGAAATCGACCTCACCTTCTTGAGTGCCAAATTTAGCTGCCTCTTGTACAACTTGTTATCTTCCCACAATTGCTTGAATGTAATGTTGGCATTTGTTGCTGCCAGATCTGCTACAAAATCGTGTTGGGGAACTCCTCCTAATTTGACCGTCTTCACCTTCAGCTTTAGGTCCGAAGTCTCTCCATGTTCCCTCTTGACTTCGGGACGCTTCAAAATGGTAACGGGCTTGCTAATGGCTTTAACCCAAGGTTCCTCGGGTTGGCACACCTCGGCTTGGATCAGACCCTTTACTTCGGATTGGATGCCCGCCGGAAAAACTGGAGACTTCGTCCTCATCTCCTCTTCCAAACTCAGTTCCTGAGTCTTGAGTAGTGCCTCCTTTAGTTCTTTTTGCAAGGCTTTAGCTTTGGCTTTTGCGAGGATCTTTTCCTCCTTGGCAGAAAGAATTGCCTTTGGGCGCAGTCTCTTTGTCTTTCTGGAAGACGATGAGGTCGTACTTAGTTCTTCGGGATCACGCTTCTTCTTGCTGGAGCGTGTCTCAACTTTCAAAATTTCAAGGTCCGGCCATTCTCCTTCCAAGGCCGGACTCCCTTCTTGAGGTCTTTCTTCCTCTAGAGTGATACAATTTACATTAGTATCCCCCTTTGGCTGAATTGCTGCACGCTCAGTGGGGGTCTGTACATACTTTACAGGTGGCTTCAGGTTTGGTGGGTGAGGACATTGGTTGCCCGTATGCCTTGATCTTTTACAATTTCCACACAAGGGAACATACCCGATTTGCCTTCTTGGCTCGGGACAGTTTGGAGACCAATGTCCCATCGAGCCACAATTATAACAGCCTTTTCTGCAACATTCTGAGGGCAATTCTGGTTGCTCATTGGTGGTCTTCATGGAGGAGCATTGGGGTTATACTCCCTTGGTCCAAACCTCGGACCTTGGTAAGATGTGCTCGCTTGAGGCTGTACTTCTTGTGTTTGGTACATAGCCTCTTCGTCCTCATCTTGGTTCCATCTCGGAACCCAATCAATTTACTGCACCAGGAATGCATTACGAGTATTCCATTCTGTGTTTGTGTGGCCTGATTTGCCACATGTGGTGCACCATACATTTGATCTCCCAAATGTCGGAGCCTTCCTTCTGTCTTTGGCCCCAATCATCTGAATCTTGAAATCCAAAAACTCTTGATGAGGGGATCCAGCTTGGTATCCACCTTATTTACACTCTTTGGTGGAGGAGTCACTGGTTTCTTACCTCCACATCTTCTTACTCATCTTGGCTTTGATTCTTCTTTGGATTCCAAAGAAGAGCTCAAAGACGTGGAGGATTTGTCCAAAGAAGGGGATGTACTGCACAAAGCTCTCCTTCTAGGCTTCTTGTCTTTCTTCTCCCAATTTCTTCGGTTACCGGTAGAGTGAGAGTGGGCCGCCTCGTAATGAGCGACATGTTTGAGTACTTTGTCAAGGGAAGTTACATTCCTCTCCCTTGCAAAGATTTGTATTTCTGGTGAAAGTCCCCCAAGGAACCAGGTAATGGCTTGGGCATCGGAGTAACCCACCACCCCCGATTGCTTGGGAACTCGGTTCAATAGTGCCATGAACTGCTCAGAGTAGTCTCTCACCTTCTCCTTCTTGCCTTAGTCTAAATCATTTAGTGCCGCAAAGACACTTGTGTCGTAATCAACCTCCCAAAATTGTTCCAGGAAGTTGTTTCTCAAGTCTGCCCAGTCCGCTGGTACGAACCCCTTTTGGGTCACATGGGTGTACCAGCTCCGAGCTTTCTTTCGGAGCAAACTTGGGAAAATTCTCAGTTGATCTGCCGAGTCATGCTCCTTACTAGCAAAGGAGATGACTTCAAATTCTATGATGAATTCATCAAGGTGTTCGTCTTGTTCTGTCCCCTTGTACTTTTGATAGGCGTGTTGGGTGACAGGCAACAAAGTCTTCACTCAATGCACTGGGATCGGCTGAGGTAGTGCTGAACTTGACGGAACTGAAGGATTGGCTGGTATCGATGCCGTGTTGTCAGCCCAAGGGTTCCAATTTGTCAAATTCAAGGTGGGGTCTTCTTCAACAATTTCTGCTATGAGGGTGTCAACTTCAACCCGGGTGGAAGATTCAGGATCAACACCTTCGATTGGTTCTTCAAAATACCTTCAGGACAATCGAGGAATCATCCGTAGAAGATGTTGACACTTGTCTTTAGTAAGTGTTTGTGCTGTCTTTTCTTGAACAAAGTTCTTCAAGGACACAACTTCCTTTACAGCTCTAAGGGAAGTCGGTGTACTAGGCCGCAATGCATATGTTTGCCCACTCAATTCTTTCTTCTTCTTGGACAAAGAGGAAGATGCAAAGTAGCCTTGCCAACCGCCTTCGTGTTTCTTGTGGTCAAGTTCTTGCATGGCTTCTTGCACTTCATGAAGGAGTTGAAAGTCCAACGCCTCTCATTTGGTCTTGTCAATAGTGGATAGGACATTCAAACGTTTGTCTTCTTCACGCTGAAGTGCTCGTCTTTGAGCTCTCTCTTCCTGTTGTTCTCTTGATGCAGACATTCATATTGCGTTGATACCCAGTTTCGAATTTGGCTTCGTATTCTTCCACTTCCAAGATTTGTATCCCCGGCAGCGGTGCAAAAAATCATGTGACAACCCGGCAAATATCACTTTTGCGATAATTGGGTAAGTAAAGTTTGTTCCCGCAAAGATACAAGTCAGAAATGTCCAAATACAAAGTCAAATAGTAACATGTAGTTCTTCTTGGTTGCATCTTTAATCTCTCAGGTAGAAACCACACCCAGAAGAGAGTAACAAGCACTGATTCGCAATCATGTCACAAATTAACACTCCATAATCACAACTCCATCAAATCTTTCCAAACAATCTTGATTGTGATGATTCAGGCTCTCCCAAAAACAGCACTTCACTGCAAAATGACTTCGCCTCAGAATTGTGTTCCACCCCTCCACTAAAGGCACAACTTCCTCGATCGAAATTGCTTCACATCAACTTTGCACTGCACTCACAAATGCAGAATACTACCAACACTACAATTCCTCTCAAATCTATCAAGGCATTGCTTCGATTGCACTTCTCTCAGGATCAAACACACAGAATGAAGATCAAGGTTGTGGAATCCAACATCCAAAAAGCACACTGACTTGCACTTCAAATTTCTTCACACACTCACAAACACAGACACAAAATTGATACTCAGAATCAAGCTCAAGCAACGAGCACTGCTTCACAGCACTTTGTTTAATCTATTCTCAGAAATTATGAGCGTTGAACAACATTTCTCTGCAAATGCCACTCTTAAGTAGTGAAGCAATCAACAGTTCTAACAACTATACCGTTCTACAACAACTCTTCTAACCTGTAGATCCGAAATGACAATGCACCTCTTCATATCTGCCTCTTCAAATCTCAAAACTGTTACTAATCTGATCCGATGTGTACTTCATCATCGGCTTTCAAACCTGAACCAGAAGTAACTTTACTTTCTACTAGTTTTTCCTCGGGTTTCATATCTTCTACTTCTTCTACCAGATCTAGCAATTCTCTTTCCTTATCTGAAATTGCACTAGTGGGTAATCTATCTTACTCCTTATCTTCCGACCTACTCTTCTCTAATGTCCCCACCGATAATTCCAAAGACATTTGTATTCCTATGTTATGTACTTCGGGTTTTGCTCTAACATCTTTCTGAAGTTTTTCTATCTCTATTTTCACTAAGTCTAATCTTATTGAAATGTTATCTTCTACCTCAAAGATCTTCCTGTCTACACGAGTTCTGAGACTAATTAACAAGGCATTCATATTGGTATCCTTCGCATGTCTTCGTCTTGTCTCCTGCACCAACAACTTCAACTCGTGCAGCCTCGTCTCTTCAATCCAAATGATGGCCTCTGTACTTAGCATTGCGTTCATCCTAAGGACTATCTCCTTCAAAGGCTCCAATCTCGTCTTCCTTTCATGTTCCCGATCCGCAAGCCAGTCCTCCTTGTACATTGCCAACTCCGCCTCAAACTCGGCTTTCACCGACTCCTCCTTCTCCTTCTGTACAACTCTCTCCTCTTGATTACAAAGTAACTCTCGTAATCTTTCTTCTTCTCTATATTGTGCTGCAAACTCTCATTGCAAGAGTTGCTTCTTCTCCTCGACACTCTCCATCACCCTATTGAGCTCTTGATCCTTTGTAGCTACTCTTGCCATAGCATGGATAACCTCTACTCTTGAATCAGCAAACTGCTGCTTCAAGATCTCGTACTCAGCTACTTGTCTCTCCCTTGCTATGTCACTCTTCTTCACAAGATCCTCTTGATAATTCACTTCTCTCTTCAGGTCTTCAATTATCTGACTTCTCACTACTGCCTCCGCTCGCAGTACTTCTCTTTCCTCCTCACCTCGGGTTATACTCTTCTTCAACTCCGAGTTTTCTTCTTCCAATCTTGCTAATACCTGCAACACAATCTTCACCTCTGGACAAGTTGACTGCATCTCCTTCTTCTTGTACTCTAGCTTTACTAACAATGGGCACACCACTTCTTGCAGGTACTCCACTCCATCACTAACAACTACCTCAACCTGTGGAGTGATCTCCTTCTTTACCTCTTCTTCTCCCAATACTCACCTTTTCTCTATAGTCGTCGTATCGGAATAGACGCCTCGCTTCCCAAGCTTTTAGGTGCTTCTTCCTTCACCGTACTTGGACCTACTTCCCACTTTGCCTTGCGTCTCGAGTGAACTCCTCTTTGTACTACAATCTTCTTCTCTTTGGGCATAGTTACTTTGTCTTCCAACTGTTTGTTGTCCTCGGCTTCAATTTCTACTTGCACTTCTTCTTCTTCTTCTTCTTCTGCAGCCGCCGGCACCGATGTCATTTTTCCTCCTTCATTGCTGTCGCTACTTGTATCTCCACTTTGTAGCGTTAGCTCGGGCTCCTCCTTGTGTTCCAAGTCTTCAGTCTTAAGCTTGGCGTTGCCTTCCGAGTCTTCATCCTCCAACTCGATCACCACCATACCTCGCCTCGGGTTGCCTGTCCTGATCTTCTGAGGTTTCTTCATGTCTTTGGCTTCACCCTGCCGACTTCTCTTCTTTGTATTCGGAGTACTCACCTTGATCTCCACGTTCTTCCTTGTCTTCGTGTAGTAGTCGTCGGTGCTCCTGATTTGCAAGATGTATTGCTGCTCCTCAACATCGACCTCCTTTCTCAAATCAGGATGGAAGTGTGACCTGTAACACCCATTTGTGCATGTGTGTGGTATTGTGATATTTAGCTTGGTATTACAAGTACTTAAGAGATATTATTTATATAGAGATAAAGGATGGTTCTATATTAGTCATGGTTAGCTAAAGTTAGTCATAGCTAAGATAGATGGGACCTTACTTTAGAGGAAGTAGAAAAGATGAGCACCACTATTTTGGATTTTAGTGTGTTGACTTGGTATTATTCCTAGGTGTTTGGCTTTGGGGAAAGAGTTGAGAACTCTTGGGCCCGCAAGCCTTTTTGTTTTGGATTCTTCTTTAGTCCAAGGATAGCCCATGTGAAGGAATCCTTGCTTTAGTGGTTGGGTCAAGATAAGGGGAATATGCCCATGTGAATGGATATTCCTTTCTACTTTTTGACTTTACTTGACTTTTAGTCTAGTAACTTGAGCTACTACGGTAATTAGTAACTTTGGTATGTAACTATTTCACAAGTATATAAACAAGGAGTGAGGAGGTACTC
Organism: Lunularia cruciata; assembly: GCA_948567375.1. Lineage (NCBI taxonomy): Eukaryota > Viridiplantae > Streptophyta > Marchantiopsida > Lunulariales > Lunulariaceae > Lunularia > Lunularia cruciata. The sequence continues at coordinate 25,910,515 of OX419759.1, forward strand.
ATCATCCTTTCATTTGCAACTATCTCTCTCTCATTGAGTTCTCTAGTGAGCAATGTCTTGAGTCTTGGAGTGTTAGCCTTGGAGGAGTATGATGGAGTTGGGGTTCCTTGCCTTCTTAGTCCATGGTGCGCTACCATAATAGCCATCAGAGGTTCATCCTGAGTGAGAGACAGGCCGGCTCACATTTTTGGTTCCGTTGCCGGGACCTCTCTAGAAGGCAAGATAATGTTCCGCGTCCAATTCTACATTAGGCAGAAGGAGGCTATGAGAGCTCACTTGGAGAGAACATTAGGAGAGGAGAGGGCTGAACTTATGTTAGAGAACCAAGATCCATTTGTATACCCTGTAGTTCATTATGATGTCTTTGAGGTGATTTTGTACATCTTGTACACATGAGAGGAATTGGAGAGATTGTGTGAGGTGGATTGCAGATTTTGGGGATTAAGGTGATTTTGGGCAAAATCTCAAGTTTGAGATCTGGACTTGAGATTTCTACACATGATAGCTTGGGTTATCTTTCAGTTAGCACACTTGAAATTATTGAGAGAGCTTCTATGCGCACTGGGCTAGAATTTTTGAAAGTTGATAGGGTAAAGTGCTCCCGCAACTGCATGCTCTCTGGAAAATTGTACAGAGTCTGCCATTTCTTCAAATTTTTAGTGAATTGTCCTGAAAATTTCCAAGAAAATTCAATGCATTGTATCCTACCTGGTGCCACAAAAATTAGAGAGAGATCATTTTTGCGCAGTGCGTTATGAGTTTTTGAAGTGAGGGGGGTGATTTTCAGACCAAATCTGAAATATGGGTGCTGAATAGAAAGGTGTCTAGGCCAAATGGCTCGATGAAAAGATCTAAAATTTTGCAGGGAGGGACGCCCTAGAGTTGTGATCAAGTGTGGAAAATTTCAGAGGACTGTGACATATTCATTGGGAGATTTGAGTGACATTGTGAGGAAGGGTCAATTCTGCAGAGTGGAGATCTCATGCATGAGAAGTTTGAGATCAACAAAAAGCATGTTTGAGTGTTTAGATTCATCTTTGGGAACATGGAGGGTCATCAAGAGTGGAAATTGAGATTATGCAAGGTTCCCCAAGGGTTTGAGGTGATTTTAGGGGTGGATTTGAGGAAAAGAGAGTTTACAATAGAATTTGAAGAGAGTGTTGAGAGGATCCAAAAACCTACACCACTTGGAGGAAAGAGTGAGTCTAAGTGCTTTCTATGTGGAGAGAAGGGACATAAGGCAAGTTCATGTCCATTAACCTTTGAGAGCAAGAGATTGAGGGAAAGGAGAGGCTTACTTGACTTGGGTTTGCATGTTGGACCTTCTTCACCAAGATTGGGAGGGAGAAGATCTAAGACCAAGGAGTTGTGTGAGGTTTGTGGAGTTGAAGGACTTCCAAAAGGACATGAGTGTAGTGGAGTAAAAGCACTTTTGGAAACTTTGGTGAAGGATCTTGGAGAGAGTCTTAGTACAGCTACAGAAATACTACCACCTTCATCAGCTAGTTCTCAAGATTACTGATGGAGATAATCTTTCAACTTATGGATAAACTATCCATGAGAGTTAGATTAATATGCACTCTAGGATTTGATGTTGCTATAGAAATCTTGGAGCAACCTGAACCTTTTGTGTTCCCTAGAGTGGATTATTCTCAGATGGTGTTAGTCATGTATATACTCTATTAGTAATAGAGTGAGAGAAAAGAAAAGAGAAAAAAAAATTAAGAGAAAAGAAAGATAGTGAGGGGTTAAGATGGGGAAACTTCCGGTTTTCTTTGGCAAGGATGGAGAAGATGTGGAGGCCTTTGTGAGAGACTTCAAGAGAGCTTGCATAGGAAACAATGAGAGGAGGAAGAATGAGTGGGCCTCATTATTACCAGATTTCTTTGAGGATGCAGCACTTACATGGTATGAGTCAGAATACCAAAAGAGAGAGAGGAGAGAGGGGGAAGAGGAGTCTTGGGAGACTTTGACTTCAGCACTCATTGAGAACTTTCTTCCTGATGAGAGTTATGAGAGATTGATGAGTGAGGTTACATTTCTCAAGCAAGGAGATGGAGAGAAAGTGAGGGTCTATGTGGAAAGAGTGGAAAAGTTGGAGTCCAGATTTCGCATAGTGTTGAGGAAGGGTGGGGATGATGTGGAGACTACAATGATTGGCATAGGGGCCATGCTCACCAAGAATTTTGTGGGAGGATTGAGACCACAAATTAGAAGCAAGGTGAGATATGAGAAACCTTCTTCCAAGGTTGAAGCTATCAAGATCGCAATTCGTATGGAGGAGAGTTTGGAAGGGGATGAGAGTGATTTGGTGGTGAAGGAGGTTGTGCATCCTCCTCAAGGCTACAAGTATGGTGGAACTTCTGATACTTTGGTGACAAGGGTTGCACCACAAGTAGTAGTTGCTCCAATTCTTGCACCTCCACCAAAAGATCCACTCCAAACCATCACAGAACAACTTGCGGATCTCAAGATCAATGTGGTGCAACTATGGGAGAAGAGAGAGGTGGATCAGAATGTAGGGAGAGGACCTAGGAGTTATGGAAACTATCCATATAGAGGAGGCCAACCAGCCAACAATTTCAATGATAGAAATTGTTTTGGTTGTGGAGGAAGAGGCCATATCCAAAGGAATTGCCCAAATTCCACTTACCATGGAGGAAGGGGTTATGAGGGAGCCAATAGAGGGAAAGAGGGAGGTAGTGAAACCCAAGTGGCTCCTAATCCCAACAAAGGTAAGGGGATAGCATCCATAGACGTGGTTGAGAGCAAGTATGAGAAGGGAGAGTGCTCAAACTCCAAGGGTCTTAATTTGGAGCTTTTGGCACAAGAGAAGAAGAGAGCTCGTTTTGCAGAGGATGTTCACTCTTCTCAAGGATTTACTTCAAGCAAGGATACTCCTATGTCTACTAGGAGCACTTGCACCTCAACACCATCAACAACAAAGACTCCAAGGAAGAAGTTGGAGATGGAGGACTTCTTGATCTCAAAGCAACAATGGAACTACAATGTGTTGGAGGATGTTGGTAGTCACAAGGCTAACATCACAGTGGGCCAATTAATTGCTTTGAACCCTACCTTGAGAAAGGAGCTTAGAGGTGGTTTGAGTTCTACAAGGAGCAAAAAGAAGAAGAAGGCAAAAGTTCCAGTATCAATGGGGGTGGTGGATGCCAAGCCAGCACCATGGGAGGCTTGTGAATATGCCTCCAAGATTGATGTGAGAGTGAATGGTCACAACATCAAGGATGCATTGGTTGATGGAGGATCAGCAGTGAATGCCATGTCAGAAAGGTTGATGAAGAAGTTGGGTATGATACCCTCAAGACCTTCAACATTTGTGGTGAGCATGGCAAACAAGCAACAAGTTCGACCAGTAGGGGTGATGGATAAGGTGGTAGTTTCAGTTATGGGAGTTCAAAATCTCATGACTTTCCAAGTCTTGAAGGATTCAAGCTATGACTTACTTCTTGGGAGGCCATGGTTGAGAGCAGCACGCACAACTGATCGATGGCACAAAGGGTACTTGAGGATTGGGCCATCAAACCATAGAGTCACTGTTCCTGTGACTAACACCACCAACACTTCACATTCAGATACCCCATCTTCTAATTATTGGGAATCAGATTCTGAAGAAGGAGCTTCAGGTGTGGACACAAGCATGGAAGAGGAGACTTCCACGGAGGAAGATGAATCTGAATCTGATTCAGATGTGTATCCCTTGTGTGCTATGGATTTTGCACCTAAGCCAGAGGTTTTGAAGGACCCAGATAAATCACCATTGACACTTGAGGAGGTAGAGAGAAGGTTATCTACCCTCAAGTATGGCCCAAATGTTACCAAGGAGGAGAAGGTGAGATTTGAGGAGATTTTCCGCAAGTTCATCCATGTGTTTGCTTTTAGTTACAAGGATTTGAAGGAAGTCACCTTGGAGGAGCACAAGATAGAGGTGGAGTCACATGCAAGACCAATCCGCCAAAAGCAACGTCGCATTAGCCCACCAATATCTTTGGTTGTGAAGGAGGAGATTGATAAGCTCAAGGAGGCTGGATTTATCTTTGAGGTGGAGAATTCAGAATGGGTGTCTCCAATTGTCATTGTGAAGAAAAAGAATGGCAAGCTTCGGGTATGTGTGGATTACAAGAAGCTTAATGCTGTTACCAAGAAGGACTACTACCCATTGCCATTCATTGATGAGATCTTGGAGGAGGTTGCAGGTCATGAGAGGTACAGTTTTGGAGATGGTTATAGTGGATATAACCAAATAAAGATTGCACCAGAGCATCAACAACTCACCACATTCACCACACCTTGGGGAACTTACGCTTTCAAGGTCATGCCTTTTGGGCTTTGCAATGCTCCAGCCACATTCCAACGGTTCATGAACAAGGTATTTGAACCTTTCATTGGGAAATTTGTGAGAGATTTCATTGATGACTTTTGTGTCTATGGGAGCAAGGAGGAGCACTTTGAGCACCTAATCAAAGTCTTGCAACGCTTGGATGAGGCAAATGCATCACTCAACCCAGAGAAGTGCATTTTTGGATGTGAAGAAGGTCTACTTTTGGGGCACATCATCTCCAAGGATGGAATAGCAGTTGATCCTGAGAAGGTGAGGAAAATCTCAGACCTTCCATTCCCTTCAAGCTTGACAAAGTTACGCCAATTCTTGGGAATGGTTGGGTACTATAGGAGGTTCATCTTCTCATTTTCCAACAAGGCTTATGCATTGACCATCTACATGAAGAAGGGTGTAGATTACATGGTGATTTTGAAAGACAAGGAGGCTCTCAAAGCTTTTGAGGAGCTCAAGCAATCCCTTGTTGTAGCTCCAATTCTTGCTAAACCTGATTGGAGTAAGCCTTTCATCCTCTACACTGATGCTTCTAATGTAGCTATAGGATGCACTCTTAGTCAATTAGACCAAGATGGGCATGATCATCCAATAGCTTATGCTAGTAGGCAGATGGTTTCAGCAGAGAAGAACTACTCTGTCACAGAGAGAGAAGGGTTGGCAGTGATCTTTGGTCTCAAGAAGTTTAGACACTACTTCATTGGAGGGAAAGCCACAATTGTCACGGATCACAAGGCTTTGAAGTACATCTTCAACAAGCCTAATGTTGAAGGGAGACTAGCAAGGTGGATGATACTCTTGTCTGAGTATGACTACACAATTGAGGATAGGCCAGGAAAGAAACATGCAAATGCTGATTTGTTATCTAGAGCCTATGATCATGATGGAGATGAGCCAATAGATGATTCCTTCCCGGATGAGGAGCTCATGACAATCTCAGTCACTCAAGAGATTCCAATGGAGTACAAGGAGATTGTGGATTTTGTGACAAGAGGTAACTATCCAGAAGGGATGCATGCTAGGGAGAGGAAGGCCCTTGCAGCAAGATCTAGACCTTACACAATGGTGGAGGATATTCTTTTTCACCAAGGAGCAGATGGTCTACTTCGAAGAGCAGTGGGTAAGGAAGAGTCTATCCTACTCATAAAGGAGTTTCATGAAGGTTTAGTATGTGGAGGACACTTTGCAGGAAAGGTGACTGCTTTCAAGATTCTAGATGCAGGTTACCATTGGAGAGGGATTTTCAAGGATTGTCTTGATTATTGCAAAACTTGTCATGTTTGTCAAGCTTTTGCTAGAAAGTCTACATCCACTCCACCACTTAGATCAATTCCATTGCTAGGACCTTTTGAGAAGTGGGGAATTGATTTTGTAGGACCTCTCAATAGAACCCCAAGGAACAATCGGTACATTGTGGTAGTTACTGATTACCTTACCAAGTGGGTTGAGGCTAGACCATTGAGGGACAAGAATGAAGATGAAGTGGGTAGATTTCTTTATGAACGCATTATCACTAGGTTTGGATGCCCTTTGGAGTTGGTTTCTGATAGAGGAGGAGAGTTTACATGAAGCATTACTACAGCCATGCTACGACATTTCTCTATCACACATAGAGTAACTACATCCTATAAGCCAAATTCCAATGGCTTGGCAGAGAGAACCAATCAGACCTTGTGCATGATGTTGGCCAAAGATGCAGAAATGGAGGGGGCTAAACATCATTGGGACAAGAGGATTCATGCAGTTTTGTGGGAGTATAGGACAACCATGAAGACTTCCACTGGATATTCTCCATTCCAATTGGTGTATGGTATTGAGTCTACCTTACCTATTCACTTTGATCTTCCTACCTTCCAAAGCATTCATAGGAGATTGAAGAAAGCACAAGGAAGTGATGCAGGGAAGTCAAGGAAGGATCAACTCATGGAGTTGGAAGAGGCAAGAGCAGTTGCTATGGTTCGAGTGGAGCAAGCCCAAAGGAAACAAAAGGAGAGCTATGACAAGAGGCAAGGCAAGAAGAAGGTGGAGCCTTTCAAAGAAGGTGATTGGGTAATGTTGTTTGATTCCATTCGATTCAAGAGAGTGCAAAAGAAGTTTTTGCCTAAGTACTTTGGACCTTTCATAGTAGAGAAGGTGTGGGGCAATTACACCTATGATCTCAAGGAGTTGGGAGGAAGACACTTTGATAGGATTAACCATGATAAGTTGAAGATGTACCATAGAAGGTAGAGAGACCTTCACTTTGAGGACAAAGTGAAAACTTAGTCCGGGGGTAAATGTAACACCCATTTGTGCATGTGTGTGGTATTGTGATATTTAGCTTGGTATTACAAGTACTTAAGAGATATTATTTATATAGAGATAAAGGATGGTTCTATATTAGTCATGGTTAGCTAAAGTTAGTCATAGCTAAGATAGATGGGACCTTACTTTAGAGGAAGTAGAAAAGATGAGCACCACTATTTTGGATTTTAGTGTGTTGACTTGGTATTATTCCTAGGTGTTTGGCTTTGGGGAAAGAGTTGAGAACTCTTGGGCCCGCAAGCCTTTTTGTTTTGGATTCTTCTTTAGTCCAAGGATAGCCCATGTGAAGGAATCCTTGCTTTAGTGGTTGGGTCAAGATAAGGGGAATATGCCCATGTGAATGGATATTCCTTTCTACTTTTTGACTTTACTTGACTTTTAGTCTAGTAACTTGAGTTACTACGGTAATTAGTAACTTTGGTACGTAACTATTTCACAAGTATATAAACAAGGAGTGAGGAGGTACTCATCATCCTTTCATTTGCAACTATCTCTCTCTCATTGAGTTCTCTAGTGAGCAATGTCTTGAGTCTTGGAGTGTTAGCCTTGGAGGAGTATGATGGAGTTGGGGTTCCTTGCCTTCTTAGTCCATGGTGCGCTACCATAATAGCCATCAGAGGTTCATCCTGAGTGAGAGACAGGCCGGCTCACAGACCCCATCCGAGTTTGCTCCGCCGAGTCCAGCAAATTTAGCCCAAGGTAGAAATGCGCTGCAAACTGGACGATGTAGTGTGGAGGCATATTATCCCGCACATTCCACACCATTTGCCTTGTTCTCCCATGGAAACACCTCGCCCAATTGATCGGTTCTCTTGCAAATAACTTGTGAAAGAACACCGCTTGGTGTTTCATCACATACGTGGTTCTCTCTGACTTCAGGATGGCCATCAGCGCACTCACAATTCCTCTCTTCACAGGGTTTTTGTAGCTCTCAACTTTGTACCCATTCTTCGTCCGCTTTGACGAGAATGCATCTCTCACCTCTTGAGTCTCTTGAGCTATCTCTCCCTTCCCCAAGAACATGGCCCCTTGCTCCGAGCCTGCTTCCTTCCCGAGTACAAGTCTCCAATCCGACTTTGTCCACCGAGCCGGATTTCCTCTCTTCCCTTCCTCCTTGGGTCCATCAAGACACTTGCTCTCGATGATTTCTGTCATGAAACCTGGAAAGCTCACATTCCAGTTCCATGCCAAGAAAGTGATCCAAAGTCGGCTCAAGACCTCGATCCTAGCGATCACATCTAACCTCCAAATTGCATGATTTCTCATTGTGAATTTAGAGTTCTTCTTTCCTCCTCCCATCTCTTCTGCCTTCTCACTATCGCTTGATTTCACTCTTGCGACTTCTCTCTTACACACTAACGCGATTCCAACTCTATTTCCCTTCCTACGATCACCTGCAAGACGAATTCTCAACGGCAAAGGAAAATTACTCGACATTTTGTTGTTGCAAGTTCAATTTTTATAGAGTTATGCTTTCTTTGTCTTTCTTCACTTCAAGTTTCTACCAAGAAATCAGACCTCCTGCATGCACCTGTCACTGTCAATCAACCTTTGCGCGTATGGGCCGCCGGTTTTTGAACGGTCCCTTCTTGAATTTCTCACCCCGATGAAAGGTTGTTAGACTGTCTTTGCCTTGGGTTGAGCTCCCCCAATACGAAGACACTTTACTTTGGGTTGTATGCTGACAGGGCATTTCCAAGTACTTTGCCTTATGACCTGAAGTCACTTTACTTTGGGTTTCATCCTGAAGACTCTTTTCTTTGCCCTCTTTGGCGATATAGGCGCAATCCGACTTCTCTATACACTTCTTCTTCTTTATTTTGAAAAAAACAAAAAATGTGGGCACCACAAACAGACAACACCGATGACATTTGATGTTTTGATGGGCCACACTATCTTGAGAGTGAGTGAGGTTTGCCATCTAGAGTCCTTGTGTTGGAAGGAAGTGATGGTGTTGTTTGGAAGGATCATGTGCTCAATTGTGTGCCATGCCACCTCCCAAACATTGATGGTACTATGGACCCAAGCTTGGCACTTGTACGTGCAGGCTTGAGGTGTATATTATGTGGCTCTTACGGTGGAGCCGCTACTATGTTAGTGTGTGATAGCTGTTGGAGAGGATGGCATATGGCATGTTTGACTCTTCCTCTCATGATGGTTCCTCAAGGATAGTGGTTATGTCCTAGATGTATTTGAACTATAGCTAGTTCATTCTTTATATGGTATAGATTGCAGACAGACGACTAACAATGGGGCTCCATAGCACCCGGCCTCTTGATCTTTGCCCATTATAGGGTATACCATATACTTAGACTAGATGGCTATCTGAAGTTAGACAGACCTAACCGCCAGCTAGGAGGGCGATTGTGGCACTTTAGAGTCTATGTATGACTTATGTGTGAGTTGTGCTTCTGTAGTGTATGATGTTGACAGTGTTGTATGTTGTGTAGCAATGTATATACACACAACAGCTGTCACATCATTTGTGGTGTCGCATCTAGATTGCTTGGACACTAGAGTTCCAGTGATAGTAGTTAGAGTTATTTTAGTAGTTTTTTAGAGACTACTTTCCGACAGTCAGATTCATGTTTGGGGTATTGACTTCATGGTGGGACCCACCATCACTTTGCACCATTTGCACCGTCAAGTGTGCCGTCAGTGGGACCATTAGGGTTCAGACCTAGCTCGAGTCCAGGGGGTATACTTTTGAAGTGTAGCTCTAGAGAGCTCACTTCTCTGATGTTGAGCCTTCGAGTTCTTGGCTATGGTAGACAGAGGCCGGCGAGCGTCATCTGGATTCTCTATGCTTGAGTGGGTGTAGCTTGACTATAATCAGTACCCAATCGTTAGCAATTTATGGAGTGACAGATCAAGTACTGATCTGAGTTGAGTTGAGTTGAGAGTGGTAAACAATCTGATTATTGTGGTAATTTAGAGTCTATGTATGACTTATGTGTGAGTTGTGCTTTTGTAATGTATGATGTTGACAGCGATGTATGTTGTGTAGCAATGTATATACGCACGACAACTACTTTCTTCCTCCAATCTACCAGATGGTTGTAATGCTCCATCCATGGCATGCTTAAGATTGCATCATAACAAGCTAATTGTATTACTCACTCCTCAATTGCTTCTTGATATTCTCCTATAGAGAGTGCTACCCTTCTAGGTAACAACTCATTCTTCTTTGTTTACCCATTAGGTAACTCTACTTTTTTGCTCTCATCTTTCTCTAGATCCATTCCCAATCTTATTGCAACAAAGCAAGACAAGAAATTCTTTATTGCTACTAGATCTATCAATACTCTAACTTGATTGCCTTCTTGGAGGCCATTAATGACAATCAATTGTGATTTTGCCTTTCTAGACCTTTGCGCACTCATCTTCTTCCTCCTTTCACTTGTTTGCTTCCCTATTGAGCCAATAAGGCTATGAGGAACATATATTAGCAATCTTTGTTTTTTGCGGTGATTTTTGCATTCTCTTCTATAGTGCATCTCTCCATGTTGTTCAAAGATTATGTGTATGGAGGCCAATGGCCTCTAGAGAGACAAGCACAAAAATTGATGGATATATGCCCAATACGGCCACAATTGTATCATTGACGTTGTGCTTTCAACTTCCTTCTCCTTGTGGGACTCCATCTCTTAGTTCTTTTACCTATCCCTACTCTTCTTGAAGTGGTTGGGCTCCTTGGTCTCAAAACTAAGGAGCCTGACCATAAGTATTGCCAAATTCCATAAGTATTGGTCCACCCATGTTGTCATACTTTGATTTTCACCCTTTGGGAACACATAGGGTGCCTAGCTGTGTAACCTATAGATCAAAGGTTGGAGCTAAACCTATCTCTACTAGTTTGAACGCACATAGATCCAAACCAATAGAACCCTTCACTCTAGGTTTTGGTATTCTTGCTATTGAGTAACCTAACTTGTCATCATAACACACACTCGTGGTTTGTTGGTCATTACTTCTAGCATTACCAAGGAGAAATACACATGTTTAAAAGGAAAGAACCTAAGCACAATGCCAGCACAAACCAATTGGGCATACAAACAAGCTTGCAAGCACAAAGAGGATCCAATCATAAGAATTCAGCAACAACCCTCTTTGCTTTTTGTCAGAATTGAGCTTTAGAGCCCTCTTTCTTTGTCATCAAGCTAATTTCAACATGTACTCCAAGTTTCCTCCAATATGTACTTTAGACTTCAACTAATTTGTAATCCAAGTGGGGTAATCCTATGTCTTTTTATGAGGAAAATTCTATGTAACTCAAATGAGCATAAATTTCTCTATGTAACTTGTATTTCAATGTTTTAGGATTCAATAAAAAGCTTATAAGATAAGATTTCCAATAATATAAAATAAGTCATAATCTAATCAATACAACTCCTTTGACAAACTCTTGAACTTGGCCAATTTTTTGTAATTTTTACCATAATTTTGAAATCCCTAATTTAGGGTTTACTCCTCATTTTGGGTAACTTTCCCTAAATTTCTAGATCAAAGGTACACCAAATCCTCAAAAACACTCTAGAAACCTAAAATCCTTAGTCATATACACACAAATAGGATAATTGACACTCAATCATGATAAAATAAAAAAATGCTCTTCCGAGCCTACAATAATATTTTTGGTAGAGTTTATTGGATTAGCTCTCACTCTCCATGGATCCAAAGTCAACCAAATTTTTCAAAATAGATTTTTGTTCCCTTGTCTAAAGCTCTATGAAGTTAAGTACCCTAATCCAATGCCAAACCCTAGATATAGATCAATTCCTAATTTGGGCTAACTTGTGAGCTCTATAGAGCCAAGTATGCTTGATCCAAGACCCTGAATTGTCTATTTGAGAAATCCATATGAAATCTTTGCAAAAAAGTGCAACCCTTAGCCACCTACAATACAAGATATTTTATCAAGGTGATTCAGACCACAACTTTAAGAGTGACCAAATCTTCAAACTTGATCAATATCTCATCTCCAACTCCTCACTTTCCAAAACTCCAACTTCAATTGGCCAAATCTAATTTGAGATTGATCAAACCCTAAAATTTCTTGAGCTTACTAGTAAAATCACTTTTTCAAGTCTCCAACCCACTTGAAAAATCATGAAGATGTTTCATGAAGCTCTTTGAATCACCTATTTTGTGCTTCTGGATATGAATTCTACCCCCCCCCCCTCCCCCACCTTGATTCAATCAATCATATCTCCTAGAGAGTTGACTAAAATCACTTGATTCTAGTATCCAAATTATAGCATATCAGCTCTTCTCTCTAACCATGGTCTTCTCTCTTTGAATTTCTTCCTCAAACTCCCTTGATGGTCAAAAAACTCCTAATCTTTTCCTTGGAACCCAATCTCTTGCAATTTTGTCATTTAGCCTCTTCACTTTTTGACAAGTGGCCCCCACAACTCCACCTTGAAGCTCATAAACAAAATTAAGTTATTCTTTAAGTAAAAGATTGCATTGATTGTCAAGTCCAAAACTTGCTGATAAGGAAGCACCAAAAGATATCATTGACTTTGTGAATACCGCCCCAAAATGTGCCACCATCCAATCCCGTAAGCCATCACGGTGTAGAATTTGAAGCCTGATGAGAAAAGGATTTGGGAGTGGCAGATCAAGAGCATGAGACATCTCTTACTTAATTGCTCTTTGCAATCCAACTTCCATGCTTTGCTACAACTCTCACTCTCATTGTCCTCCTCTTGCTCGAGACTCCCCCAACTAAAACACATCTTCCTTTCAACTCTCCACCACCTTTATACATAAGTGCCCTCAAAGAATACAAGACCATAATCCATATGTTCAATCATATACATGTACATAGATTGCTCACATGACAATAGCTTAACCGTTGGATCCATCATACAACGTACTCCATCTTTACGGAGATAAACCACACCAATTTACATTTTCATAGGCTACATAAACCACAATACAACAATGTGTGGCATTTCAGCCTGATAATGAGATGGAACTACTTCTTCACCTCCTCCAAATGCCCCTACTATTCTTTGGGCACAAGCAATGGCTTCAAATATAATGTTAGGATTTTGTACCATGGCTTCTTGGTGAATCCGCTCCTTCAAACCTTGTTTGAAATTGTCTAGAGCCTCTGCTGGACTCATGTCAGTTATTGCAACTTATAGATAAAAAATACCTCCATGTACTCTTGCATGCTATTCTTTTGCTTCAACCCCCATATTCAGATTTGGGCCATCTGCACAGAATCCTCACACTATAAATTCTTTAACAGTCCTTCTTGCATTACTATCCACGTGACCTCTCTTCTTTCTGCTAATATTGATCATTACCAAGCATCATACCATGTGAGGGCTTTATTGGTCAAGTATCCACATGCAAATATGCCTATGGTATGCTTGGTGATCTCTGTTGAGAATAATTGGAAGTATCAATTCATTCTCAAGATCCACTTCTCTACTACTCCCATAAAATGATGCCCCTTGTAAGGCTTGATATTGGAGGTCTTGTTCATTTGTAGTAACAATGTAGCTTCATTGTTGACCAAGTTTGATGTCATAGGCATAGGTGCCTCTCCTAGTACTTCAATTGCAAGTATTGGGTTTTGAGACGGTTCTCCTTTGTGCATTGCCTGATCATCCCTCAAGGTCTATTGTGGTACCCACATTTTTGTTTTTTTTGTAATTTTGAAGAAGAAGTGTACAAAAGAAGTCATATTGTGCCTGTATGACATCAAGAGGAGAAGAATGGTATCTTTGAGTTGAAACCCAAGGAAAAATGACTTTGTGCCAGAAGATGAAGTACTCGGATTTGCCTTGTCAGCCTGCAACTCAAAGTAAGGAGACTTCTTCTTGGGGGTGCTCAAACCAAGGCGAGGACATATAACAACTTTCCTTTGGGGTGGGACATTCAAGAAGGTACCGTGCATAAAACTAGCTGGCTGGCCTATGAATGGGAGGAAATTGATAGTGATAGGAGCATGAAGAAGGTGTGATTTCTTGGTAGAAATTCAAAGTGAAGAGAGACAGAGGAAGCGCACCACTATAAAATTTGAGTTAGAGATGAAGTGATGACAAGGAATTTTCCATCGCCGTTAAGGAGATGCAGTCAAAGTGTCATGAGGTGAAGACTATGTTGCACGTGTTAGCAAGATTAGAGGAAGAGAACTCGGAGTTGAAGAAGAGTGTAATCTGAGGTGAGGAAGAGAGAGAAGTACTACGAGTAGATGTAGTAGTATAGAATCAAGTAATTGAAAACTTGAAGAGAAAAGTGGGAAGTAGAGAAAGGATCATAGAGCAGAGTGTCATAGCAAGGGAAAGGCAGATAACGGAGTATGAAATCTTGAAACAATAATTTGTTGATTCATGATTAGAAATTATTCATGCTATGGCAAGAGTAGCAGAGAAGGAGCAAGAGCTTGATAGAGTAATGGAGAGTGTAGAAGAAAAGAAGCAGCTCTGGCAAAGAGAGTTGACAATGAGGTTTAGAGAAGAAGAAAGATTGAGGGAGATACTTTGTAATTTGGAGGAGAAGATTGTGCAAAAGGAGAAGGAGAAGGAGACAATGAAAGCCAAGTTTGAGGCAGAACTAGCAATGTATAGGGAAGATTGGCTTGCAGATGAAGAACAGGAGAGAAGAATGAGACTTGAGCCATTGAAGGAGATTGTAACAAAGATGAATGCGATGTTGAGTACAGAAGCCAACGTCTGGATTGAAGAAACAAGATTGCACAAGTTGAAGTTGGTGGCGCAAGAGACAAGCAGGAGAAACACAAAGGATAAAGACTTGAATGCCTTGCTGATTAGTCTCAAAACTCATGTAGATAGAAAGATTGGAAGTAGAAGATAATATCACGATCCTATTACACTTGGTAAAATTAGAGATAGATAAACTACGGAAAAATATAAGAGCAAAACCTGAAGTAGATGACATAGGAGTCCAAATATCTAGGGAGTTACCATCAAAGATGTTAGAGAAGAGTGGGTCAGGAGATAAGGCAATAGATAGATTATCGGCTAGTGTAATTATAGATAAGAGTAAAGAATTAGTAGAATTGGTAGAGGAATTAATAGTTGTGAAACCCAAGGATAGAGTAGTATGTGAAGTTACTTTGTGACTGGAAGCCGAGGAAGAGGTAGACATCAGATTGGAGTGGTAATAGTTTTGAGATTTGAAGAGGCAGATATGAAGAGGTGGTTTGTCATTTTGGATTTCTAGATAGGAAGAGTTGTAAGGAAATGGTATAGTTGTTAGATAATTGTTGTAGTGCTCTGCCTATTTAAAGATGCCATTCTTAGTATGTGTTTGTTCAATGCTCATAATTTATGAGAATAGATAAAGCAAAGTGTTATGAAGCAGTGCTCGCCGTTTGAGCTTAATTCTGGGTATCAACATTGTGTTTGTGTTTGTGAGTGCTGGGAGAATTTTGAAGTGCAAATCAATATGTTTGTTGGATGTTGGATTCCACAGCCTTGATCTTCATTTTGAAGTGCAATTGGAGCAATGCCTTGATAGATCTAAGAGGAATTGTAGTGTTGGTAGTATTCTGCATTTATGAGTGCAGCACAGTGTTGATGTGAAGTAATTTCAATCAAGGAAGTTGTGCCTTCAGTGGAGGGGTGGAACACAATTTTGAGCAAAGTCATTTTGTAGTGAAGTGCCATTTCTGGGAGAGACTGAATCATCACAATCAAGATTGTTTGGAAAGATTTGTTGGAGTTGTGATTAAGGAGTGTTAATTTGTAATGAGATTGCAAGTTAGTGCTTGTTACTCTCTTCTAGGTGTGGTTTCTACCTGAGAGACTAAAGACACAACCAAGAAGAATTGAGATTGTTACTTTGCTTTGTATTTGACCAATTCTGAATAATATCTCTACAGGAACAAACTTTACTTACCTGATTACCGCAAAAGTGATATTTGCCGGGTTGTCACAAAAATCATGTGACAACCCGGCAAATATCACTTTTGCGGTAATCGGGTAAGTAAAGTTCGTTCCCGTAGAGATACGAGTCAGAAATGTCCAAATACAAAGTCAAATAGTAACATGTAGTTCTTCTTGGTTGCATCTTTAATCTCTCAGGTAGAAACCACACCCAGAAGAGAGTAACAAGCACTGACTCGTAGTCTTGTCACACATTAACACTCCTTAATCACAAATCCTTCAATTCTTTCCAAACAATCTTGATTGTGATGATTCAGGTTCTCCCGAAAATGGCACTTCACTACAAAACAACTTCGCCTCAAAATAATGTTCTACCCCTCCACTGAAGGCACAACTTCCTCGATCAAAATTGCTTCACATCAACTTCGCACTGCACTCACAAATGCAAAATACTACCAACACTACAATTCCTCTCAGATCTGTCAAGGCATTGCTTCAATTGCACTTCACTCAGGATCAAACACACAAAATGAAGATCAAGGCTGTGGAATCCAACATCCAACAAACACTTTGACTTGCACTTCAAATTTCTTCAAACACTCACAAACACAATTGCAAAGTTGATACTCAGAATCAAGCTCAAGCAACGAGCACTGCTTCACATCACTTTGCTTTATCTATTCTCAGAAATAATGAGCACTGAACAACAATTTCCTGCGAATGCCACTCTTAAATAGTGAAGCAATCAACAGTTCTAACAACTATACCATTTCTACAACAACTGTTCTAACCTGCAGATCGGAAATGACAATGCACCTCTTCATATCTGCCCCTTCAAATCTCAAATCTGTTACTACTCCGATCCGATGTCTATTTTGTCATCGGCTTTCAAACCCAAACCCAAAGTAACTTTACTTCCTACTACTTTTTCCTTGGGTTTCAGATCTTCTACTTCTTCTACCAGATCTACCAATTCTCTTTCTTGATCTGAAATTTCACTAGTGGGTAATCTATCTAACTCCTTATCTCCTGACCCACTCTTCTCTAATGTTTTTGATGGCAACTCCGAAGACATTTGGACTCCTATGTTATCTACTTCGGGTTTTGCTTTAACATCTTTCCGAAGTTTTTCTAGCTCTACTTTCACTAAGTCTAATCTAATGGAAATATTATCCTCTACTTCCAAAACCTTCCTATCTACACGAGTTCTTAATTTTATTAACAAGGCATTCATCTCCGTGTCCTTTGCTTGTCTTCGCCTCGTCTCCTGCACCAACAACTCCAACTTGTGCAGACGCGCTTCTTCAATTTGAACGCTGGCTTCTGTACTTAACATTGCATTCACCCTGAGGACTATCTCCTGCAATGGCTCCAATCTTGTCTTCCTTTCTTGTTCCCGATCTGCAAGCCATTCCTCTCTGTACATTGCCAACTCTTCCTCAAACTCGGCTTTCACCGCTTCCTTCTCTTTCTCCTTCTGTTCAACCTTCTCTTCCTGATTACGAAGTAACTCTCGTAATCTCTCTTCTTCTCTATATCTCGCAGCGAACTCTCGTTGCCAAAGTTGCTTCTTCTCCTTCATACTCTCCATCACTCTATTGAGCTCTTGATCCTTCGATGCTATCCGCGCCATAGCATGGATAAGCTCTACTCTTGAATCAGCAAACTGTTGCTTCAAGATTTTGTATTCAGCTACCTACCTTTCTCTTGCAATATCACTCTTCCTTGCAAGATCCTCTTGATAGATCACTTCTCTCTTCAGGTCTTTGATTACCTGACTTCTCTCTATTGCCTCCGCTCGTAGTACTTCTCTCTCCTCCTCACCTTGGGTTACACTCCTCTTCAACTCCGAGTTCTCTTCTTCTAATCTTGCTACCACCTGCAATACAGTCTTTACCTCTGGACAAATCGACTCCATCTCCTTCTTCTTCTACTCCAACTTCACCAACAGCGGGCACACTATCTCTCGCAGGTACTCCACTCCATCACTGGCAACTTCTTCCTCCCACGGAGTGTTCTCTCTTCTCTCCTCGTGTTCTCCCGATACTCACTTTCTTCTCTAGAGTCATCGTATTGGGATTGATGCTTCACTACCCGAGCTCTCCTCTACCTCTGTCTTCACTCAACTCGGTCCTGCCTCACACTTCACCTTACGTCGTGAGCGAACTCCTTGCTGCACTACGATCTTCTTCTCCTCTGGCACCGGTACTTCATCTTCCAGCGCTGTATTGTCTTCGGCTTCTACCTCAGCTTGCACTTCTTCTTTGCATTCTTCAGCCCCGGCCACCGAGGTCATCTCTCCACTGTCCTCACTATCACTGCTCCTATCTCCGCTCTGCAGTGTCAGCTCAGGTTCCTCCTCATGCTCCGAGTCCTCTGTCTTGAGCTTGGCCCCGCCTTCTGAGTCTTCATCTTCTGACTCAATTACCACTATTCCTTGCCTTGGGTTACTTCTCTGCATCTTCCAAGGTTTCTTGTTTTCTTCGGCTTCTGCTTGCCGAGTCCTCCTCTTTGTCAGGGTACTTACTATGACCTCCACATTTTTCCCTATCTTTGCGTAGTAATCGTCCGTGCTCCAGATTTGCAAAATGTATTGTTGCTCCTCAACATTGACCTCCTTTCACACATCCGGATGGAAGTGCGACACCATCCGATTCCGCTCCGCCGAGTTCAGCAAATTGAGCCCGAGGTAGAAATGTGCTGCAAACGGCACAATGTAATGTGGAGGCAACTTATCCCGTAGATTCCACACCATCTGCCTCGTTCTCCCGTGAAAACACCTCGCCCAATTAATTGGTTCTCCTGCAAACAATTTGTGAAAGAACACCGCTTGGTGTTTCATCACATATGTTGTTCTCTCCGGCTTCATGATTGCCATTAAAGCACTCACAATTCCTCTCTTGACAGGGTCTTTGTAACTTTCTACCTTGTACCCATTCTTTGTTGTCGTTGACAAGAAGGCATCTCTCACCTCCTGAGTTTCTTAGGCTATCTCTCCTTTCCCCAAGAACGTGGCTCCCTGCTCCAAGCTTGCCTCCTTCCCGAGTACCAATCTCCAATCCGACTCTGTCCAGCGAGCCGGATTTCCTCTCTTCCCTTCTTCCTTGGGTCCATCGAGACACTTACTCTCGATGATTTCTGTCATGAATCTTGGAAAACTTACGTTCCAGTTCCATGCCAGAAATGTGATCCAAAGTCGGCTCAAGACTTCGATCCTTGCTACTACATCTAATCTCCGAATCGCATGATTTCTCACTGCAAATTCGGAGTTCTTCTTCCCTCCTCCCATCTCTTCTGCTTTCTCACTTTCTCTCGATTTCACTCCCACAACTTCTCCCTTGCACACTAACACGAGCCCAAATCTATTTCCCTTTCCCTGATCACCTGCAAGACAACTCCTCAATGGCAAAGGAAAATTGCTCAACATTTGCAGTTTCGATTTTTATAGAGTTGCACTTCTTCGTCTTTCGTCACTTTGAGTTTCTACCGAGAAATCACACCTCCGGCATGCACCTGTCACTGTCAATCAACCTTTGTGCATATGAGCCGCCAGTTTTGAAACGGCCCCTTCTTGAATTTCGTGCCCCGATGAAAGGTTGTTAGACTGTCTTCGCCTTGGGTTGAGCTCCTCCCGATCCGAAGACAATTTACTTCGTATTGTATGCTGACAAGGCATTTCCGAGTACTTCACCTTATGACCCAAAGTCACTTTACTTTGGGTTTCAACCCGAAGACTCTTTTCTTTGCCTTCTTTGGCCATACAGGCGCAATCCGACTTCTCTATACACTTCTTCTCCTTTATTCTGAAAAAACAAAAAAATGTGGGCACCACAATTTTTGGTGCCATTGCCGAGGATACAAATCTTGAAAGTGGAAGAATACAAAGCCAATTTTGAATTTCGGTGTTAAAGAAATATGAATGTCTGCATTGAAAGACCAACGGGAAGAGAGAGTTTGAAGACAAATGTTGCATCATAAAGAAGAAGAACGCCTGAAGATCCAATCAACTTTTGACTAAACCAAACAAGAGGCGTTGGACTTTCAACTTCTTCACAAAGTGCAAGAAGCCTTGCGAGAACTTGACCAAAAGAAACATGAAGGCGGTTGGCTAGGCTACTTTGCATCTCCATCTTCCAAGAAGAAGAAAGACTCAAGTGGGCAAACATATTCATTACGACCTGTAACACCCATTTGTGCATGTGTGTGGTATTGTGATATTTAGCTTGGTATTACAAGTACTTAAGAGATATTATTTATATAGAGATACAGGATGGTTCTATATTAGTCATGGTTAGCTAAAGTTAGTCATAGCTAAGATAGATGGGACCTTACTTTAGAGGAAATAGAAAAGATGAGCACCACTATTTTGGATTTTAGTGTGTTGACTTGGTATTATTCCTAGGTGTTTGGCTTTGAGGAAAGAGTTGAGAACTCTTGGGCCCGCAAGCCTTTTTGTTTTGGATTCTTCTTTAGTCCAAGGATAGCCCATGTGAAGGAATCCTTGACTTAGTGGTTGGGTCAAGATAAGACCACATGCTTAGGGGAATATGCCCATGTGAATGGATATTCCTTTCTACTTTTTGACTTTACTTGACTTTTAGTCTAGTAACTTGAGTTACTATGGTAATTAGTAACTTTGGTACGTAACTCTTTCACAAGTATATAAACAAGGGGTGAGGAAGTACTCATCATCTTTTCATTTGCAACTATCTCTCTCTCATTGAGTTCTCTAGTGAGCAATGTTTTGAGTCTTGGAGTGTTAGCCTTGGAGGAGTATGATGGAGTTGGGGTTCCTTGCCTTCTTAGTCCATGGTGCGCTACCATAATAGCCATCAGAGGTTCATCCTGAGTGAGAGACAGGCCGGCTCACAGACCCAATACACCGACTTCCCCTAAAGCTATAAAGGAAGTCAAATTTATTAAGAACTTTGTCGAGAAAAGACAACACAAACACTAATGGAAGAAGAATGTCAACACCTTCTATGCACAATTCCTTGATTGTCTCAAAGGAATTTTGAAGAACACTCCAAAAGTGTTGAGCGTGATTCTTCCACTCGGGTTGAAGCCGACACAAACAGAGAAGAAGTAATTGTAGAAGAAGACCCCACTTTGAACTTGACTAATTGGAACCCTTGGGTTGTCAACAAGGCATTGATACCAACCAGCTCCTTGGGTTCATCAAGTTTGAATTTACCATAGCCGATTCTACCGAGTCAAATGATGACTTTGTTACCTATCACCCGACATGCCTACCAAAAGTACAAGGGGAAAGAACAAGCAAAACCTTGATGAATTCATTGAAGATTTCAAAGTCATCTCCTTTGCCAACAAGGAACATGACTCAGCGGATTGCTTATGAATTTTCCCAAGTCTGCTCTAAAAGAAAACTCAGAGTTGGTATACCCATGTAACCCAGAAGGCATTTGTACCGGTGGACTATGCAAACTTCAAAAACAATTTCTTGGAACACTTCTGGGAATTTGATTATGATATGAGCATCTTCACGGTGCTCAACGATTTAGATAGAGGCAAGAAGGAGAAGTTGAGAGACTACTCTGAGCGGTTCATGGCGCTTTTGAACTGAGTCCCAAAGCAATCGGGTGTGGTGGGTTACTCCGATGCCCAAGCCATTACCTGGTTACTAGGAGGACTTTCATCAGAGATTTGGATCTTTGCCAGGGAGAGGAATGTAACTTCCTTGGACAAGGTACTCAAACACGTTGCCCGGTATGAGGCGGCTCACTCTCACTCTGCCAATAATCAAAGGAATCAAGAGAAGAAATGCAAGAAGCCAAGAAGGAGTGCTTCTCGCAGTACATCCCCTTCTTTGGAAGAATCCTCCACCTCTTTGAGTTCTTCTTTGGAATCCAAAGAAGAATCAAAGCCAAGAAGAATACAAAGCATGGGGGCAAGAAACCATTGATACCCCCAGCGAAGAGTGTATATATGGTAGATACCAAGCTGGATGCCCTTAAAAAGGAGTTTTTGGATTTTAAGATCCAAATGATTGGGGCAAAGGACCAAAGGAAGCCTCCATCATTTGGTAGATCCAATGTATGGTGCACCGCATGTGGCAAGTCAGGCCATGCAAACACAGAATGCAATACTTGTAATGCATTTCCAGTGCAATAGATTGATTGGGTTTTGGGATGGAACAAGGAAGAGGAAGAGGAAGCAGTGTACCAAACCCAAGAGGTACCGCCTCAAGCAAGCACATTGTACCAAGGTCGGAGGTATGGACCAAGGGAGTATAACCCCAAGGCTCCCCACAAAGACCACCAATGAGCAACCAAAATTGACCTTAGAATGTTCCACCCGAGCATGTTACAATTGTGGCTCAATGGGACATTGGTCTCCAAACTGTCCAGAGCCAAGATGGCAAATAAGGTATGTTCCCTTGTGTAGGAATTGTAAAGGATTGGGTCATACGGGAAACCAATGCCCTCATACTCAAACCCAAAGCCGCCTATAAAATATGTACAGACTCCGACTCAGTGTGCTGCACTTTAGGCAAAGGGTGATACCAATGTAAATTGTATAACAATTGAGGAGGAGAGACCTCAAGAAGAGAGCATGGCCTCTAAAGAAGAATGGCCGGACCTAAAAATTTTGAAGGTTGAGACGCGCACCAATAAAAAGAAGCATGATCCCGAGGAACAGAGTATGACCTCTTTGTCCTCACGAAAGGCAAAGAGGTTGCGCCCAAAGTCAATTATTTTTGCCAAGGAGGAAAAGATCCTAGCAAAAGCCAAAGCTAAAGCCTTGCAGATAGAGCTCAAGGAAGTAGTACTCAGAACTTGGGAACCAAGTTTGGAGGAGGAAATGAAGACAAAACCTCCAATTTTTCCGGCGGGCATCTGATCCAAAGTAAAGGATCTGATTCAAGCCAAAGTGGCCTGTGAGCCGGCCTCTCTCTCACTCAATATGAACCTCTAATGGCTATTATAGTAGCGCACCATGGACTAAGAAGGCAAGGAATCCCAACTCCATCATACTCCTCCAAGGTTAACACTTCAAGACTCAAGACATTGATCACTAGAGAACTCAATGAGAGAGAGATAGTTGCAAATAAAAGGATGATGAGTACCTCCTCACCCCTTGTTTATATACTTGTGAAATAGTAACGTACCAAAGTTACTAATTACCATAGTAACTCAAGTTACTAGACTAAAAGTCAAGTAAAGTCAAAAAGTAGAAAGGAATATCCATTCACATGGGCATATTCCCCTAAGCATGTGGTCTTATCTTGACCTAACCACTAAGTCAAGGATTCCTTCACATGGGCTATCCTTGGACTAAAGAAGAATACAAAACAAAAAGGCTTGCGGGCCCAAGAGTTCTCAACTCTTTCCTCAAAGCCAAACACCTAGGAATAATACCAAGTCAACACACTAAAATCCAAAATAGTTGTGATCATCTTTTCTACTTCCTCTAAAGTAAGGTCCCCTCTATCTTAGCTATGACTAACTTTAGCTAACCATGACTAATATAGAACCATCCTTTATCTCTATATAAATAATATCTCTTAAGTACTTGTAATACCAAGCTAAATATCACAATACCATACACATGCACAAATGAGTGTAACATTTACCCCCGGACTAAGTTTTCACTTTGTCCTCATGAAGGTCTCTCTACCTTCTATGGTACATCTTCAACTTATCATGGTTAATCTTATCAAAGTGTCTTCCTCCCAACTCCTTGAGATCTTAGGTGTAATTGCCCCACACCTTCTCCACTATGAAAGGTCCAAAGTACTTAGGCAAAAACTTCTTTTGCACTCTCTTGAATCAAATGGAATCAAACAACATTACCCAATCAGCTTCTTTGAAAGTCTCCACCTTCTTCTTGCCTTGCCTCTTGTCTTAGCTCTCCTTTTGTTTGCTTTGGGCTTGCTCCACTTGAACCATAGCAATTGCTCTTGCCTCTTCCAACTCCATGAGTTGATCCTTCCTTGACTTCTCTGCATCAACTCCTTGTGCTTTCTTCAATCTCCTATGAATGCTTTGGAAGGTAGGAAGATCAAAGTGAATAGGTAAGGTAGACTCAATACCATACACTGATTGAAATGGAGAATATCCGGTGGAAGTCTTCATGGTTGTCTTACACTCCCACCAAACTGCATGAATCCTCTTGTCCCAATGATGTTTAGCCCCCTCCATTTCTGCATCTTTGGCCAACATCATGCATAAGGTCTGATTGGTTCTCTCTGCCAAGCCATTGGAATTTGGCTTATAGGATGTAGTTACTCTATGTGTGATAGAGAAATGTTGTAGCATGGCTGTAGTAATGCTTCCTGTAAACTCTCCTCCTCTATCAGAAACCAACTCCAAAGGGCATCCAAACCTAGTGATAATGTGTTCATAAAGAAATCTACCCACTTCATCTTCATTCTTGTCCCTCAATGGTCTAGCCTCAACCCACTTGGTAAGGTAATCAGTAACTACCACAATGTACCGATTGTTCCTTGGGGTTCTATTGAGAGGCCCTACAAAATCAATTCCCCACTTCTCAAAAGGTCCTAGTAATGGAATTGATCTAAGTGGTGGAGTGGATGTAGACTTTCTAGCAAAAGCTTGACAAACATGACAAGTTTTGCAATAATCAAGACAATCCTTGAAAATCCCTCTCCAATGGTAACTTGCATCTAGAATCTTGAAAGCAGTCACCTTTCCTGCAAAGTGTCTTCCACAAACTAAACCTTCATGAAACTCCTTTATGAGTAGGATAGACTCTTCCTTACCCACAGCTCTTTGAAGTAGACCATCTGCTCCTTGGTGAAAAAGAATATCCTCCACCATTGTGTAAGGTCTAGATCTTGCTGCAAGAGCCTTCCTCTCCCTAGCATGCATCCCTTCTGGATAGTTACCTCTTGTCACAAAATCCACAATCTCCTTGTACTCCATTGGAACCTCTTGAGTGACAGAGATTGTCATGAGCTCCTCATCCGGGAAGGAATCATCCATTGGCTCATCTCCATCATGATCATAGGCTCTAGATAACAAATCAGCATTTGCATGTTTCTTTCCTGGCCTATCCTCAATGGTGTAGTCATACGCAGATAAGAGTATCATCCACCTTGCTAGTCTCCCTTCAACATTAGGCTTGTTGAAGATGTACTTCAAAGCCTTGTGATCCGTGACAATGGTGGCTTTCCCTCCAATCAAGTAGTGTCTAAACTTCTTGAGACCAAAGATCACTGCCAACCCTCTTCTCTCCGTGACAGAGTAGTTCTTCTCTATAGAAACCATCTGCCTACTAGCATAAGCTATTGGATGATCATGCCCATCTTGGTCTAATTGACTAAGAGTGCATCTGTGACAACCCGGCAAATATCACTTTTGCGGTAATTGGGTAAGTAAAGTTTGTTCCCCCAAAGATACGAGTCAAAAATGTCCAAATACGAAGCAAAGTAACAATTTTAGTTCTTCTTGAGTTCTTCTTTAGTCTCTCAGGTAGAAACCACACCCAGAAGAGAGTAACAAGCACTCACTCACAATCTTGTCATAAATTCACACTCCTTAATCACAACTCCATCAATTATTTCCAAACAATCTTGATTGTGATGATTCAGGCTCTCCCAAAAACGGCACTTCACTGCAAAACGACTTCGCCTCAGAATTGTGTTCCACCCCTCCACTGAAGGCACAACTTCCTCAATCAAAATTGCTTCACATCAACTTCGCACTGCACTCACAAATGCAGAATACTACCAACACTACAATTCCTCTCAGATCTATCAAGGCATTGCTTTGATTGCACTTCACTCAGGATCAAACACACAGAACGAAGATCAAGGCTGTCGAATCCAACATCCAACAAGCACTCTGACTTGCATTTCAAATTTCTCCAAACATTCACAAACACAATTGCAAAATTGATACTTGGAATCAAGCTCAAGCGACGAGCACTGCTTCACAGCACTTTGCTTTATCTATTCTCAGAAATAATAAGCACTAAACAACAATTTCCTGTGAATGCCACAAACCGACAGTTCTAACAACTATACCGTTCTACAACAACTGTTCTAACCTGCAGATCCAAAATGACAATGCACCCCTTCATATCTGCCCCTTTAAATCTCAAATCGGTTACTAATCCGATCCGATGTCTACTTCTTCCTCGGCTTTCAAACCCGAACCCGAAGTAATCTTACTTCCTACTATTCTGTCTTCGGGTTTCACAACTCCCAATTCCTTCACTAATTCTAACACTTCTCCTTCCTGATCTGAAATTCCTATCATAGTTAAGCCTTCTAAATCTCTATCTCCCGACCCACTCTTCTCTAAAGTGTCAAATGTCAAATCCGAAGACACCTGCACTCCTATCTCTCTTACCTCGGGTCTAACAATTATCAATTCTTTTGCTAATTCTACTATATCCTCATCAAGAATTGTAATTGAAAGCATGAATACATTATCTACACCTTCAATTTGTAACCCATTTTCCCCTAATCACTCATGTTATTGACCCGAAGACACTTACTATCTGATCTTGCACTTTGGGTTTATTCACTACTACTACTTCTCCTTCAATTCATGTTCCATCTTCAATCAGAAATAAAATTGAAGTCATGGGTATCCTAACTATCTTCTTTCTCTACTCTAACTTCCTCTGATCCCTTTGGCAAAACTCTCAAAGTCACCTTCACTACACTCTGAGGTCCGGCTACCTCTGATTTAGTCATCTTCATCTTGAGGCGAAGTCATGTAAACCCGAAGTACGAAGTACGAAGTACGAAGTCACATTGACCCGAAGACACTTTGACCCGAAGTACATCTACTCTAGAAACTTCAAATGCTTGTAACTTCTTCTACAGACCTCTAAACTTTGCAATTTTGGTGGCAATGGAAAGCCTTGAACGAGACATTTCCAACAAGATATAACACGCTTGATTTGGAGTTGTGGTTACTGAGATATGGCCCCCGCAAGAATCCTGACCTACAACTTCTATTTCTCCTTCGGCGTCTGCCCTCCTTAACGTCTGATCCGAGTTTTTCCCTCCTCTGACACAAAGTAAGCTTCTTTGGGTCTGATCCAGTCCGAGTCCTTCTTCCTCTTACATGAAATTGACTTCCACGGGTCTGATCAAAACACAAGTTTCCACTCATTTCTTCTCCATTTGGTTTCAATTTGGTTTCAGCAAGGCACTTCTTCTTCAAAACTCGTCCAAAATGAAAAATGTGGGTACCACAGCATCCTATGGCTACATTAGAAGCATCAATGTAGAGGATGAAAGGCTTACTCCAATCAGGTTTAGCAAGAATTGGAGCTACAACAAGGGATTGCTTGAGCTCCTCAAAAGCTTTGAGAGCCTCCTTGTCCTCCAAAATCACCATGTAATCTACACCCTTCTTCATGTAGATGGTCAATGCATATGCTTTGTTGGAAAATGTGAAGATGAACCTCCTATAGTATCCAACCATCTCCAAGAATTGGCGTAACTTTGTCAAGCTTGAAGGGAATGGAAGGTCTGAGATTTTCCTCACCTTCTTAGGATCAACTGCTATTCCATCCTTGGAGATGATGTGCCCCAAAAGTAGACCTTCTTCACATCCAAAAATGCACTTCTCTGGGTTGTGTGATGCATTTGCCTCCTCCAAGCGTTGCAAGACTTTGATTAGGTGCTCAAAGTGCTCCTCCTTGCTCCCATAGACACAAAAGTCATCAATGAAGTCTCTCACAAATTTCCCAATGAAAGGTTCAAATACCTTGTTCATGAACCATTGGAATGTGGCTGGAGCATTGCAAAGCCCAAAAGGCATGACCTTGAAAGCGTAAGTTCCCCAAGGTGTGGTGAATGTGGTGAGTTGTTGATGCTCTGGTGCAATCTTGATTTGGTTGTATCCACTATAACCATCTCCAAAATTGTACCTCTCATGACCTGCAACCTCCTCCAAGATCTCATCAATGAACGGAAATGGGTAGTAGTCCTTCTTGGTAACAACATTGAGCTTCTTGTAATCCACACATACCCGAAGCTTGCCATTCTTTTTCTTCACAATGACAATTGGAGACACCCATTCTGAATTCTTCACCTCAAAGATAAATCCAGCCTCCTTGAGCTTATCAATCTCCTCCATCACAACCAAAGATATTGGTGGGCTAATGCGACGTTGCTTTTGGCGGATTGGTCTTGCATGTGACTCCACCTCTATCTTGTGCTCCTCCAAGGTGACTTCCTTCAAATCCTTGTAACTAAAAGCAAACACATGGATGAACTTGTGGAAAATCTCCTCAAATCTCACCTTCTCCTCCTTGGTAACATTTGGGCCATAGTTGAGGGTAGCTAACCTTCTCTCTACCTCCTCAAGTGTCAATGGTGATTTGTCTAGGTCCTTCAAAACCTCTAGCTTAGGTGCAAAATCCATAGCACACAAGGGATATACATCTGAATCAGATTCAGATTCATCCTCTTCCGTGGAAGTCTCCTCCTCCATGCTTGTGTCCACACCTGAAGCTCCTTCTTCAAAATCTGATTCCCAATAATCAGAAGATGGTGTATCTGAATGTGAAGTGTTGGTAGTGTTAGTCATAAGAATAGTGACTCTATGGTTTGATGACCCAATCCTCAAGTACCCTTTGTGCCATCGATCAGTTGTGCGTGCTGCTCTCAACCATGGCCTCCCAAGAAGTAAGTCATAGCTTGAATCCTTCAAGACTTGGAAAGTCATGAGATTTTGAACTCCCATAACTGAAACTACCACCTTATCCATCACTCCTATTGGTCAAACTTGTTGCTTGTTTGCCATGCTCACCACAAATGTTGAAGGTCTTGAGGGTATCATACCCAACTTCTTCATCAACCTTTCTGACATGGCATTCATTGCTGATCCTCCATCAACCAATGCATCCTTGATGTTGTGACCATTCACTCTCACATCAATCTTGGAGGTATATTTACAAGCCTCCCATGGTGCTGGCTTGGCATCCACCACTCCCATTGATATTGGAACTTTTGCCTTCTTCTTCTTCTTGCTCCTTGTAGAACTCAAACCACCTCTAAGCTCCTTTCTCAAGGTAGGGTTCAAAGCAATCAATTGGCCTCCTATGATGTTAGCCTTGTGACTACCAACATCCTCCAACACATTGTAGTTCCATTGTTGCTTTGAAATCAAGAAATCCCCCATCCCCAACTTCTTCCTTGGAGTCTTTGTTGTTGATGGTGTTGAGGTGCGAGTGCTCCTAGTAGACATAGGAGTATCCTTGCTTGAAGTAAATCCTTGAGAAGAGTGAACATCCTCTACAAAACGAGCTCTCTTCTTCTCTTGTGCCAAAAGCTCCAAATTAAGACCCTTGGAGTTTGAGCACTCTCACTTCTCATACTTGCTCTCAACCACATCTATGGATGCTATCCTCTTACCTTTTTTGGGATTAGGAGCCACGTGGGTTTCACTACCTCCCTCTTTCTCTCTATTGGCTCCCTCATAACCCCTTCCTCCATGGTAAGTGGAATTTTGGCAATTCCTTTGGATATGGTCTCTTCCTCCACAACCAAAACAATTTCTATCATTGAAATTGTTGGCTGGTTGGCCTCCTCTATATGGATAGTTTCCATAACTCCTAGGCCCTCTCCCTACATTCTGATCCACCTCTCTCTTCTCCCATAGTTGCACCACATTGATCTTGAGATCCGCAAGTTGTTCTGTGATGGTTTGGAGTGGATCTTTTGGTGGAGGTGCAAGAACTGGAGCAACTACTACTTGTGGTGCAACCCTTGTCACCAAAGTATCAGAAGTTCCACCATACTTGTAGCCTTGAGGAGGATGCACAACCTCCTTCACCACCAAATCACTCTCATCCCCTTCCAAACTCTCCTCCATACGAATTGCGATCTTGATAGCTTCAACCTTGGAAGAAGGTTTCTCATATCTCACCTTGCTTCTTATTTGTGGTCTCAACCCTCCCACAAAATTCTTGGTAAGCATGGCCCCTATGCCAATCATTGTAGTTTCCACATCATCCCCACCCTTCCTCAACACTATGCAAAATCTGGACTCTAACTTTTCCACTCTTTCCACATAGACTCTCACTTTCTCTCCATCTCCTTGCTTGAGAAATGTAACCTCACTCATCAATCTCTCATAGCTCTCATCAGGAAGAAAGTTCTCAATGAGTGTTGAAGTCAAAGTCTCCCAAGACTCTTCTTCCGCATCTCTCCTCTCTTTCTTTTGGTATTCTGACTCATACCATGTAAGTGTTGCATCCTCAAAGAAATCTGGTAGTAATGAGGCCCACTCATTCTTCCTCCGCTCATTGTTTCCTATGCAAGCTCTTTTGAAGTCTCTCACAAAGGCCTCCACATCTTCTCCATCCTTGCCAAAGAAAACCGGAATTTTCCCCATCTTAACCCCTCACTATCTTTCTTTTCTCTCAAAATTATTTTTTTTCTCTTTTCTTTTCTCTCACTCTATTACTAATAGAGTATAAACATGACTAACACCATCTGAGAATAATCCACTCTAGGGAACACAAAAGGTTTAGGTTGCTCCAAGATTTCTATAGCAACATCAAATCCTAGAGTGCATATTAATCTAACTCTCATTGATAGTTTATCCATAAGTTAAAAGATTATCTCCATCACTAATCTTGAGAACTAGCTGATGAAGGTGGTAGTATTTCTGTAGCTGTACTAAGACTCTCTCCAAAATCCTTCACCAAAGTCTCCAAAAGTGTTTTTACTCTTCTACACTCATGTCCTTTTGGAAGTCCTTCAACTCCACAAACCTCACACAACTCCTTGGTCTTAGATCTTCTTCCTCCCAATCTTGGTGAAGAAGGTCCAACATGTAAACCCAAGTCCAGTAAGCCTCTCCTTTCTCTCAATCTCTTGCTCTCAAAGGTCAATGGACATGAAATTGCCTTATGTCCCTTCTCTCCACACAAAAAGCACTTAGACTCACTCTTTCCTCCAAGTGGTGTAGGTTTTTGGATCCTCTCAACACTCTCTTCAAATTCTATTGTAAACTCTCTTTTCCTCAAATCCACCCCTACAATCACCTCAAACCCTTGGGGAACCTTGCATAATCTCAATTGATGACCCTCCATGTTCCCAAGATGAATCTAAACACTCAAACATGCTTTTTGTTGATCTCCAACTCCTCATGCATGAGATCTCCACTCTGCAGAATTGACCCTTCCTCACAATGTCACTCAAATCTCCCAACCAGTATGTCACAGTCCTCTGCCATTTGGCACACTTGATCACAACTCTAGGGCGTCCCTCCCTGCAAAATTTCAGATCTTTTTATAGAGCCATTTGGCCTAGACACTTTTCTATTCAGCACCCATATTTCAGATTTGGTCTGAAAACCACCCCCTTTACTTCAAAAACTCATTACTCCCTGCACAAGAACGATTTCTCTCTAATTTTTTTGGCAGCAGGTAGGATACAATGCACTGAATTTTCTTCGAAATTTTCAGGACAATTCACTAAAAATTGAAGAAATGGCAAACTCTGTACAATTTTCCAGAGAGCATGCAGTTGTAGGAGCACTTTACCCTATCAACTTTCAAAAATTCTAGCCTAGTGCGCATAGAAGCTCTCACAATAATTTCAAGTGTGATTACTGAAAGATAACCCAAGCTATCATGTGTAGAAATCTCAAGTCCAGATCTCAAACTTGAGATTTTGCCCAAAATCACCTTAATCCCCAAAATCTGCAATCCACCTCACACAATCTCTCCAATTCCTCTCATGTGTACAAGATGTACAAAATCACCTGAAAGACATCATAATGAACTATAGGGTATACAAATGGATCTTGGTTCTCTAACATAAGTTCAGCCTTCTCCTCTCCTAATGTTCTCTCCAAGTGAGCTCTCATAGCCTCCTTCTGCCTAATGTAGAATTGAACGCAGAACATTATCTTGCCTTCTAGAGAGGTCCCGGCAACGGAACCAAAAATGTGAGCCGGCTTGTCTCTCACTCAGGATGAACCTCTGATGGCTATTATAGTAGCGCACCATGGACTAAGAAGGCAAGGAACTCCAACTCCATCATACTCCTCCAAGGTTAACACTCCAAGACTCAAGACATTGATCACTAGAGAACTCAATGAGAGAGAGATAGTTGCAAATAAAAGGATGATGAGTACCTCCTCACCCCTTGTTTATATACTTGTGAAATAGTAACGTACCAAAGTTACTAATTACCGTAGTAACTCAAGTTACTAGACTAAAAGTCAAGTAAAGTCAAAAAAGTAGAAAGGAATATCCATTCACATGGGCATATTCCCCTAAGCATGCGGTCTTATCTTGACCCAACCACTAAGTCAAGGATTCCTTCACATGGGCTATCCTTGGACTAAAGAAGAATCCAAAACAAAAAGGCTTGCGGGCCCAAGAGTTCTCAACTCTTTCCTCAAAGCCAAACACCTAGGAATAATACCAAGTCAACACACTAAAATCCAAAATAGTTGTGCTCATCTTTTCTACTTCCTCTAAAGTAAGGTCCCCTCTATCTTAGCTATGACTAACTTTAGCTAACCATGACTAATATAGAACTATCCTTTATCTCTATATAAATAATATCTCTTAAGTACTTGTAATACCAAGCTAAATATCACAATACCATACACATGCACAAATGAGTGTTACATGCCAACCCAAGGAACCTTGGGTCAAGACCACTAGTACCCCCATCACCATCATGAAGCGTCCTAAAGTCAAATTTGAACATGGAGAGACTTTGAACCCAAAGCTGAAGGTAAAGACGGTGAAATTAGAGGGATACCTCAATACAATATTGTAGCAGATTTGGCAACCACAATTGCAAATGTCACATTCAAGCAATTGTGGGAAGATAATTAGCTGTACAAGAGGCAGCTAAATTCTACTCTCAAGAAAGTAAGGATGATGTCTAAGAAAGACCTACCTGCCATTTATCATATTGAACAAGAGGATTTAGGATCTCCCAAAGTTGATGTGGAGATTGTAGGATACATCATCACATCGATACCCATTGATTTGGGTTCTAGTGTGAATGTCATGACCAAAGATACTGCAAATTGGTTGGGGTATCATACATTTGAGCCAACATCTTGAGTCTTGAAATTTGCAAACCAAACTAGGAGACGGCCATTGGGCATGTTGTCAAACATTACCACAATCATTGGAGGAATGCCCTTCAAGTTGAATTACATTGTGTTGTGACCAATGACCAAAACTGGTTACCCACTATTGATCAGAAGACCTTGGTTGTACAGTGCACACATTGTGGTGGATTGGCACTAGCAGAAGCTGCGGTTCAAGGAAATTTTGTCCAAAGATCAGAAGCTGGTGATTGTGAGTTGGACGAATGTTCCCAATCTTGGGGAAACAAGTTCGTCAAAAGACGAGGACAAATCCAAAGATGCATCATCTTCATCCTCAGCAGATTCCAAAGACAAAGTCCAAGTCAATTACTTGGAATGTTACGAGGTGCATCATCTTTGTCCTCAGAAGATTCCAAAGACGAAGTCCAAGTCAATTACTTGGAATGTTACGAGGTGGATTTAGAAGATGAAGACCCATATGACCTTGCCTCAAGTGACATGACTTAGAAGAAGGGGGCTTGATGGCACCTCAACTCGGGTTAAGCCGAGTGAGTCATGTCAAAGGAGTCATCAACCCCAATGACTGTCAAGATGTTGTCTTGACCAAAGGAAAAAATTTAAAATTTTTGAGGACAATCACTTTGGAAGAGTTGGCAAGATACACCACCTTGTTTATACTAGTCCAAGAGGGACTTCCACTTCTATTCGACCTGATATTGTTCTTTGAGTTGCCAAATTGTTGGCACTAGAGCCGGAATACCAAAATTCCAAGATGTATTCGCTTGGTCTATTGATCAAATGTCACGTATTCCATGAGAATTTGGAGAACATTGGATTGATTTGGTTGAAAGCGCAATTCCAATTTAGCAGAGACATACCGCCTGAACCCAAAGTACTTGCTCTTGGTGAAAGATGAAATTGACAAGTACTTGGGGGCCGGAATAATCTTTCCTATCCTAAGCAGTGAGTGGGTTTCACCTATTGTCATTGTTCCAAAGAAGAAAATGGGGAAGATTTAAGCGTGCTAAGATTTCCGCAAATTGAATGCAGTCACAAGGAAGGACATCATCCCTTGCCTTTTACCGATACAATTTTTGACCAAGTAGCCGGTCACCCTTGTTATAGTTTTCTTGAAGGATTTTCAGCGTACAATCAAGTATTCATTCAAGAAGAAGACAAGGATAAAACCACATTCATGACTGATTGGGCCACTTTCACTTACAATCAAATGCCCTTTGGGTTGTGTAATGTTCCCGCTACTTTCCAGCGGATGATGAATTTGATCTTCAAGGATTTCCTACACAAATTTGTGGAAGTCTTCACTGATAATTTTTGTGTGTTTGGGCAAAGAAATGTACATTTGAATTACCTTTGCCAAACTTTTGAAAGGTGTTGTTTTGCCGGTTTGTCATTACACCCAGAGAAATGATTCTTCACAATGAAGGAGGGAATTCTTTTGGAGCATCGGGTGTCACACCGAGGTATTGAAGTTGATGTCAAAAAGGTCTCAGCTTTGGAATCTCCAAAGAACATTTGGGAGCTAAGAGCCTTCTTGGGACATGTTTGATACTACAGGCACTTTGTTGTAAACTATGCAGTGCTTGTTGCACCCCTTACAAAGCTTCTGAAGAAATCCAAAGACTACTTGTGGGAAGCAAGTCAAGACGAAGCTTTCCAGGTATTGAAGAAGAAACTGGTTGAAGCACCAGTTATGAGGGCTCCAAATTGGGACGTCCCTTTTCATGTATATGTGAATACTTCATCCATGGCAATCGGAGTAGTCTTGAGTCAAAACAATGACAAGAAGAAGGATTACCCAATCTATTACGTTAGCCGACAACTTTCAGTTTCAAAAAAGAACTATTTGATGACTCAAAGAGAAGCACTCGGAATGGTGTATACCTACAAGAAATTTTGCCACTACCTATTGGGATACAAGTTTGTCTTCTATGTTGATCATTACGCATTGCAACATTTGGCCAAGAAGGCGGATTTGTTTGTGCAAATTGCAAGGTGGATCTTGTTGTTACTAGAATTCACATACACTATACAAGTACAAAAGGGAGCTTCACATTCAAATGCGGTCTTCCTGTCTAGGTTAGAAGCTCAAGACCAGGAATGGGAGATCAACGATCAATTCCCTGATGAAGAGCTATATCAATTGATAGCAATGCAAAGTACAAGGTATGCAGCCAAATATCACTATCTGCATACTCTCCAGTGTCCTGAAGTGCTGGACCCAAAGCAGAAGGCAGTTTTTTTCAAGAAAATTGGGCCGTATCAGCTAAAACACAACATTTTATTTAAGATGGGCAAAGACAAAGTACTTTGGTGATGCTTGGAGTCATACAAAGTCAGAGGAGTAATCAAGTCCTTACAATCCAAAGCATCAAGATGACACTATGCCTGAAGAATAATGTAAAGAAGATTCTTTCCTTGGGGTACTGGTGGCCTATGATGTATAAAGACATGCATGCCCATATCCAAAGTTGTGGTGCTTGTCAAAGAACGGGGAAGCCAATGGCTACTTCCCAATGGCCTTTGAGACCAATTTAACCATTGTCCCCATTTGAGAAATGTGGAATTGATTTTGTGGGACCAATACAACCGGTAACCCAAGTCACAAGAAAACAACACATTTTGGTTCGCACTAACTATGCTACCAAGCTGGTCAAAGTTGAAGCAACTCGCAGAGATGATGCAGAAACGGCGGCAGAATTTTTCTTTCGGAATATCATCTCCCAATATGGATGTCCTTTGGAATCGGTCAGAGACAGAGGGACACATTTCTTGAACTTTGTGATAGAGGCATTAACCAAATACTATCAGATTAAACATTGAACGACGACTCCTTATAATCCAAAAGCAAATGGCTTAACAAAAAAGGCAAATGGGTAACTTTGCAAAATTCTGAATAAGGTGACTATCAATTATGCTTATGACTAGGATATGATGTTACCAGCGGCACTATGGGCATATCAAACGATAGAAAAGATCACAACCAAGCAAACTCCATACTTCTATACATATGGCTTGCACCCCATACTACCAATTGAATTTGAAGTACTGACATATCGATTCTCTATGAGGAATGATTGTCGAAAGAAGAAAGTTAGGATCTTCAGATCTATCAACTGATGTGGTTAGAAGAGAAAAGAGACGATGCAATGCAAACCACAAAAGAAGTACAAGAATAGAGGAAAGTT
Organism: Lunularia cruciata; assembly: GCA_948567375.1. Classification (NCBI taxonomy): domain Eukaryota; kingdom Viridiplantae; phylum Streptophyta; class Marchantiopsida; order Lunulariales; family Lunulariaceae; genus Lunularia; species Lunularia cruciata. The sequence goes on from OX419759.1 coordinate 25,946,282, forward strand.
GAGCACAATAAGCACATCAAGCCTGTGACTATTTGCGAAGGAGATTTGGTTTTGTTATACCAAAATTGACAAATATTTTTTCCGAGCAAACTGCATTTGAGATGGATAGGGCCCTATCAAGTCCTTCATCTTTACAAAAAGGGGTCCATTCAACTTGTAGACTTGGAAGGGCAACCATTTGCCACTCGAGTAAACAAGTGGAGAGTTCGGGGATATTGGACCATAGACTCGGAGGTCATTAAGACACCAGGTCTATAGAAGGTCTATGTTCTCAAGGATGCTCACATTTCAGGGAGAAGGTATGTGGTACACACATTTTTGTTTTTTATTTTTGCAATTTTGAAGAAGAAGTTGTATTGCGCCTGTATGACATCAAGAGGCAAAGAATGGTGTCTTTGGGTTGAAACCCGAGGAAAAGTGACTTTGTGTTAGAAGACAAAGTACTCAGATTTGTCATGTCAGCCTGTAACCCAAAGTAAGGAGACTTCATCTTGGGAGTGCTCAAATCAAGGTGAGGACAGTGTAACAACTTTATTTTGGGGTTGGACATTCAAGAAGGTACCGTGCACAAAAATGGCTGGCCTATGAACAGGAGGAAATTGACAATGATAGGAGCATGAAAAAGGTGTGATTTCTTGGTAGAAATTTGAAGTGAAGAGAGACAAAGGAAGCATGCCACTATAAAATTTGGGTTAGAGACAAAGTGATGACAAGTAATTTTCCATCACCGTTAAAAAGTCATCTTGTGGGAGATCATGGGAATGGAAGTGTACTCAAAGATGCGTTGGTGTGTAGAGAGGAAGTCAGGAGAGTTAGTCTGGGAATCAGAAGGAAGAGTAGCCTCCAACCCAGAGTGGAAGAGAGAAAGATGGGAAGTGGGAAGAAGAACTCTAAATTTGCAATGAGAAATCATGCGATTTAGAGGTTAGATGTGATCGTGAGAATCAAGGTCTTGAGCAGGCTTTGAATCACATTCTTGTCATGGAATTGGGACATTAGCTTTCTAGGTTTCATGACTGAGATTATTGAGAGTAAGTGTCTTGATGGCCCCAAGGAAGAAGGGAAGAGATGAAATCCGGCTCAATGGACAGAGTCGGATTGGAGGTTAGTACTCAGAAGAGAGGTGGGTGATGAGCAAGGATCCACATTTTTGGGTGAGGGAGAAGTAGCTGAAGAAACCCAAGAGGTGAGAGATGCCTTCTCTTCAAAATGCACAAAGAATGGCTACAAGGTCAAGAGCTATAAGGACCCAATGAAGAGAGGCATCATAGCAGCAATGATGGCTATCTTGAAGTCGGAGCAAACCACTTATGTGATGAAACATCAAGCGGTATCCTTCCACAAGATGTTTGCAGGAGAGCCAATCAATTGGGCAAAGTGTTTTTATCAGCACACAAAGCAGATGGTGTGGAACTTGCGAGACATGACTTGTCTTGCACTACATTGTGCCATTGGCAGCCCACTTCTATTTGGGACTGAACTTACTGAATGTGGTAGAGAGACACAAGATGGTGTCGCACTTCCACCCTAATTTGAGAAGAGATGTTGATGCGGAGGAGCAGAAGTACATCTTGTAGATAAGGAGCAATGACAGGTACTACGCATAGACGGGGCAGAGCGTGCAGTCGAAGGTGAACACTCCAAAGTCAAAGAAGAGGAGTCAACAAGGCAAAGAAGAAGAAGCGGTGACAAGAACTCAAAAGACGAGGAAAGGAAACCCCAGGAGAGGCTTGGTGGTAATCGTGTTGTTGGATGAGGAGTTAGAAGGAGAGGCCAAGCGCAAGGAAGAAGATTTGGGCAAGGAGGAAGAACCCAAATTCATGTTGTAGAGTGGGGAAACAAGCAGTGAGAGTGAAGATGGAGTGGAGATGCAATCGGTACCCAAGGAGGACAAAGGAAAGATGGAAATGGAAGAAGAATGTAATCTACATGTAGAAGAAGTTCCAGAGCAAGAGGAGAAGAGGGTGACCATTCAACAAGGAGTTTGCTCTAAAAGGAAGATGAAGTATGAAGCGGGACCAAGTAAGGTAAGAGAAGTGGAGAGTGGAAGTTTGGGAAGCAAAGAATCCATTCCTACAAGGCGATTGCAACTTAGAAGGCGAGTGTCAAGTGAGGAAGAGGTGAAGGAGGAGACAAGTCTGTGAGTCAAAATAAATGTGAGTGAAGGAGTAGAGTATCTATGGGAGGTTGTGTGCCCGTTGTTGGTGAAGTTAGAGCACAAGGAGAAGGAGATGCAGTCAAAGTGTCCGAAGGTGAAGACTATGTTGCAAGTGTTAGCTTGATTAGAAGAAGAGAACTTGGAATTAAAGAAGAGTATAATCCGAGGTGAGGAGGAAAGGGAAGCACTACAAGTAGATGCAATAGTACATGATCAGATAATCGAGAACTTGAAGAGGGAAGTGGAGAGTAGAGAGAGAATTATAAAGCAAAATGTCATAGCCAAGGAAAGACAAATAGCTGAGTACAAAATCTTGAAGCAACATTTTGCAGATTCGAGATTAGAAATTATCCATGTTATGGCAAGAGTAGCAGAGAAAGAGAAAGAGCTGAATGGAGAGTGCAGAAGAGAAGAAGCAGCTCTGGCAAAGAGAGTTGACAATAAGATATGGAGAGGAAGAAAGACTGGGAGAGTTACTTCGCAATCTGGAGGAGAAGATTGTGCAAAAGGAGAAGGAGAAGGAGACTATGAAAGCCGAGTTCAAGGCGGAATTGGCAATGTACAGAGAAGATTGGCTTGCAGATCAAAAATGGGAGAGAAGAATGAGATTGGAGCCATTGAAGGAGATAGTTACAAAGATGAATGCGATGCTAAGTACAAAAGCTAGTGTGTGAATTGAAGAAATGAGACTGCACGAGTTGAAGTTGTTGGTGCAGGAGACAAGGAGGAGAAATGAGAAGGATAAAGATTTGAATGCTTTACTTATCAGTCTCAGAGCTTGTGTAGATAGAAAGATATTGGAAGTAGAAGACAATATCACAATTAGATTAGACTAAATGAAATTAGAGATAGATAAACTTTGGAAGGATGTAAGAGTAAAACCCAAAGTAGATAACATAGGAGTGCAGATGTCTTCAGAGTTACCATTGGAGATATTAGTGAAGAGTGGGTCGGGAGATAGAGAGTTAGAAGGATTACCTGCTAGTGGAATTGTAGATTAGGAAGGAGTGATGTTAGAATTGGTAGAGGATTTAGTAGTTGTGAAACCCGAGGACAAAGTAGTGAGTGGAGTTACTTTGAGATTGGAAGCCAAGGAAGAAGTAGACATTGGATCGGAGTAGAAACAATTTTGAGATTTGAAGAGGCATATATGAAGAGATGCATTGTCATTTTGGATCTGCAGGTAGGAAGAGTTGTTAGGAAACGGTATAGTTGTTAGAACTATTGTTTGGTTCACTATTGAAAGGAGGCATTTGTATGAAAATGTTGTTCAGTGCTCATTATTTCTGAAGATAGATAAAGCAAAGTGCTGATTGCAGTGCTCGTCACTTGAGCTTGTTTCCAAGTATCAAAATTGTGTTTGTGTTTGTGAGTGTGTGGAGAAATTCAAAGTGCAAGTCGATATGTTTGTTAGATGTTGGATTCCGTAGCCTTGATCTTCATTTTGTGTGTTTGATCTTGAGTGAAGTGCAATCGAAGCAATGCCTTGACAGATCTGAGAGGAATTGTAGTGTTGGTAGTATTCTACATTTGTGAGTGCAGCGCAATGGTGATGTGAAGCAATTTCAATCAAGCAAGTTGTGCCTTCAGTGGAGGGGTGGAACACAATTTTGAGGTGAAGTTGTTTTGCAGTGAAGTGCCATTTTTGGGAAAGCCTGAATCATCACAATCAAGATTGTTTGGAAAGATTTGATGGAGTTGTGATTAAGAAGTGTTAATTTGTGACAAGAGTATGAATTAGTGCTTGTTACTCTCTTCAGGGTGTGGTTTCTACCTGAGAGACTAAAGAGGAACTCAAGAAGAACTAAAATTGTTACTTTTCTTTGTATTTGGAAATTTCTGACTAGTATCTCTGCAAGAACAAACTTTACTTACCTGATAACCGCAAAAGTGATATTTGCCGGGTTGTCACAAACCACAAAAGTGGAGGAGGTTGAACCCAAAGCACAAGATGGTAGTGGTGAAGAACCAATCTTTGGAGGAAGAAGAATCGGAAGGAGAAGCTAAGTCAAAGGATGAAAACTCAAAAGAAGAAGAAGAAGAAGAAGAAGAGCTCACATTGCAAAGTACAAATTCTAGTAATGAGAGTGAACAAGAGCTTGAAGTTGAGCAATTGATGGAAGAGGCACTTGAAGAAGATGATCAAGAATTCCATGCATAGATTGTATGCATGGAAGGAGGAGATAGCCAATACATGGAGTTGGCTGAGGTACACATTCTTGAGGAAATAAGAGAGGATCCGGCCTTGTGTTTTTGAGACGTGTGAGATCAAAGAGAAGTTTGCATGTCGTAGTTGCATGATCAAAAGAGGAAGAAGAAACCTTGGAAGAGGTAACATTGAAGGTGAGAAGATTGGGACTTTGGGATAAGGCACCAGCCAAAGAAGCACCAATCAAAGTTAAAGAAAGAGAAGACTATGAAGAGAAGTTCAATGGAGTCATCTATCTATCAAAGGTTTTCTATCCTCTATTTTTGTAGTTGCAGAAGAAGAAGGAGGATCTAAAGAGAGAGCATCCTAAAGTGAAGTCTTGAAGTAAAGGACAAAGTTAACCCAAGAGGAAGAAGAAGCCAAAGAACTTTGGATTGATGTTGTTCTTCAAAGGAAGAGCTTTGATAATTTGCAAGAGAGTTTTGTGAAGCAAGATGATGAACTTGAGTGACATGCTAAAGAATTGATGGATAAAAAAGTAGCATTTGAGAAGTTGAAGGGTGAATTTGTTGATGCAAAATTAGAGGCAATACATTTGAAAGCAATGGCAAATATGATGGAGCAAGAATTAGAGAGCCTGAGAAAGGTTGCAAAAGAGAAACATTGGGCCTTGTAGCATGAGTTGATAGATAGAAATTGAGAGGAAGAGAGGTTGTAAGGACTGATCAAGAGTGTGGAGACTCAACTTCTCCAATATGTGGAGGAGAAAGAAGCACTAAAAGCCAAGTTTGAAGATGAGTTGAAGATGTATTGGAACAAGTTGGAAGTAGAAAGGAGTAGAGAGAAGATAATGTTGGGCGTATATCAGACTCAATTGGAAAAGTCATTGTGAGGATAAAGGTGATATTAAGTACGGAAGCCAAAGTGAAGATGGAGGAAGCAAGATTGCACGAGCTGAAGTTGTTAATGCAAGAGATGAGGAAGCAAAAAAGCAAAAGATGTGGATATGAATAAGTTGTTAATTTGCTTAAGAGAGAGTAGATAGGAAGATGTTGGAGATAGGAAAAAAATATTTGTCTTGGGTTAGATTTAGTTAAATCCAAATTAGAAGAGATTTGGAGTAATGTGAAAGTAGGATCCCAATGCAATGTAAATCAAGTAGGAGTGCAAGTGTCTTCAGGTGAGTTACTTGAGTTCACTTAAGAAGTTAGAGGAGAGAAAGAGAAGGTAGATAGTATAATGATGACTTTAGTTGCAATTTAGACTGAAGAATATGAAAAAAATAGAAGAAGTTGTAGTTGAGACCAAAGTAGAAGAACTGACTAAAGGTAATTTGGGTTGAGAAGCTGAAGTAGAAGTAGAAATCAGATTGGATTAGTGACAAATTTGAGTTTTGAAGAGGCAGATATGAAGAAGTGAAATGTCATTTTGGATCTGGAAGTTGGTAAAGTAGCAATTGAAATGGTATGTAGTTAGATGATTGTTGAGTTCTCTACCTATTTAAAGGAGGCATTTGTAGTGTTTTGTTGTTCAGTATTGTAATTATGAAGTTGAGTAAAGCAAAGTGCTATAACTATATACTTGTTATTTTAGCTTAATTTGAGTATCAATCCTATGTGTGTGTTTGTGAGTGATTGGAGAAGTTCAAAAAGCAAATCTGAGTGTTAGATGTTGGATTCTACAGCTTTGATTTCATTTTTTGTGTTTGATCCTGAGTGGATAGCAATCAAAGCAATACCTTGATGAATCCGTAAGGAATCATAATGTTAGTAGTATGTTGCATTAGTGAGTGCAACTCTAGATTGATATGAAGAAATTTTGATTGAGGAAGTTGTGCCTTCAATGGAGGGGTGGAACACAATTCCAAGGTGAAGTCATTTCATGGTGGAGTAGCCTTCTTCAAGAAAAAATAAATCATCACAATCAGTGTCAATTTGGAAAGGATTTGAAAGGATTATGATTATGGGTGTGGATAATTTGTGACGAGACTGTAATTCCATGCTTGTTACTCTCTTTTGGGTGAGGTTTCTACCCAAGAGACTAAAGAAGCAATTAAGAAGAACTATTGTGTTACATTTTACTTTGTATTTGACCATTTCTAACCAATATCTCTATGGGAACAAACAATTACCTATCAATTACTGCAAAAGTGATATTTGTTGGGTTATCATAGACCACTAAACCATTTGTGGGCTATACCAATGAAACATTGGCCAATTTTCCATACTATGGTGGCATCATCTACAATATTTTGGGTTATACAAACATTCTCAAACATTTATAGGAACAACTTGAATTCTTCTCAAAGTCATGGTAGCTTGGGATACGTGAGTTGCAAAGATTGTAGCTAGAGCTAGCAAAAGAAACATGCATTGCTATGGGGTGAAAATTTGAACTAGGAAGATTTCCTTGGGTAGAAGTGCTTGCCATCAGTGGAAATGTTGTTTGAACTTGGATTGTAGCAAAAGTATTAGCAACTTCAGGAGGTAATGGTTCCTTTGATTTGAAAACCAATAAATTTATATGCATGAGAGGTTATATATGATCACATTTTTTTATAGGTGTGGAGGGCAATACTTTCCTTATATAAAGATTTCCCATGCTCCCATAGGATGGCAAGGAGTGACCCCAACAAGAACATGTTGTAGAGTGTAGTGGAGAGGACATACAAGATCCCAACAGCGGTGCCAAAAATGTCACATGAGAAAAACCAATCTTGCATTGGAGGGACAGTGGAGTATAGGACATAAGGAAGGTGACTTACAAAAACATGTGCATAGCCAGCCTTTGATTTGGCTTGGGGAAGGGTGGTAGTCTGGACTCCCATTGTTGGATGTTTCTCCAATGGGGCACATGAAGTTCCCATAGACACTTACCTCAGAGATGGTTCAAGGGTCTATCACTCCCTTGAACCCTTTAGCCTTCTATAGTATGTCACTTAATCTCCATGTAGCCAATTGAAAAGGGGAGGACTTACCATCTTCCCAATTAATCAAGACAACAATGCAATGAGGAATGAGGAGTATTGTGCTATGAACAAATTATATTGAATCCAACATTTTCATGCATTCAACCATTCATTTCTAGCAATAGATTGAATCCCTCTTTTTATTGTCTTTCAATAGCTCAAGTCTTTTCCACTATAAGTCCAAATATAATGTATGTTCTACTTTTTATAGTCACTCTTGTAGTCTCCTACTAGTTTTTTCTTGTAGGTAGGAAAGGCTAACCTCATGGACCTTCAAGACAAAAGACATCCCTTACTATGAAGTTCTATCTCCCTTAAATACCTATGCTAACCCTAAAAACAATTTTACTCTTGACCCTAATCATGAGGCTTATAGTAGGCAGCCATCTCCTTCAATATGACTCATCCTTCATGCTACTTATATCCCCTCTATTAGATATTTTCCCTAGATAATCCTAATCTAACCTGACAACATATTGTTGGTTCTTAATTATGGTTCTGAGTTGGGACTTCTATTAGATGGGTTCCCACACTTCACTCCACAACAAGACTGATTGCAAGCTCCCTTGTGATACTCCTACCTGGACCTGCAATCTAGGAAAGGGAACCAATACTAAACTACATGAACCGTCAAAGCCCTATAATAATTAAAGGATGCATTGTTTTACATTCAAGAGAAAAATGGCACCACACAAAGGAAAAATTTCCTGCAATACTAAAACAACACAAAGTTTTTGATTGTCACTCTCCAAACAAAAAAACACCAAAATCATCAAAATGTTTCAAATCTGGGGGTAAACCAATGCAAAACATGTAGACTATTGAATTCCCCACAAGAAAATATAGATTTTCCAAGAGGCAAGCCTACCATGATGAATACCCTACAAAAGTTCTATAGATTCTTTACTTTATAGACCTAAATCGTTTTCACTTGCACCAAGAGGTTCACTACCAAGAAGTAGTTACCAACCTACAAACCTAATTGTGCCAAGATTATCAAGAAATTTGCAACAAACTAAGAGTGCCAAAATATAGATTTTCCAAGAGACAAGCCTAACACAATAAATACCCTACAAAAGTTCTATAGATTCTTTACTTCATAGACCTAAATTTTTTTCACTTGCACCAAGAGGTTTGTTACCAAGAAGTAGTTACCAACCTACAGACCTAATTGTGCCAAGATTATCAAGAAATTCAAGATTATCAAGAAATTGGCAACAAACTAAGAGTGTCATCCAAGACAAACAACATCTAACTACCAAGTGATTGTGAGAGCAACCCTGGATAGATTAGACCAAACAAGTCAAGGAGCTATCATTATGGTAATTTTTTATTTTCTTCAAGAAGCAAAGAACCACTAAGTTAATAGGGTGTTGCAAACATAAATTTTTTAGAAAGTCTTCAAGGAAGTCTTCAAAGAGTTGCAAAAGTCTGCCAAACATATTAACAATAGAAACACCACATGAAACCAAGAACTCCTACCAAAAGAGGAGTAAGGGCACCAATTTACATGCAGTTGGGCCACTTATGCAACTTTAGCAATAGAGATCCAAAAACAAGGAGAAACATGGAAGCAAGCAGAGTATGGAACATTATGGCCTACAGATTTTATCTCTTGGCTCACAAAGAGCTCAGCAAAGTACATATGATGGTAAAGGAGATCCAAGTGTATTTGACAATGACCCACTTACCAATTCCATAGTTGATCCAAAGCAAAAATCCTTTCCCATAACACAAGATATGATTTGCAAGGTATTCAGCCTACCCAAGAAGTCAACTAACGTCCCTGTAGCTTGGAAGGAATTTCAATTTAGCCCTAAACTCTTACTTGGGCTCTTCTTTTTCAAGCCATCCAAAAGCATGTCAAGAACCATGCACAAGAATGGGTTCTCCGTGGTGGTGGTAACATACCCTCCATTGTACTTTGCTACAGAAAATTTCCACTAGCTTATTGGAGGCCTGGGGACCGTATCATACTTGAATCCATCCTTGGTAGATGCCATCATCAAAAATTTTTTTCACATGGAGAAGTCAGATTCCACCCTTGTAATCCTTACTAAACTATGAGAATGTTGTGTGGGGAAAAAATTTTACTATGGGCCCTATTCTTATGGTTATATTGAATTTTTTGTCTCTAGGAGCCTTTGAGTTGAAGGAGAATCTAGTTAAAGAGGTAGCTCCAACATTGCAGATGCCAATCTTCAAGAAGAGTTATCAAGAAATGACCAAATGGATTGGCATGCAATATGTGAGCCTGCATATGGTAACATAGTTGGTCTCACACTTTTCTAAGTGGACCAAGAAAGTATGGGAATACATCTTGAGCTTAAAAATGAGCATACTTTTAGGATCCCAAGAGACTGAAATATGGAAACCCAAAGTAATAGAGGCTATGAGCAGCAAGAGGAAAAATACCACTAGCTTGGAGAAGGAAGTCACTATCTCACAGATCCTAATCAAAGAAAAGAAGCTGAAAGTAATCCACAAAAAACCAGCTAGCAGTGGTGAGCAATTGGAGCCAGCCCCATTAAAAATGAGAGGCTCATTATCAAAGGAGAAAGGGGTTTTTACAAAAGGGGCAACAAAGGAAACTAATGTCATCACCATTGACAATGACTCCTTGGGACCTTGGGATAGTATACTATTCCTAGTAGAGCCAAGTAGGACTTTTGAAGAATCTCCCTAGAAAGAAGGAGATAAGGAGACCAATCTAATGTTGATGGTGCAAGCTAGACCCAAGTTGCTTGAATTAGAACCTACCTTGTCCATAACATCATCAAGGAAGAAATTATTTCTTGTCCTAAAGAACACACCACTACTCTATACTTTGCCACAAGTAACCCAATGTTTTGATAGAGGCCTATGTGTTGGTCAAGAGATTGCAAGAAGTTGGTCTCGTAGATTGTTACAAATGAAGGGCATTTGCCTTCATGCTAGACACTTTGGTAGATAACTTGGTGTCTAATGAAGAATTCACATAATGAGTAGACAACCTAAATGAGGAATGGAAGCAAGGCCTAACTTATGTATTGATAGATATTAGATGTTGAGCATTGGCTCACACTCAGATCATTGAGCTATGGGAAGAGCTAGAAGAGCTCACCAAAGAAAATGATAGTAGGTTACACAAAGTAGAGACTGCCTAGAATGAGAAAGCAACATCTCTATAGTTATTTTTTGACCTCCTTTAGGGGGAGGCTTAGAGAGGAGTCATAGATTCTTAGCGCCAACTCCAATCTGTCTGGACAGATAAGACTACCTCCAACCAGCAATTAGAAAACGTCCAAAAGAAGGAGATGAACTAGAAGGAGAACTCTATGAACTCCAAGATCAAGTACCCCATGATAAGGAGAACTCCAATGCCAAGATACAAGAACTTATGTAGCAGTTGATGCTTCTTGCAAGGAGACAAAAGAGTTGAAGGTAGTATGGTCTACATTGGAAGCAAAAGTCTCAACTTTGAAGACAAAAATGAGCATTGGACAAGAGGTCCAAAATGTTTTGAAGAGAGAGATAGATTCTCTTCCTTCCACAATAAATATGCTTTTTATAAAGAGGGCCTTGTACAAGAAGGACCTTCTTTACTACAAGGAGACAAGGAAGGAGGAGCAATTTGAGGTCAAAGCATAACAGAAATCTCAAAAGAAGCTCACTATACAAAATTGGAAATTTGACCATAGGATAAACCAACTACTCCATTTTATTGACTGGAATAAGTTGGAAGGTCCAACCATGGTGGAGAACTCCAAAGCAAAAGAGGACAAGGAGAATCTAGAGGAAGATAGCCAGATAGATCAACAAGAGAGGGATCCAAGAAGGAAGGGCTTGATTTTGACAAGGTGGATCACTCAAATGAGATGCATAAGAGTAATCTTATAAGGAGTTTCTCTATTGTATCAACTTCTTCCAAGCCCAATACTCCCCAAGATAATATGGGAAGTCAACAAGGCTTGATCATAACCCTCCTAGTAGAGCAGGTCTAAGGTCACTCAGAGAAGAGGCCAAGTAGGCAAAGAGCAGTCTCATAGATATTGGACTTGAGGAGAGGAAGTCTATGACAAAAAGGACAGTCACAACTATGGACACTATCCACCCCAAGTCCTAGAGCTCCAAGGAGATTGACATGCTGACTCGGGGAGAGTTGGTGATCAATTAGTATAAGAATATAGAGAGCTTAGTGGAAGCAACCTGCATAGTGGACCTCCTAGAGCCTATATGAAAGGGAGTGCCTCAAGATCAAGTAGAGAAGATAACATGCTGGCCATTATAAAATAAGAAATGAACCAACTTAGCTCATATGTTGATGAAGAAGATACTACAAGAAGAACAGTGCAGCATTTTAAACCAAGGGAGGTTGCAAGATCTTCTATGGGGATGCCCTTAAGGCTTGTTGAGTAGGACCAATTATCACTAGAGGTCATGGAATTGGTATGCCAATTAGTAAAGAATACGGTGGTGATTACAGATGACTTTCCTTTCTTCATGAGTATTTCTCAAGCCCTAGAGTTCCTAGGGCCCGAAGGGCCAATTGAGGTGGTACCAAGGATGTAGGAGATCCTAAGCCTTTAACATTGCATATGGGATGTAATAACAATATAGGCAACCAGGTGGGATGACTCTATGCCCCTAAAGATCATAAAGAGGGTTCCTCAAGAGCTAAGGGGATTCCAAGAATGGCTCAAGTTGGTAATCTTGCAACACCACGGGTCAAGTTACACCCCATTTTTGTCACCACCCAATTATTAATCATGACATTTTGAGCCTCGATGATCATTTAATATCCATAAAATAGAAGAATCCGCCTAAGCCTTGTGCCAAGAAGATAAGGAGTAGTTTGCATGATATCCCTTCCTAATGGCTCAAGTTGGTAATCTTGCAACACCACAGGTCAAGTTACACCCCATTTTTGTCACCACCCAATTATTAATCATGACATTTTGAGCCTTGATGATCATTTAATATCCATCAAATAGAAGAATCCACCTAATCCTTATGCCAAGAAGATAAGGAGTAGTTTGCATGATATCCCTTCCTACCACAACCAACATTACACATGATATGCATGTGGATGTTTTTTCTACCTTCAATAGGCTACAAAGAGAACCTCTAACTTTTACTTTGGTACAACAAGTCTACAAATTTGACTTGGTCTTCCTCATTACGAGAGCAACAATAAACCAACATGCCATGTTATGGGCAATCATTGGTATAGATTAGTTCTCCATGTTATGTGCTTGGGGAATGGAGTTTGAGATCTCTTCAAAACCTGATGTGTACTAGTAGAAGGATTACTATGGAAGGACCTCTTATTAGAGTATCTCCATGAGTTAATATATGTAGCAATCAACTTCCTGTACTTTATTCTAAGGTACTAAGTAGATCATTTGAAGCTAGTGAACCAAGGCCTAACATAGAAGCTAGACCTCTATCCTAGACGGAAGAATGTTAACACAAAATGCCAATGCCAAAATTACCCAGATCTTCTAGGATATCAGATTTTGGTCTGCATGCCATGCCTCTATCAATTCAAATCCCAAATCTCAAACAATGCCAATCAGCACAATAGTCCAAGAGTTAAGGACCATGTTTCAACAATTGGGACAAAGAACCCATACCAACGTTGTTCCCACCTTGGAAGTTCCTTTGACGGTCTTAGAGAAGCAAGTGCAACACTCCAGAATACATCCCTTCAAATATTCATTGTAGTACAAGACATTGAGCAGTTGTATGATCAAGTATTTTGACAAGAAGTGGGATGCAGATCTCAATGATGAGGAAGAAGACTCTAGTGATCTCAATGGTCCCAAAGCTATTGCATACATATGAAAGTCAAAGAAGCCTGGAGTTAAAGGATTGCCTATACCCTTTCACTTAGAATGGGGAGATCCAAGTAAGAAGTCCAATTATTCTTTTAGCTATACATGAGAATACACAAGAATTATGTGCTCAGACCAGATATAATCCCTCATGCAATATTCTTCTTAAAAAACCATGCAAGGTTCGTGGTTCCAACCGATAGCTTGTCATTTTGGTTGTCACTTAGTACCCTAAGACCTATGCCTCTAGCAATCAACATCAAAGACATGGAATCCATTGGACTCTCCACTCCATTGGATGTTTTTCCTAGAGGTCTTAAGGAGCAATTGAAGGAAGCCTGGACTTGGATATGTCATTGCACATATGGAATCCAACACTCTTCTTATGTGAAGAAGCCACATTGTTGGCCAAAGGTACGAGCCTACCATATTGGAGTACATGAAACAATGGATATGCTAGAAATGTGCTAGGAGTTGTGGTATGCAACTCAAGACCCAATAGTTGTCCAAGCAATTGTTTTTTGCAAGACCTTGGCTCTATTATATCACCACTTACATTGTGGCAATATCAAAGAAGGCAGCTCTATCAACCCTTTTTGAGATGAAATCAACAATATCACCTTCATGTACCTTTTAGAATAAGCAAACATGTGGAGTTGTCATTTAGGAAGGGCCTTGGAGTTGGCTCACATAGATGGATTCATCCTAGTACAAGATACAATCTTCAAGGATTATCAAGAAATAGATCATACATGCATCTACTACCGGATGAGAGCAGAATTCTTCCCTTTTGCAAACAAGTGAAAGAAGACGAGATAGGCTTCAAAGGGGCTTGCTCAGAAGACAAGGACTTAGGAGAGGGTTGTGTCATCTAGGCAAACTAGTTGTTGAGGGCCATGTTGGTTGCAAGCAAGTAATAGCTATAGGGATTAAAGTATGGGACTTCCACTATGGGTGAGTCACTATGAGACTTCCACAATAAGATCTAACAATCCAACTATGGAGTGTTCTTATTGTGGGAAATTGAAGTGTTCTTATTGGGTCCATGATTCCTCTCTATGGGATGCATAGAGAGTAGGTAGAGATTGCTATGAGCATGTAAAATAGTAGGACAAAGTTAAGTAGATAATGAATGCAAAGGTGACACATTGACTCACTTAGGTAGCATAATCTAGATTAGAATCAAGAATTAGGAGCCAATTGGCATTTATGGGAATGGCATTTGAAGGAAATGGCCATTGCATAAGAACTATTGGGATGGAAGTAGAAAAAAATATTTAGGGTTTGACCTCACTTATATAAGCTTAGTCTACTATGGAGTTGGTTGTTGATGATTCTTCATGAGTCGATTGATATGTTATATAGTAGAGATTGGGTGTTAACTATCAAAGGGGAGGACTCGGCATAAAGGAGGAAGCATGTTACTCAATATCAGAGTGTCCCTCATAGGACGGGAGGATGACACTTATGTTGTATGTGATAGCCTGCAACAAAGATATATAATATCTAAATACCTTGTCCTATCACTTTTTCTCAAGTACTTGTATGGATGATTACTAGCAATGATGTATGATAAGGTGCTACAGTAGAACCTGTCTAAAGTGATACTGTCTAAACTAATAACCTCCATAAATAAATATTTGACACCGGTCCGGAGTATGTCCCCTTGCTTGAACTAATAACCCTCTATTGGTTGATATTCAATACTTTTTATTGGTCCGACAACTTTTGTAAACTAATATACATTATATAAAAAATATAAAAAGTGGAATTGCAGCTGGATAATATTGCCTACTTGCGCTGGAAATAATCCTGAATGCCCCTCTGGACCATCTGGCACGTCCTCAGAGTGCCCATGCTCTCCTTCATCTTTTGCAGCGCCGAGATGAACTTGCCATTGTCGCCTGCAATCTGCAGCCAGAAAGTCTCCAGTGACTGGATCATTGCCTGAGCTTCCTTGGCTGACACAAGAATGACTTCCTCACTGTCATCATCATTGGCCTCGCCTTTGTCATCATCCTGGAGAAGATGATCTTCGATGACCTCGTCAATGTTAGGAGTGTAGGTAACCACATCTTCATCCGGATAGTTAAGCAGGTTATGGATTTCCATCGGATTGAAGCCTTGTGATCTGAGACTCGAGCTCAACAACGACTTCTTGATCAAGAAGTTCCTCTTTGTTATGCTGTTCCTGTTGTGTGCCAGGAACAGTGCGGATTTTGCAGTGACCAAAGCAGTTGCGGATGGTCTCAGGCTTGACGTCATTATTCCAGGCGGGAACAGCCATCCTGATGGCTTCAAGGATATCAATTTTTTCTGGCTCAGCGACTCCATCTTCGAGACGCTGCAGCAGGACACGGCTAAATTGGCGATGGTAGTAGGCCTTCAGATTGCGGATGATTCCAACGTCACAAGGTTGCAGCTTTGACGTCATGTTTGGGGGAAGGTAGAAAACCATGGTGTTATGCAGTTGAATGTGGCTTGGAAGCTTGTGAAGAGGGATGTGGGGGCTACAATTGTCAAGAATGAGCAGAACTTTCATGTTAGCCATGCGGCGATCAAATGCTTTGAGCCACTCCAAAAAAATTGTCTGTGTCATCCAAGCCTTGGAATTATTGCAATAAGTGCAACCGAGGTTGGCCATGTTGATGTTCTTGAAGCACCACGGGCTTTTGGATTTGCCAATGACCAAAAGGGAAAGCTTGTCAGAATCGTCTCTGTTGCAGTAGACGGCAAGGGTCAGGCGCTCTTTGTGTTGCTTTTTGCCCTTGAGTTGCTTAGTTGCCAAGGAATTGTCCGCCTTAATAAAATAATACAATGTTTGTGTTAGCTTGCTGCGCTAACCACACACCAAAACAACCCAAACCAAAATGTTACCAACCTGCATTCTATAAAAAAAGTCCCGTCTCGTCCATGTTGTAAATGTCGCACCACTCAAACTTGTCCAATATCTCCTTGATTTTGGGTCGCTCATCCTCGATGAGATTGACATCAACAGATCCACTCTCGCCAAAGCGGCAGAATGAGTGGATTCCATGGCAAGCCTTCAAGGCTTCCAGCCATCCGTTGGAAAACTCAAAGTGGGCGTGATCCAGATAAAAGCGATCTAATATTTTTATGCCATTCTCCTTGATTAGGTCGCCACTCATGTTGACGCGCTCCTGGTTTGCTATAAACCATTCCATCAAAGCGGATTCCATCAATTGATATTTCACCGTCCGCTGATGCTTTGTAGAAAGGTTGGGAGATTGGGTCTTCTCAAGCACATCAGCTGATTGCTTCAATGTGGTCGAGATCGTACCCTGGCTGACCTTGACATTATGCTCAGTTTCAAGCCAGGACCTGAGTTGATTCTGTGTGAGGGTAGGTTCTTCTATTTGTGCTCACATAGAGCAATGCGGACTTTATCTGACATTGTGGTGTGTTGTGCTCCACGGCAAGGCATGGTGGTGATGGTGTGGTTGTAGTGTGTTGTTGGGATGGGTTTAGACTGATTCTGGGGTGGTCTCGAGTTGCAAAATTATCCCCCTGATCAAAAAAATCAATTAATTTGATCATGTGGGTCACCTTGTCTAATGTAATAACCTCTATAAACTAATACTCAACCCCGGTCCCGTCATTATTAGTTTAGACAGGTTCTACTGTATTGTTAATCATTGATACCCTTGACCACTCTACGGGATGTCCCGTAGTTCTTGCATAGTGCAAGGATTGATTGACAAAGAGTGACAACTGAGGAGGTCGACGGGCTCACATGGATTACAAACCTGCAAGCCATCTCCTCTTTTAAGTGTCCCATGATAGACCTTGTCTTGTAGCATGGATACTCGTAGTACAAAAATCCTGCCCACCATTCCTCCCCAAGCCCAGAGAAGGGCAGGCCATGTAAGGACTGTCCCGCAATTCCTTTGTCATGTAGTGTCTTGTAGCCAAATTGCGGGTTAGATCCTGCACACCGACACTTGTTTCATATGAGTTTAAACCAAATAAATTTTAGTTTGAAGTTAAAATAATATCATCCTAAATTAAGAAGAGTAGATAGATTTATTTACCACATTGCTAAGAGTATAACTCTTAACTGAGAAGGGTAGAAAAAGTACAACTCATAATCATTTGAATTCAAAATAATTTTTATTGCATATTGCATAATTGCATATTTTTATTTTTATTTTTACTTTTAGGGAGAATATATTTAAATATAGATCTTAGAATGTAGATCTTTATTTACCACCGTGCTAAGAGTATAACTCTTAATTGAGAAGGGTAGAAAAAGTACAACTCATAATCATTTAAATTCAAAATAATTTTAAATAAAATTTTATATTTAAATATAAATATATGCATATTTTTATTTTTATTTTTATTTTTAGGGGTAATATATTTAAATATAGATCTTAGAATGTAGATCTTAAAACATAAACAAGTCTTTTACATTCAGTTCAAGATAAAATTTAAAAATCTAAATTTTTCTTTATTCAATTTAATATTCCTTTCTTATCTAGAATATTTAAATTCTTGATTTATTAAATAAAATTTAACACCATATCTTTAACTTAAATTTAATTAGAATAATAATTTAATTAATTATTAAAATAATTTTCTGGTCTCGCGTCCCTCAAACCTGCAAGGAGAGTTTAGGATGGTGCATCTGCTCAAGTATAGCAAAAGATCACCTCGCCAAATTAAAAAATTCAATCGCTAGCTGGTGAGCTCTTTTATAATTGATAAAGTAGATAGTAGAAAGTTTATGAAAGATCATCTCATTTTGTACAAGCAATCCCTATCTTTAGGTAAGTCTCCAATATCTAAGCGTATAAACATATTTTATTTTGGTACAAAAATCTTAAGTCTATTAATCTAATATCAATTAGTTTTGAAGTATATGGTCGGTTTAAATTTTCTAAGTATATTTGATTAATCATCATGATAATTTTACGTTTATAAATATTATTTCTTTCTTAATATATGTTAATATTTTAATTTGATTATTATTTATTTATTTTTGTATTATTTATATCCTAAATTTTATACAAAGACATTCCAAATATTTATAACACGTTTCTATCAGCCTAAAAATTTTTTATTTTTTTTTTAATCATACCTTTTTTGTTCAATTCGTTGAGTGGTTTCAACCATACTCAAACCAGTCTATTTCAAACCAGACTTGGTTTGATGTTATAGTTAGATAGATTGAGAGGATAACTAGAGCGGTGTCTAACCTCTGAACTGATGCTATGGGTTCAGCATCAGCTCAAGCTTCTTGCTAATTGAAAATATAGATTATTCGACATCATTTAATCTCCTTGCTAATTATCCCCATGAGAATACATAACGTTTTCACTTCGCTTCTGTATGTAAAATATCATGTCAGAATAATTGATTTTATTCTAGGTGGTTTGTATGCGCTAACAAAGCTTCGTAGCTTCTGACGGTGAGATGATTGGTTCATGTTGTTTGATAGATTGTTGACATTTAGGGATAACTTTCCTATTCTGTTGGATTAATTATCAGTTCATTTGTAAGGTTGATGGCACTATTATTGTAAATAATATCTTCATCTGGAGATGATTTGTCTTTTATGTGATATGAATGCATGATCAATGAGTTTTATGTATTTCATGGCTTTTATTTTGACTTTTAGATAGCTATGAAATGTTGCTTATCATTCATATCCCTCCCTTAATTGATTCTGAGTTAGATCGTATGAAACCATTACAACAAAAGCTATAATACAAACCATCTTACAGAAAAGCCAGTTTACGCAGTGTTACCATATTATCCTATCAATGTCACAATGTCACAAGGGTTGATTCTTATCTGTATTAATTGGATTAATTCCATAACGCTCCATGATAAATTCGTTTTAAGAAATTTTAGTATGATAAATACATAATAAACAGTAAACGTTGTTGTCTGAATTGTTTGGATGATGCCATCTAAAATATGAATGGTGTGTAATATGTATCACAGTTGTAAATGCTTCATCTAAAAGATATATTAAATTTAGAATGTAATAAAATTCAAAACAGTCGATAAAAATATACATTCAATTCTAGCTATTATACTAATTACTTTTCTAAAACTCTTGGCTTCTTCCACTCCTTATTACTACATTTGATTTCATGAGAAGTAAATGTATGTCTCGTCTTGGAGGTAAAATGAACCAAGCATGCCTCTCCTTTCAATATTTTAGTGCGGTTTTTGCATAAAATTAGACCTTTTAGAAAGGATTTTTAGTTTGAAAACCAAGAGCTTAACATAAAAAGAGATATGCTAAATATCTTCCTCTCTTCCTCTTCACTTATAATTCTAAAGGAAGATATATTTTAAGGCTAAAATGTAGCTAGACAATGGAGATGTATTCATTTATATTTTTTGAAGAATGAAATATTCTAAAACCTAAATTATAAATAGGAAAAAGAGATTTATGCATATCATCCTTTGTAATAAATTTCTTTTTATTTAAAAAAAAGTTTAAAGTGTAAAGCAATCTAACGAGATCTAAGATGTGGATCATCTTCTAAATCATCTAATACCTAAAGATAATTTTCTCAAATATGACTCGTTAAAAAATATCTTGCATTGAGAATCATGAGTGTATTCTTGATTGTTATAAATTCTACAATTTACAACCAGAAAAAATTGTATATATATATAATATGTGTATCATCTTCAGAAATTAAATAGATTCAATAAATTTATCAAGTTATAAATATTCAAGGACTAATTTTCATTTTAAAATGAAAATTACTATGTACAGGTGTTATATTATTATTAGTTTGGTCTTGAATTTTCCAATTTACAACTAAAACATAACCTGTCCTTGATTTTATTTTTTTTAATTTAATTTACAAGGCATAATGAACTTGTTATTGGTTGTTGTAAGAAGGTATTTTATAGAAATAACTAAGCCATAGGACTTTCAATTTCAAAAATAATTTTTTATTATAAAATTTACATTAAAAGACTATTCTAAGATATACTACTTAATCTAAAAAAAATCCAACTTCTGGACTTAGATTTAACTATCAATATAAATTTAGTAAAATAGAAATATGTCTAACATCAATCTGAAAGTATCATGAGTTCACTATAAATTTTATAATATATTTGATTAATTATTTTAATTATTTTTTAATATTCCATACCTAATCTATTAATATGTTGATTTTAAGTATTTCTGAAAATAAATATAAATATCTATATTAAGATTAATAACATTTACACAAATAAAAAGAAGTGGATTCTAGAGTATTCTAGACTCCACTATTCATAGTAAAACTCTATAATCAAATTAATTCTTCACTATAATTCTTTTTGAAACTGGTAGACTGATTCCTCTTAATATCCTGTAATTGTAATGGACTTGTTTTGCAAAAAATTGAAGATTGTTGTAGTAACGACTATCACAGTCCATATGCTGGAGTTATCTAGTGTAAGGTGATCGTATATTGACCATGGTGTTCAATGATAACTTTTAGAATTCTATGTTTGTTGAACAAATGTAATTTGAAGTGGGAAGATAATCTTATCCATTCTATTCGGATAGATGCTATAAACAAGAACAAACTTAAAGAAGTTCGTTCTAAGAAACTTGAACCTAATTAAAGTGTCTTTCACAGCATTGCGACGCCTAATCGACAGTGAACGTTGAACGTGAATGTGCTGTCTGAATATGACCGTAGTGATGAGCAACTCACGAGATGAATCATGAAGTATCTGTGTTTCCTTCGCCAAAACCAAGGCCTGTAAATGAGCGCGCGGTGATGACCGTATGGTACAATACGAGCCCACATGGATAGGGAAATTGACAAGGAACATAAGGAGAGAGCGTCTGATCCGGAAGTGTCTATCCATATGCATTCAGGTCGTCTACTTACCGTAGCTGAGATAAAGCGGGGGGTGATGAAGTATTATCTGGCGTTGCTCTTTGTGTTATTGATCATCAGTTTCGCATCTACTGTTACAAAGCTACGGAATGCGGTGTTGCCGTCACTTCCCTTGTGTGCAGGGTTTCTTCCCAACTCTCGCCTATGTAAGTGTTCCATTTTACCTCCAAGGGAACGTCAAATATTCTTGCGTGCTGAAAGACTGTAAAATAAGAGGTTGCTAAACTCGAACTTCTTCCATTTACCGACAAGAGCAATAGCTTTCAAGAAGGGTCAACGTAATGTACACACTATACTGATTGTGCATGTCTTCGTTCACGTGGCACGAGACTTCTGATTCTAACTCCTCTCTTCCAGAATTAAAAACATCATGATTAAGCTTCAGTCGTTTAGCATTTTGTCGTGCATTCTCGATATCCGATTTGAGCAGGTAACAGAACTTTGACGTTCTTTGCCGAATCAAGATTATCAAAATATGGAGTATTAGTACTAGCTTACAGATGCAGTCGTTTAAAATTCATGCCGGGCTTTGTCGATATCCAAGTTTGAGAAGGTGATGACAGAACTTTGAGGTTTCTTGGCTGAATCAAGACAATGCATGTTTAGGACCAGCTTACACCTTGTAGTATCTGTGCAGACTCTGATAGTTTGGGTACTTAAGTTCTAATTTAAGTCTCGTAATCTATGGTAGGTTCAGGCATCGGAAGTACGCGGTTCCTTCTAGGACGAAAGGTCGAGAAATACTGGTGCGATCGGTCTGATAATCAAACAGATATATGTTACATGGAAGGTGATGTCCATTTGTTTCCAGGACCGAAAGCTTCGGTGCAGCTCTTTTCAAATGATGAAGCTACTTGGCATGGCGAAGAAGAAATCCAACCATACACCCGCAAGTATGATCCAGCGACCATGGACAGAGTGGAGCCTGTGATTCTCAGAAGCAAGTACATGGAGTTTTTCCAACCTGCAGATCTAAGTGCATCCATATGTGACGTTGTGCACTCGGTCCCAGTGATTGTGTTTTCCGCAGGAGGCTTTACGGGAAACCCATACCACGATTTCCAGGATGTGCTTGTTCCCCTATTCATTACATCTAGACCATACAAAGGTGCCGTCGTATTTTCCATCACGCAGGCTCGAGCATGGTGGTTGGAAAAATTCAGTCCCCTATTCAAACAGATGACAAAATACGACATCATCGACGTGGATAAGCACCGGAAGAAGCACTGTTTTCCAGAGGCGATTGTAGGACTCCGATTACATGGAGAACTCGCAGTTTATCCTGCACTGATGCCTGAGAACGAAACAATGAGGGACTTTCAGAGTATTCTGCACCGAGCATACGGAGTACCTGTAGCTGAGCTTCCACCGAGCGAAAAAGGACACCAGACTTGTTATAACGTGAAATCTAATGGTCCTTGCAGATTGAAACTCGTTATACTTGCCCGCAATCAGACGAGAGTTATTCTGAATCAGGCGCATGTAGCGAGGTTTGCAAAGTTGGAAGGTTTTGAGGTCGAGCTGCTCAATCCGTGGGGAGGTACAAAGATGAAGACACTATACAAGTAGGTTTTCCTCATACCACAAGCATTGCACTTAAAGTTCTTGTGAGTCCAAAATCATATTACCCCAATTAACTCAGATCCACTTGATTCGATCTTCTGACGACCTCTACTCACTTTGTGTGTGCGATTTAAAATTTGAGCAGGGCTATACACAGCGCCGACGTGATGATTGGGGTTCACGGTGCAGCTCTAACTCATATGGTTTTCATGAGACCACGATCTGTGCTTATCCAGATTGTTCCACTAGGTACTGACTGGCCCGCGTACACATATTATGAGGAGCCGGCAGTTAACAAGCTGAATTTGCAATATATTGAGTACAGAATCACCCCCGATGAGAGCACTCTCACTCATATCTATGGAGTCGACCATCTTGCTGTTACTGATCCAGAGGCATTTATAGCAAAAAATTGGGACATTAGGAAGAAATTTTACATGGATGGCCAGGACGTACGCTTGTCCCTGGCAAAGGTGAAAATGGTTCTTCTTGAGGCTAAACGGTTGGCTTCAGAAGCTCTTTACCCATTTGTTGCCTTTAACGGTGTTGATCGTCCATAGACTGCTTTGGTTTGTTATTCCCTATCTTACGGAATTCTCGTTCCTTAAGCTTACGTTTAGCTTCTGATGTAGAGCTTGGGTTTGTGCTTGGAAGGCACAAAACAAGCCATAGATCTTTCCACATATATTGCGGACCTCCTCCGAAGCTTCAGAATTTGAAAGCCTGTTGCCTGCCATGGAACTTGGTAAGATGCATGTTATCTTGCATCAATTTAGCACTGATCGTGATCAATGTTGATTTTAGCCCTGTAGGCCTTTCATCCTTGAGAAGTGCGGGAGGAACTGCATAAATAATTCCCACGTCCATATTTGTAAATTCTATCACTCCAGATGAAGCTTTGTTTGTAGAGTATCTTGCAATATTCATGATACATGATTTGTTGAGATTTCTGTTGCAAGAGGTTGGAGGATTTGCAGGGGTAATGCTTCAGTTGCTGTAGTACGTCTTCTCTTTACTTGTTCCTGGATCATGGTCAATGAATGGAATACCTATTGTAGAAGAAAAGAACTCACTAAATTTGACATAGTATGAGATCAAGGAAAAGAACTGATGCAACTGCGAGCTCTTCTAGTTTATATTCTGAACCATCTGAGTACCTCGAGTAGGAGTCTTTTCTAGTCTCGAGTTAAAAGATCGCCATGCACACTTCAAGTTTTGATCATGAACACTTGCTAATGAGTTAGTTTCTTTAGCACGTACTGTCTCTCGGTTCCAGAGAGGTTGACAGAAAACTAGGTGTTAATAAGTACCATTTGCTAGACATGTCAAAGTTAGTGCAAAATGAATGAGAGTTCAAGAGACGTCAAAACATCTAGATTTTCTACTTAGATTCAGTATCTAGATAAGATAATACCATTGCACATGTCATTGTGAATATAATTGACATTGGAATTTGGACCTTTCTTAGTTGGTTTTGATTCTCACAATAGAGAACAGAGCGTGTGGTCTCATCCAAAGTAGTTCTTAAACCGGCGAAATGGAACGAATTTGAGGTGATTTAAGATCTACGTAGCGGCCTGCCACAAACGAGGTGAATTCCGGTGTACCTTAACCATGGTTTGTTCGCGGTTGCTCCAGAGCTAATCCTTCTCTCTTCTGGTTCCGTTGCTGAAGGAAGCCATTGTTGAATCGAATGGGGCTATTGTCTGTTTCTAGGGGATGACATTTCACACACCGGATGTACGTCGTTTCGGCCCGTCTATCTTGCTTGCGGTTATATTCTTCTCGCTGTCCAAGTGTCTCCCCATTCTTAGTTCCTGATGTATTTGTAGAGCAGGTACGCAGCTCATTCCGTGGCAGACTCTGAGATTCTTCAGCAACTTGTTTACCTTCCTAACGACGGCCCTAGCTTGGTATGTTCAATGCATGAGGACGATCGAGACCTTTGCCGTTACAAGCAACTCGCAACATCCGTTTGGTTCCTTGCTAAGTGTCAGCCTTCCGGCTGGCCGGGAGTTACTTAGCCGTTTCTTGACTTACCACTTATAACAATGGTGGTCTTGGAAACGTTGAGGCTGGTACAGGTGTAGTGGTCGCATTCACTTGCGGCTACAAGCAGACTCTCTTTCTGTGTCGGTGTTAATACATTACAGTGGATCTCAACTGAAGAGTTTCGATTCAGCTGTTATTGCGAAAGTTTTGTCGAGTCTAGAACTAGATGTCACTGCGCTGGGACCAGACTTCTCTTTGCTGCCTGAACAGATGGATGCAAGAAATGAGAATGTTGAACATAGCGACCATCTAAAATATCTAAAATATCTAAAATATACTTTAATTAATATGATGAAAATCCAAATTTAACGACACCATTAGCGGGTCATGGACATGGTATCGGAAGGCTATCTATTCTCATGATGGCAACTGCGAAAGCCTTTTCCATTTTGTAGAATGTTCAAAACGCAGGCCAGGATAACAATAACAAGATGAGAAAGCCTCATCAAGTTGAGCAAGGATATAACCGAAAAGGTAAAATGGAGCTAAGCCCCTTCCTTGGTAAAAGAGACCCGCATAGGATAACAAGAAGAAAGGGGAGGACATTAAGCCATACAAGTACAAAACCTATACAAGGATAAATCCTAGGTAATAAATGGAAGAAACCCTCTTTAGTCACAAGGACTAAACTTCTAGTATACTACAGTAGACTAAACGGACCTTCTATCAATCGCACATTCTGGTTAGAACTGAGAGAGAGAGAGAATGAATAGGAGGGGGATAGCAACGAGAGAGACCAAGGAACACGATAGCAATTTTGGAATTCCTAAATATACATTAGGTTATAGGTTAGGAGGATATAGGATAGTATCCCGTGTTATTGTTATGTTAGTTATAGTTTCACTTTTCTTGTTTCTATCTAGAGCAACCCAAGACGAGATGTGCAACATGTGTTATAGACACTTTACTTCATAAAGGGTAAAGACTCATGTAAGAAAGATGCATAAGTATTATGATCGGAACATTTGGGATGCACACATGATATGGGTGACCACATTGAAATAGTTGAAATCCAAGATTATATATTTTATTAATCCCCTGGTTGACCATTCTGGAGATATTTATCAAGTTGTGAGTGTGCTTAGCATATTAGGTGTGCTATATTATGGAGTTATTGGAGACTAGTTTTCCATTTCCATGCTTATTCCACAAGTTTCCTCATGCATTCCATGGTAATGATAGACAAGCTTTCCACTTACCACTAAATTTATCAGCACATAAACCATTGGATGAGTTATCATGGTTCTTAATATTTTTCTCTTACTTCCATGACGTGTCGTTGCTATACTAGGGGTGTGCGGGTAGGAAAATGTGACTATTAGATTTTGCAAATTTTGAGCTAGGAATTGAGCTACCTTACCAGAGGAGTCTGTTTGGAGACAATTTCAACCATATGATACTATAGATTCCATTTGATTATGATGGTATAGAATCCTAAGTAGGTTGGATAGTGTGTAAAGTAGCAAAATCCCAACATACTTTGTCTATTGCTAGTCCCACTAATGAGACTATTTCCTCCTTACTACTATTTCATCCTCCGCCAAGAGAAGGAGTACCATTAGAGGTCTTGGAGTATCAACATAAGAGCTACTATATCTTGATAGATTGGATATGCATTGTGTACAACCCAATGTCTCTATTCAAGAGTTTGTCAACCATGGTTGATGAAAATCTTAAAGATTTTTTCCAAGTAGCTGATCCTTCTAGTGGTTTTATAGAGTTGTTCTTGGTGGCTATAATAGTAGCATGAGTTATTTGTATGTCAATTAGTTAGGTATTAGGTACTAGTAGACTTCTTGAAATGGAGAAGGATGCATGGGCAATTAGACCAATTTTTTTGGGGGACTTCTTATGGATTTTATTAGTCATACAATTGTCTTTCAACTTGCTCTCACTTCCCATGTCAATGTTAGTATATGTTAGTTTGGAGTTGCTACACTAAAAGGTTGTGTGGCTATCTCTCTAGACATTAGAGCACTCTTAGATTTTTACCCAAATCATGTAATCCTACATATGGATGTTGAGAATGCTATGAATAGCATCTCACATGCATCTATTTTTAGAGAGCTTAAACAGGTTGGTGACTGCTTAGAGATTCTTATTCCTTTGTTGTGGTACTTTTGTGGTTTTATATCTTCTCTTTACTATAGTTATTATAGAAGATTATTATATTATAGAAGATAATATCATATTATTATAGAAGAAAGTCAATTCAATTAGCTGTCAATACACAACAAGGAAATCTTTTTGTGTGGATCTTTATCTACCATGGCTCATTTTTAGCTCTTTTGTCTATTATAATGGCTATGCTTGGTTTTGTCTTTCTCTCCTTGGAGGATGATATGTACATTATGGGTTCTATAGGCAAATTAAGCATATCTTTGACTGCTTTACTACTTTACTATTGAACTTCATCTTGTAAGCTTAAAAGTCAAGGTAACAAAGTGTACGAGATTGTCCACATTAGGTATTCTTCCTTACCTCCAACTTCTAGAGGAGTATATTACATCTACAAATAATGTATGTATTCTTGGAGTGCCAATAAGATTTGAGATTTTAACACATGCTTCTTTGACACTGTTAGGATATCCTTTGTATGGATGATCTTCCTCTACAAGGGGTTTTATATGTGGTATTTGGTATACTCTCCTCTAGAATTTTTTGTCAATTGACTCGCCTATTTTGCACAATTTCTTCTCTTACAACCTTACTGTCACATTTAAGAGCTTTTAATAGGAGGATAGTAGGAATCTTGGTGATAGCATTTGATCAAGGAACTTTGATTTTGTGACAAAGGACTTGATGCATAGATAGATATCTATATCAATCTTATGTAGAGAGGCATGCTTACTATTTATGCGCTTTGTGCAAGTTTCCTTAGGGTTTCTTACATAATAGGAGTAGGAAACAATACCTCATTTTTATTTGTATGATGTCAAAGTACACATAATCTAAATAAGGCAAAGTAAGAAATGATTTAGCACGTGAACTTAATACAATGGCAAAAGACCGGCACAAGGTTTGAATTTATTGACCAATGCCTTACACTCCTTTCAAGTCCTACAAATTGACCTAAATTCCAAAGAAATCAAACTAGAAGATGGCTTGATAGACTTTCCAAAGTGAAATAAATAGATGAAAGATAAATAGAACTTACAATCGGTCTTAGTCTAATGGTGATTCAAAATATTTCAATGCCTTTGTAGGGACATCCTTGTTGTCCTTTCTTGAGCTTGGATCCTATTTTGTGGTTACTAATAGGTTGATCTTAGAGGTGTTTGTAATTGAGGTGAAGGAGGGATATTTTTGTCTCCAAGTACTATTGTGGCAGAGAAGAGATGGATTTTCCTCACATGCATATGATGGTCTTCCATTCTTTGCTTTTTGATTGGACCAAAGGTGTGTAGTCCTCCTTGATGGACCAATACCTTTAGCATGCTCTACACTCTTTCCTAATTGATACATTCATTCCTTATCCTTAGGGAACATCTTTGCTCTTGCTCTAGCAAGGATACAAGCTCTTGGATCCTAGCTTGACTAGGGCATTTTGACTTACATTCTAAATGAGGTTCCCTCTAGGGTTAGTTTACCCATTTTCATTTTCATTACTCATTTTTGAATGCGGTACTACCTTAGATGTAATAGAGGTCCTTATACCTTTTGGAGGTTAAAAGATAACTACCCATGATATCATCATAGATGTAGTGTTTGCCATGGCAAAAAGATTTAATATTTCATTTGAGAGAGTTTTGGTATGCTTTGTAGATAATATATGTTAGGATAGACTTATATTTCATCTAAGATCGCCTGGTGATAGTAGGCAGACATTATGGTTATGGATCTCACATGCAATATAATTTTAGAGGAGATGAAGATGGGTCCTTTTGGATAGACTGTATGTGGAACTATAACAACAAAGGTCTCGGTGTATAGGAGTATGCATGGAAGTTAACTCTCTGCTTTCTCTAGTCTTGGAATGATAAGGAATAATGGATTTGTTTATCAAGGATTGCACATAAACTTACCATGTAAGACTACTATTTTCAATGTATAATTAAATGGTTTAGTTTAGATAGTGCATTAAAAGGCATTGACCAGTGCAATCCAGAAGAGAGCAATCATACTAGATGATGCTTCTTTAGATACTAGAGTTTTTTTTTAGATATGATAACTTAGATAGTCATGATATTCTAGGTGTGGTAGTACAAATTTCTCATACTAACATAGGTTTTTCTTATTTATAACCTAGGTTTATCTTTGTATTGCTTGATGGAGTCCTCTTATCAGGCTGCATTTTAAGCCCCACTCATCATTTTCTTTTCCTTTTGGTTTGCATAGAACAATAAAGTGCTATTTATTCACATACAGTGCTATCAATCCATCAAATTAGGGTGAGAGAAATCTTCCGACAGTATCATTGATAAGAGCACATTAACATCTGCACTTATTTTTCTCTTGTGCTTGTTTAGTATACATAAACAGAGTATTATTTTCTTTTTTCTAATGCTCAAGCACGACGCGATGTGTAAAATAAAAATGTGGAAAAGGTAATGATTGATATATGATACATCTTTCAACCATATCTTGAAAATATGTGCCACTAGAAGTTAAATAACTGCTCCCGGATCGCTTCTTTCCTGATCTCGCTTTTTCAACTCTGAAATTCCAAATCGAGGCAAAATTTTATCGTAGTAGCTTTACAGAGTTTAGATCTGAGTTCAAATTCTCAATACCAAGCATCCACCTCTTGTACAATCGACTACAATTATATATTAGATTGAGCAAGCAGTAATCTTCACAATGTAGCTTTCCTGCTAGGCAGACGAATCGAGCTAGTTTGTAGTCTTTTAACAATTAAAATGCGCTTTTAAACTTTCTGGTTGCCAAATGCAGGAGAAATTGAGAATCCTTCTAATGAATGATGAAGATGCTTGAGTAATGAGCATGCAAAATTGATTCATCCCGTTCGCGTTGTGATTCAGATAAATCCAATCGTTCTGAATAAGAATACTAGAGGACCATATCATTAAAGCTTTCCAAATAGTAACAAATTCAATATCTGCAAGTGAAATGAAATTACAAGCATCAGAATGCGTCTCAGCTGAACCTCTATTTCAACATGCGTATCTCAAGGTGTCAGGAACTTTTTATTGTTCTTTTATCTATATATCAACATTGAGGCTCCTATGCAAAATTAAACTAGAATTGATTAACAGTTTTGATGACTTCTGACGGTTGGAGTTCTGCAAGAATTCATACTTATGCTTTGGCCTTTAATTTGAAATAATCATTATTTTGATAAATTTAATCTAACGTCAAAATTTCATGACGTATTTGAGAGATGATGACAGGGATCTTTTGAGGGGGACCTTTATCTTCCCTCGAACCGTTTAGGAAAAGTGTTACATTTTAGATCCTATTATGCTTGAGAAAGGTCAGATAAAAGAAAATTTCTCTATCTAACCTTTTTTAAGTGTCAGATTTTATTTCCCATTATGTCTGCTTGAGAAAGACATATAGATAAGACTTATTTTATTTAACATTTCTCACCATCAAAAAATTAACAATCTGAAATTTTCTATCATATAACCTTTCTCAAGCACGTATAATCGGATCTAAAATGTGATACTTTAGAAAGGATACTTAGAGAAAAATTCTTTTACCTAACCTTTCTCAAGCAAACGTAATTAAATCTAAAATGTGACATTTTCCAGACGTTTCCTGACGTTCGTCACCATCTATCAAATGCGTCACAAAGTTTCAATGTTAGATAAATCTTCTCAAAATAATGATTATTTCAAAATTAAACGGCAGAGGCCGACGAGTATGAATTTTAGACATAAATTCCTTTTAGGAATAAACTTTAGTAAATTTTGTCAAAATAATTATTGTTTCAAAATTAAAAGGCTAGTAAACTTTATGAAGGTTAGATAGAGAAATTTTATTTTATCTAACCTTCCTGAAGTATTCGCAATAAGATCTAAAATGTGACACTTTCCTGAACGTTATGAGTTTGTCATCATCTCTCAAATGGGTCACGTGTTAAAATATTAGATAATTTTATCAAGATAATTCTTCTTTCAAAATTAAAGCGCTGAGGGCTAGTATAAATTCTAACCTTTCTCAAGAATACATAATTGGATTTAAAATGTGGCACCTTCTTGAGTTTGTCATCATCTCTCATAAGTTTAGATGTTAGCTTAATTTTATCAAAATAATGATTATTTCAAAATTAATGGGTGGAGGAAAGTATAGATCCACCTCACACAATCTTTCGAGGTGCTCTTAAATGTACAAGATGCACAATATCAATTTAAAAATTTTATAATAAACTAAAGATGTATAAATAAAGATTTTCTATTATAATTTTAGGCCTCTCGTCTCTTAATATTCTCTACAAATGAGCCTCATAGTTTCCCTTACCTCATATATAAGTGAATGTAGAACATTCTCTTGCCTTTTAGAAGATCCCAAAAATAAAACCAAAAATATAAGCAAAATCCAAATGAAACAATGATGGTTATTAAGGCAAGGTCTTATGAAATAGCAGGTTAAAGAATCAAAATCCATGACATTTTTCCATGGCTAGAATTCCAAGGCACCTCTAAAACTCTATATATTACTTAGTAAAGAACTTAATCCATATACTATAGAATATGGAAAAATCCACACCATAAAGGATCATGGACCTAAGAGTTCTCAACCTTTTTCCCCTAGACAAATATGTACAAATAATACTAAGTCAAGATATTAAAATCCAAAAGTAATGTTTTTTGCTCTAGTAAGATCTTTAAATAATAGTCTCTTTCTATATATAATGACTTATCTTATTTAAACATGACTTATTTAAACATGACTAGAAAGTTAGTCAAATTCTATATACATATGTGATTATTTACAGTAAAATTTTAGATAATCCTTAATAAATATAATATTTTCAGAGTTATAGATTACCAAGATAATAATAGAAAACCAGTTTTATTTGAATACTTTACACTTTATTGATTTAAAATAGAGGATAAACTAGTGCTTGATGGATGAGAACTTTATGAAGAAGTGAATCATATAAATTTTATATATAACTATACATACCAATTTCATTAAAATAATATTTTCTCCTACATTTTCTTAGTACATTGTTTTAATTCTTAATGAAAGTGGTAAACTTAGATTAGAACCAAAAGTTAGCTATGAAATTGTAAAGTTAGAGAGTATTCAAAAGAAATAATAATAAATTTTGAAAATACAATGAATCTAAGAAACTTCAAAATTGATATTTAATTTCTTTAATTTAATTATAAGCTAGAAATATATGATTAAAGCAAAAATCAAGAAAATATTTGATAGAATTATATTAAGTTTTACATTTGATTATACTTGTTTATTGAGATTATGTTATATCTATTTAGAAATTTTTATTTATTATTATTCCCTTTACCATGTCTAAATATTAAATATTAGTATTAATTATTATGAAATTAAAACTTTTAGATAAAAAAATATTATATAACATAATATTTCATATCTTAAATATACATTATTTCATAAATATTATTATTATTATGGAATAATGAATTTATAATGTATTATAATGAAAGGATGTCCATATTATCCATAAATAATAACTAATTTCATCTTCCATACTCAAGATATTAAATTTACAAATATCCCATAGAATATGGAGGATACATTTAGAAAGTTGAGTAAAATTTACAAAATTCATAAATATTAGTTCTTGGATACTAATAATGAATGTCATCTTAGATACTTATAGATTCTAGAGGAGTACATCCTTTATTAAGATGTGTAAAGTTACAAAGCAATGTAAAGATTAGTCCCAAAATATGGAATATATTTTGTGGTAAAGTGTATTTTCATAAATTACAAGCACTTCACTAAAGATGTACCTAAGGGTTGATTCATGATACAAAGTGTAACACTTTGTTGAAGTTTGTGGGTTGGCTAATAGAATCTAATATATCAAGTGGTTGATTTACCAAATGAAACTTGACATCAAAGTAAGTTTCAAGTAAGTATTGATGAGAGATTTAACCTCTTTAAGTAGGAAAGAGTAACACAACCTTCACATCTTATTGATGCAAAAAAGGTCCCTTGGAAATCCAACCAACCCAATCCTATATAAAAAAAACTTAAAAGACTAGAGTCTCAAGATTCAAATAGAATCATATCTCTTAGATGGGATTCATATTATAATACTAAAAGTTCCATATGTTTGGGAATTTAAAGTTTGGAATACATGGGCAATTTCTATGATCTTTACCTTGTTAGAAAGTAATAATCATAATGGTTTAATCTAACAATGAGTATACTAAGTTCTTGAGTATTGTAAGCATAAGAATAAAGTACTACTTGGCCAAAAGAAACTCATCAAGTATGGAGGTGAGGATATACAACCGTGTATCTCCTAAAATAAAGGTGTTCTTTTCCTAATCTTGATGGCATCAAAAATGTCTTTTCTAGGCTCTTCTAGTGAGATCAAGATCAATAGAAGATCATAAGTATTGCAGGAATTATGTGAGTAAGTGTTATTGTCTCAAGTTTATGACCTAAGTTCAAAAAACTCCAAAATGAGTTACAAACAAATTTGGTATTATAACTAGAGTATATGTTGTTTAAAGTGTGTGCACTTTATACAATTAAAAACCATTGATAAGTGCTTTCTAGTTTAAAGACCAAGTCTACCTAAATTTTGAAGTATTTTGAAAAGAAATAGGTCAATCCCACAAGGATACGGTCAAGAATTGAATAGATAAAAAGGCAAGTATTACTTAGTAATTCTTTATTATTTCTTGTTTAAGCAATCCAAGAAGTGTGTAATTTCACCATGAAAGCACATTAGAATATACAAAATGAAAGTCATAATCATACAATATGAACTTGTATTATTCTTGAAAGTGATGATTCAATCCAAAGACCAAACTTCTTTGTGGAAATTGTATTAATTCTTCCCTAAAAGTACATATCTTCACATAAAAATTACTTCATCCAAAGAGTCTATCTTTGTGATCTGTTTTCCCAACTATTGTCGAAAATATAGCCCCAACAATTCTATTGCCTCTAAAAGATTATTGCAGGTGCCAAGGATCAAACACAAAAGGCTTTCACTCCTTATAACAACTTCAATTACAAAGTTTCATCCATTTTCCTATGCATCATAGACACATAATATCAAAAGGATCTTAGAACTGATGAGTCTTTCTCTCCTTTGCTTTACTAATATTTGAATTTGAACAACATAAGTCTTTGTTGACTATTTAAATAGCTACATTCTCTTCCAATCAATTATTCTCTAGAATTGACTAACTATTAATTACCAATTGACTAACTATCACAAAGGAAAAATACATCTTTTGTAAAGGAAGCTACTTGTCAAGGAATCCTAATTGCAAAGTACTTTTGGCTTGTAAGCTATTGAATATTGCAGCTAATCCATCTTCAATGTTGGCTTAGTCTATATATAGGTTTTCCCTTGCTTCAAATAAATTCCTTTACATATGTTTCCTGAAATCTTCCATGATCATATCCCACTTTTGGTCCTTTGGATTCTCTTGAAGAAGATACAACTTTACCTTCTTCCGCTCATGTACTTTGGTCTTTGACAAGGTGTATTTGCATGATTGTTAAAAAATTCCATTGGTTAGCCTTAGACCCATATGATAGAAATCTCCTTTGTTGAAGGAGTATATTATTCAAACTGAGGACCTCTTTGCAAACTACTTGTAAAGGAAACTCTTCATTTATATCTTCTCTTGTAGCTGCAATCACTTCAACTAATTCTATTGCTTCTCTCCCTTCATCAATAATGACACTTCTCTAGTTCATGAATTTAGCTCCTGGCAATTGCAAGTTCTTCTTTTTGTCTTGTGGATTCTTTTTCATGATCACTTTGTTCATTCTGCACTTGCATCTATGTTGCTTCTAAGATGCTTGTTGTTGTTTTCTAACACTCATCAAAGACTTCTTCCAAGTTACAATACTATCTTTTCTAATTTAACACTCTTGCTCCAAAAGTTCTAATTTCATCTTCAACTTGGCAATGATTGAGTTTGAAGACCTCTTCATTCTGGCATTCTTCATCATATGGTTATCCTTCTCAAATTGGAGAATTTGGAGCTACTCCATCTACACCAAGCACATGGCCAAGCTATCTTGATTCTCCTTGGAAAACTTTGACCTTCTTGGGTAACTTTAACTCCACATTTTGGCTTTTATATAAACCCATCTAAAGATAGTTGACCTATTTCTATGTTGCTTCTTCTCTCACCTTGTAGTTGTATTGTAAAGTATGCATTTGCTTCACAAACACCAATTCATTGTGTCAAATAGTTGGGATACAAAAAATCTAAATATCAAGGATGAGAAGTACTATATCTTTCACCATTATTACAATAAACAAAGATGAAGGTCTTTGTATCTTTTGTGTCTACTCCTCCTTAAGTTAATCTTGCATGGCCATTGGTAAATCCTTAGGAGATAAAAGCTCATTGGTTTGACTTGCTCCACTTTATCTTTAGTCTGTGCCTAATTCTTGCACAAACAGATTTGGCAAATCTAAATCTAGATCTCTATCCTCAATGTCATCATTTGGAATTTGTACTTTTTGTTGGGAGAAAAAACATTTGAATTGGAATTAAGAGGGCATTGGGAATATAAATCTGGCTTTTCTATGGTTTTTTTTTCAATCTAGTCAAGAATAGCATGCATAAGAGTTATACTAATTTTATATGATTTGACCTATCTTTACCTACGTCCTCAATTGCACAAGATTTCATTTATTTAAGAAGTCACATTTGATTATTGACTTTACAAATACATATACATTTGCACTTAGAGTCCTTTATCTTGTTTTGGAATATGTGATCCTAATTGATCCCACATATAAACCCCAAATTTTTTTGGTACCAATTGATACATGTCACCTCACTTAGTTCCACAAGTGGGATCCATCCTTGCAACTTCCCATAGAAGCCATTCCCATAGGTCCTATAGTCTCATAGCCTTTCCGTAGGTCCCATGCCCATAGGTCCCATAGCCATGCCCATAATATTTGAGCTCTTGTAGGAGATATTTATCCTAAAATTTAGGTGGACATAAATTCTTTCCTAAAGTTTTCTTTTCCCATGATCTTGATGTCTATGGAGATCATGTGAGAAGATGGTTCCAATGAAATAAGGCATATAATATTTGTGTTTATATTCACAAATATATTGGTCTTGACAAGAACTACCTTTTTTTTCATTCCCATAAACATCCCGTAATATGAAAATCTATCCCATACTTATACTTCTATAATCCCATAGAATAATTGTCTTATAATGAATTTACAACATTCTTGCATTAATTATTCTGTAAAGCATTCTAGTAATACTCAAACTCCAAGCTTCACAATCTCACACTTGGGATCTAACATTATTTATCACTCTAATATACAAGACCACAAATTTAACTTTGAAGTCCATTTTCAACTATGCATTTCTTGAGCTTCTCAATTATCACTACCTTGGTAGACATGTCTACATGATATTTTACTCTAGCAATCTTTACCAAGGTCAATACTCCACCATTTATCAATTCACAAATGAAATGATACCTTAATTGTGTATGCTTTGTCTTGGCATGACACATAGGATTCTCTATAGGACTAATAGCACTCTAGCCATCACTATGGAGTATATTGTCATCTTGTTTCTTGCCTAGCTCTAACATCAAAAATTTCAACTAGATCATCTCCTTGCTAGCCTTTGAGATGTCCATGTACTCTACTTCTTTGGTAAAAGAGCAACACCCACCTACAAGTGAGACATCAAATTAATTGTGGTACCATCCAAGGTACACATATACCTTGTAGTGCTCTTTTGATTATCCAAGTCTCTTCCTAAATTTTCATCAGTGAAACACTCTAGAATAATATTTGTTTGCTTGAAGAAAAATAAATTCCTTATCAAAGGTACATTTTGTCATACTCCGAGGACAAAAGAACTCTTCAAGAGAGAAAACACAGATTTCACGCTCAATCCTTCGATGCCCCAAAGGAGCACCTTCTCTTTATTATATAGCAAAGAGGATCCCCTCAAAGGAAACTCCACCCTTGGATCAAATACATGGATTGGTGACTTGTCAGCAAGCTCCATCCATGGATTAGTTGTTTGGATGGGTGACATGTCAATCCTTGTCCTATCTAGTTGGTCAAATAGTTGACCAAAAGGAATCTTTAGGGGATCTTATTGTAGGAAGCTCAGAATTGCATGGGTAAGGTACCATTGGAAAGCTCTCGATGAGACAAATCATGGAGGGAGAAAGAAAGCCTATTTCACCCTTAGAGTGGGGAGGAATCTTTTCATTTTTGAGGCCTAATTCATCCTTTTAGGCGTCCAAGAATGGCTTTCAAGTTTTCAGGCTATTTTTGGCTTCTGCTCTATTTGTAGAAGTTCTCTTTTGGTAACACCTCTATCTGATATACGTTCTTCATCATGTGTAACAACCTTCTAGATGTCACCACCCCAAGTTTCACCTGTAGATCATATGTCTAGCTATTGATTCTAAAGTCTTCAAGCATGTTTTGGATTTTGGCCTATTTGTAGAAGTACTCTTTTGGTGATACCTCTGTCTGATCTACTTATTCCATCATGTATAACATCTTCCCAGATGTTACCAAACCAAATTTAATATCTAGATCATGTGTCTAGCTATTGGTATTACACCTTTCAAGTAACATAGTAGCCATTTTTCTACTTCCCAATGCTCTCTTTTTAGGTTTCACATGAATCTGCTTACAACTCCCACTATATGAGCAATGTCTGGCCTAGTACATACCATAGCATACATCATACTACCAACTATTGATCCATAAGGTACTATGCTCATGTACTCTTTATCTACATCAATTCTTGGTGATTGCTCCTCGGAGTTTGAAGTGACTTCCCAAGGGAATGGTTCAAATTGTAGCTTGCAATGAAGGAAGAGATGTCACCTTTAGTATGGCCTTGTACCACTTGTTTCTCTCATGTTCTTCTTTGTTCTACAATGCCTTCTTTTCCTCTGGCTTGATCAATGACCAAGTCTCATTCCTTTCTAAGGATTACACCTCTTCTTTCATTGCAAGCTTCCATTGCAATGAGTCCTCCTTTTGCATTGCCTCTAAGCAGCACTCAAGTTCGCCAATTTCTTGTCAAGAATAAACGATACATAGATAGGGAATACCTCTTTATTGGTTCTTGTAATCTAGTAGATCTCCTAAATCAAGTGCAGGTATGATTGGATTTGGTAAATGATCTCTTTAGTTTCTACTAGACTCTTATTTCCTACATCATTCTCTGAAATGTCTTCCAACACTACTTCTTGATGTTTTGCTTGTTCTTCTATAACCTTAAAACCTAATCCAATCTTATCTTTGTACATAGCATTCTCATGGAAATTGACAACTCTACTCCTTAGCACTATTCTATCATCTTCATTCCAAAGACAATAACATATATCATCTGATCTATATTTGATGAAGAAACACTTTCTTGATTTGGAATCAAGCTTGTCTCTATCTCTATCTTGAATATTTTCATATGAGATAAATCCAAAGTTTCTTAAATGGTATAGATTCACCTTCTTTCTTGACCATTCCTCATTAGGGATCTTGAATCCTAAGGGAGTTGAAGATCCTTGATTTTATCAAGTATGAAATTGTGCTGACTGCATCTGTCCAAAAAACCTTTGGCAACCTTACATGTAGTCTCATGCATATGGCTCTCTTATTGAGAGTTCTATTCAAGCATTGAGCCACACCATTTTTTTGTGGTATCTCGGGGACATTGTTGAACATTATAATCCCATTCTTTGTTTAATGCTCTCTAAATGCATTGCTACTGTACTCTCTACCATTATCAGATTTCAAGCACTTGATTTTAAATTTTTTGACTGGTTTTAACCTCAAAATTCCATTGTTGGAAAACACTAAAAAAATATAAATTAAAAAAAAAATCTATACCTTCCTGGTGGTATCATTTGTGAAGGTGAAATAGTATCAAGATCCTTTAGAGTACTCAACTAAAGTTGGGGCATACACATCTATATGTATCAATTCTAGCTTTCCTGCTCTTGGTGATCTTGTAGCATTAGTGAAAGTAACTCACTTTTGCTTTCCCAAATTACATGGTTTGCAAAACCAAAGTTGAATAGCCTTCAACTCCAGGATCTTGTGATCTATAGCTAATTGCTTCATACCCTTCTCATTCATGTGACCAAGTCTTTGGTGCCATAAGATCAACGGACAGATTACATCATCAACTATCATCAAATGGTATGATCTTCCTTTACCATACAAGGTTCTAACCTTTTGTCCTGATGCCAAAATCAGGTTTCCATGAGTAACTTTCCACTACCCACTTTCAAAGGATGTTTGATATCTTTCCTCATCCAGTTAACCTATAGAAATCAAATTCCTCTTCAATTTAGGGACATATTTGACATTTTTCAATATCCATATTGATCCTCGAGAGGCCTTTAAATTCACATTGGCTTTTCTTTGATAAATAGGGGTTTACTGTCCATAAGGTGAAATTTTGCAAGGTTTCTTGCAACAAGGTTTTGCACCAACTCTTTACATGGGTTAGAGTGAAAAGATGCACCAAAATCTATCACCTAAGATTCTATGGGACACTCTACACAACAAGAAAGTGCATCCTCTTGTTCTGTTGCTATATTCAATGGATTTCCCTCCTTCTTCAGACTTTTACACTGATTCCTAATGTGACCAAGCTTGTTGCAATTCTAGCACACAATTTCTTTGTGTACTCCCTTGCAGCCTATTGACTCACTTCTCTTCCTTGATTTTATCTACAATTTCTCTTACTTTGACCTCATTAAGGTCTTCTGACTCTACCCTCAGCAAATAGTACCACACTTGATGATTCTAAAGAATTTTTCCTGCACAATAATAAAACAAGTTGATAGTAACAACTTACTATCAACTTTACAAATATAAATACATTTGCACTTAGAGTCCCTTATCTTTTCCTAGAAAGTGTGGTCCTAATTGATCCTATATCTAAACCCTAGACTATTTGGTCCCAATTGATACATGTTACCTCACTTAGTTCCACAAGTGTGATCCATCCTTGTAGCTTTTTGGAGAAGCCATTCTTACAGGTCTTGTAGTCCCATAGCCTTCCTATAGGTTCCATGCCCATAGGAGACATTCATGTAGGTCCTATGCCCATAGGTCCCGCAACTCCCGTGGTAGAATCCCATAACTCCCATATGACACATTTGTCCTTAAATTTAGGTGAATTTAACTTATTTTCTAGATCTTTTTCCCATAAAATTGATATTTACAAAAAAGACCTTGAGAAGACACTTCTAACAAGATAAGGAATACCTCATTTGCATGTGTATTCACAAAGATTGATCCCAACATGAATTGCATTTTTGTTCACTCTCGTAATATGAAGATCTATCCCATACTTAGACTTCTACACTCTGGTAGAAGATCTGTCTTGTACTTACTCTTCGGCATTATTGTGACAATTATCCCACAGAGCATTCTAGTAACACTCAAACTCCACTCTTCTCTCATAGGAACCTCTTGTTCTTTAGTATTTGCCTCTTTGGCATTAGATCCTTTTGCTTCCTTTATCAAAGAGAATATCTATTCAATCTCAACTTCTTCTTCCACCATTGAGCTTTTGTCTCTTACTTGCATGCATTGGTGGTATGCAAGGTGAAGGTTTTACAATCATCTTTCTATTTGTTGCAAACTTTGGTGGAGTTTTGTACTCCTTAGTATCTACAAATACATCTTGCACTTGAATTTCCTTCATGATCCCAACTCCTTCAAGTTGAACAGCTAATTAACTATTTGGTAGAGTATGGTATGGGAAGTCCTCCTTCTCTTTTGGAACCAATAGATGCATTTTGATGTAGAATTATATGGAAAATGGTACCAAATAGTGTGAGATCCTTTCTCCCTAGAGGTGTTGTACATCTTTTGCATACAGTCAAGGAAGAAACGCCCTACAAAAAAGCATTCAAAGAAGATTCTTGATTTATTGTAAAGATTCTTGATTTATTGTAAGGTAAGTTGTTTTTTGGATCAAAAAAATTTCATGATTATTATTGCAATTTTGCTTTATGCTAGGTCTTGATAGTGTACAACCAACCAACCATTCTTCTTTGAATGAATTTGTTAGTTTGAAGTACATCTTCTATGTTTCTTGGTTTTGGGAGTTGAGGGTATGACGTCCTTGTTCTATTGCTTTGTTCCCAAGGACTTACTTTCTATGGTCCTTTGTCCACTCCTTCAAGTTGCTCCAAAGATATTTTTGCTTTGGTTTTGACTCCTTTGGATCTCTTGGTCAATTGATCTTGACTTGACCTCTCAATCACACAAGAGTAAAGTCAGGTAATATTGCTCAAGTATCACTCTTTGAGGTGAGGATCAATTTCACATTGATCAATTGTAGAGTTACAAAGATTTTAAGGCCTTTGCTATAAACTTCTAAATGAACAAGTGACCATCTTGAATGGACAAATATTTAATCAAAATCTTATGTCCATATCCCAATTACCTACTTTACACTAAAATTTCCAACACTCAACTTGATAATTCTTACTTCGATACTTTTCTCACAAGTGATTCTAACTTCAAGATTAAATCAAAATAAGATTTTCTCAAACAAGCATCAAAACAAACAAACAAAATACACAATTTATAGCTCATTGCTTTTGACCAATTGGTCCTCAATTGTTCTTCAATCATTATCTTCACCTGTCTAATTCCTATTAGGTACAAATTGTATTCTTTAATTTCTTCCCTATAGCTTTTGGCAAGATTCAAATTATCTTTAGCCTTTGGAGATGCTTCTTTTATCTTTAATGTAATCAAGAGTTATTTGTAGTAAATTTTCTTTGGTCTTTGCTTTCAATCTGTAATACCAAGTGCTAGCCATATGATCTAGATGTGAAATTTGGTTTGGTAACATCTAGAATGATGTTATTTCATGATGGTCAAAATAGATAAGATAGAAGTATCACCAAAAGAGTACTTCTACTAATAGAGCAGAAATTGAAAAAGACTTGAGAACCTTAAAACCAATAGCTAGACATATGATTTAAAGGTGAGAATTGGTTTGGTAACATCTGGAAGGATGTTACACATGATGGACTTAACAAATCAGAAAGAGCTATCACCAAAAGGGGACTTCTACTAATAGAGTAGGAACCGAATATGCCTGAAATCTTTGAAGGCAATTTTGGAGGCCTAAACGGATGAATTAGGCCTCAAAAACGTGCAAAATCTCCCCCCAATGGAGGTAAGGCTGGCCTTTCCTCTCCTTGCTTTGTCTCATCGGGAGCTTTCCAATGGTACCTTACTCACGTGATTCTGAGATTCCTATAGGAAGATTCCCTAAAAGATTCCCTCCAGTCAAAGCTTGTTTGACCAACCAGATAGGACCTAGACCAGACATGTCACCCATCCAAGTAAGTAATCCAAGGGTGGAGCTTGCTGACATGTCACCTCTCTGTGTCCCTAATCCTATGGTGGAGCTTCCTTGGAGGAGATCCTCTTTGCCTATATAATAAAGAGAACGTGCTCCCTTGGGGCATCGATTGTTTGAGTGTGCAATCTGTGTTTTCTCTATTCTCTTGTCCTCGGAGTATTACAATGGTATCAGAGCGAGTGTTTTAGTTCAAGAGAGTGGATCACCCCTCTTGGAATAGCATGAACTACTGAAATTGAGTAATTAAGGTGGAGAACATAGAGTAGTTGCTAGACTTAGGAAGGACTTTAGAGAGCGGATAGGATGGATGCGCCGGGAGGCCAATTTCCCACACCGAGCTTTCCATTCTCAAACCCATTCCACATCAAGGTTATGTATATCCAACGTGAGCAGATGAGGGTATCGCTAGTTTATCACTTTGGCGCATAATTCATGGACAGAGTGATGAACTCACCAAATCTGGTGATTCTACCTGTGGTGATATATGACAGAGAGTGGGATTTGACAATCTACATTCTATTATGATAAAATGGATATGAATGTCCCAAATCCTCTCCCTTTCAATACTCAAGTAGAAATCCATTATGTAGTGAGGCCAAAAGTGATGTTTAGAGATTTTGTGGTTAGGAATTTTGGTGAGGAGTATTATCAACAAGTGATAGCTTCTGTGGTCCCAATGGTAGTTCCGATAGTTCGTGCACCTTCCAGAGTGATTATATTGACTCTTTATTGAAGTAGACATTAGCAATTGAGTGTTGCAGGAACCATGGATCCGCAATTGCAAGAGTTGGTGCAAGGAATACAAGGTATGTTGAATGAATTTTGAGAGATTAAGATGACCATGGAGACATTACAAAGTCAAGTGCAGATCCTCAGGAACGATCAAGCCATGCAAGAAGAAGAGCCATCTCAAAACTCAGTACCTGCGACTGAAGTAATTGAAGAGGCATTTGTGCCTACGAATCCTATCAATGATGAAGCCACATTGCTACTATGAATGAAGAAGACCTGCAACATCAAGCCTTACAAGGG
This sequence comes from Lunularia cruciata, assembly GCA_948567375.1. Taxonomy (NCBI): domain Eukaryota; kingdom Viridiplantae; phylum Streptophyta; class Marchantiopsida; order Lunulariales; family Lunulariaceae; genus Lunularia; species Lunularia cruciata. The sequence goes on from OX419759.1 coordinate 25,989,419, forward strand.
GCAGCGTTCAATGGGAGTAGTGGAAAATTGGATCTCAAGAATGAATCAATATTTCTGATTGTTCTCAACAGAGATCACAAAGCATATTGTATGTGTGTTTGCATGTGGGTACTTGACCGATAAAGCCCTCACATGGTATGATGCTTGGGAATGATCCATATTGGCAGAGAGAAGGGAGGTCACATGGATAGCAATGCAAGAAGGACTGCTAAAGAATTTCCAATTGGTGGATTTTGTGCAAATGGCTCGAACCCGACTATGGGGATTGAGACAGAAGAATAGCGTACAAGAGTATGCAAAGGCATTTCTGGATCTACAAGTAGCAATTACCGACATGAGTCTAGTAGAGGCTCTCAACAATTTCAAACAAGGGTTGAAAGAGCGGATTTGCCAAGAAGTCATGGTGCAAAATCCTCGCATGGTATTTGAAGCCATTGCTTGTGCGCAGAGAATAGCAGGAGCATTAGGTGGAGGTGAAGGAGTAGATCCACTTCAACATTATTGGGCAGAAATGCCACACATGGGTGGACCAGTACCGATGGAATTGGGTAACCTTTGATTCCGGGATCGAGGAGCATGACCGCTTCAAGGGGAGCGGGGACGGGTAGAAGAACAAAGAGATAGAGTCCCACGAGGAGACGAGACTCAAGGAGAACAATTCTGTTGTTACAATTGTGGTTGTATTGGGCACATATCTACCAATTGTTGCACTCGTTTCCCTAGAGGCCCTCGGCCTTCGTTCAGGTGATCTTTGAACAACATGGAAAAGCACATTGAAGAGGAGGAGGTGGAAATCACTTCGGAAAACAAAGATTGCCAATAAATGTACCTTGCGGCTCGTTAGCTCGTTAGTTAGCTCGTTAGCTCATTAGTTAGCTCGTTAGTTAGCTTGTTATGATGCAATTTTAGGCATGCCATGGATGGAGCAATACAACCCTATGGTGGATTGGAGGAAGAAAGTAGTGAGAACCCACCAACGGTCAATCATTGGGGTTAAAGAAAAATCACACAAGCAAAAATTGTCTCTATACGTCGTAGGGATGGCAACTGTCTGTAAGACCAATAGATGTTTTATGGGTCTAATAAGAGAAGTCTAGAGTTCACAACTTGATGGAAAACTTCTTGATAAATTGAAGGATGTGGTAGATGAGTTTCAAGATGTCTTTCCCGATGATCTACCCTCAGGATTACCACAAAAAAGGCGAGTAGATCACAAAATTGAGACACTTCCAAGGAAGATGCCTCCTTGTAAGGCCCCATATCGCCTATCACCTCATGAGTTGGAGGAGTGTAAGACTCAAATTGAGGAGATGGTGGAGAAAGGGTTCATCCAACCTAGCGTATCACCATATGGGGCCCCTATCTTGTTTGTGAAGAAGAAGGATGGTACAATGCGCATGTGCATTGACTATCGGGGTCTCAATCAGCAAACAATGAAGAACAAATACCCCTTACCTTGCATGGATGACTTGTTTGATCAACTCCATGGAGCGAGATACTTCACCAAACTGGACTTGCGGAGCAGTTAGAATCAAATCCGAATTGTAGAGGAAGATGTGTACAAAACTGCCTTTTGAACCAGGTATTGCCACTTTGAGTATCTTGTGATGCCTTTTGGCCTCACCAATGCACCTGCCACTTTCATGAGTCTAATGAATGACATATTTCGTCCATACTTGGATAAGTTTGTTATTGTCTTCCTAGATGATATCTTAGTATACAGTAGCACGATGACAGAACACAAACAACATCTACGAGAGGTCCTCCAAATTCTAAGATAGAATCAGTTGTACGCCAAAATCTCAAAGTGTGAGTTTGGCAAGTTTGAAGTAGACTACTTGGGGCATAGAGTAAGTGCAGAGGGCATTCAAGTATTGACAGATAAAATAGAGTTCATTCAAAAATGGAGTGCCCCAGAAGATCATACTCAACTTAAGAGCTTCTTGGGGTTGACGGGATTCTATCATGGATTTTTCAAGGACTTTTCCAAGGTTACACTACCTTTAACGGCACTACTTGGCAAGGGGAAGAAGTGGACATGGAGAACTGCACAAGAGTTGGCCTTTCAAGAATTGAAGGCTGCCTTGCTACATGCACCAATCTTGAAGTGGTATGACCCAAAACGTCCAATCAAGTTGGCTACAGATGCATCAAGCGTAGCAATAGGAGCAGTCCTACAACAAGAGTGGCAGGACGGCTGGCATCCAACTGCATATTTCTCTCGAAAGTTGTTACCGGCAAAATGCAACTACCACACCATAGAATGAGAAGAGCTGGCCATTGTTTTAGCAACCAAGCATTGGAAGCACTACCTGGGCAAGAAGGCATTTGTAGTAGAGACAGACCACAAACCTCTAGTCTACCTCGAGACGCAGAAGGATCTATCTCATTGCCAAATTTGGTGGGCAGAGTGGTGATAACGCTTAAACATGACAATCACCTACGTGGAAGGTAAGAAGCAACTTGCAAATGCATTCACCCGCATGCCAATGGCCAACAACTTGGTGGCAGAGGTTAAGATTAACCCTGAATTCTGGCAAGAGATTCTAGCTGCTACAAAAACTGATCCGTCGATTGTAGAAGCGCAATCATCCAAAGGTATCACGAGCACCCAAGGATTCACCTTTCAGGATGGCAGATTATGGATCCCAAATGTCCCAGAATTACACACCACCATTCTTGCAGAATGTCATGATTTGGCTATTGCAGCTCATGTCGGAGTGGACAAGACCTTGGATGCAGTCAAGCGCCATTACTATTGGCCCAAGATGAGCAACAACGTGATGGACTATGTGCGTAGCTGCCTACTTTTTCAACAGAACAAAGCTTCTAATCAAGCTCCTCCAGGGCTCCTTCAACCTCTCCCCACTCCTACCCAACGTTGGGAACAAGTGAGTATGGATCTCATCTGTGAATTACCCAAGACCACCAGGGTTTAACTCCATTGTGGTCTTTGTGGACCGGCTCAGCAAAATGATTCATGTACGCCCTACCACCAAGGAGGTGACCGCTCCACAACTAGCTCAAGTATACTTAGATGCAGTCTTTGCTCACCATGGCTTGTCTAGAGTACTCATCACCGATAGAGGCACCCGATTCACCAGTTTGTTTTGGCAAACACTCTTTGGTTTCTTCAAAACCAAGTTGCCCATGTCCACAGCTTACCACCCACAAACAAATAACCAAACAGAGCGGGCTAATTGCATGATTGAAGACATGTTACGCGGCTTCATCTCAGAAGAGCAAGAGAGGTGGGACACCCTACTCCCGTTGGTGGAATTTGCTTACAACAATTTAGTGAATGCATCCACCCAGGTCACTCTGTTCTTCCTCATGTATGGTGAGCATCCCTTCACACCTTTTAGCTTGATGAAGATCCGTCTAGTGGCTACCAAGGTCGATGCAGTCAACACATTTGTTTCTAGAATCCAACAAGGTGTGGAGAGCGCCAAGCACAGATTACAGATTGTGCAAAATCAACAGAAGCAGTATGCTAATGCACACCGTCGGCACATGGAGTTCAATGTTGGGGATCAAGTGTGGCTATCAACAACCATCCTCACATTAGTTGGACCTCGTAAGCTCAGACCTCGTTTTATTAGGCCTTTCTTGATTCTTCGTTGCATCGGCACTATGGCCTATCACCTTGAGCTACCACCACACATGAGGATCCATCCAGTGTTCCATGTCTCCCTACTACACAGATATGCTCCCCGATCAGGCCAGAGTCATTCCACACCACACATTTGACCTTGTCCGACACTCATTGATTGCACAAAGGAATATGAAGTGGAGCGGATTCTCCAAAAATGCATACGTGGTACTTGCCACCCACGGGTGGACTATCTAGTACAATGGAAAGGTTACCCCCTCTATGAAGCAACCTAGGAGCCTGTTGCCAATTTGGCACATGCACCGGTGTTGGTGCAAGCATTTGAGCAACAATTGCACAACGAGGACGTTGCGTCTTAAAAGGAGGGAGGTCTATAATACCAAGAGCTAGCCATATGATCTAGATGTGAAATTTGGTTTGGTAACATCTAGAATGATGTTATACATGATGGTCAAAATAGATAAGATAGAAGTATCACCAAAAGAGTACTTCTACTAATAGGGCAAAAACCAAAATAGACTTGAGAACCTTATAACCAATAGCTAGACATATGATTTAAAGGTGAGAATTGGTTTGGTAACATCTGGAAGGATGTTACACATGATGGACTAAATAGATCAGAAAGAGGTATCACCAAAAGGGGACTTCCACAAATAGAGTAGGAACCGAAATATGCCTGAAATCTTTGAAGGCAATTTTGGAGGCCTAAACGGATGAATTAGACCTCGAAAATTTACAAATTCCCCCCCCCCCCCTTAATGGAGTTAAGGCTGGCCTTCCCTCCTCCCTGCTTTGTCTCGTCAAGAGCTTTCTAATGGTACCTTACTCATGTGATTCTGAGATTCCTACATGAAGATTCCCTAAAAGATTCCCTCCGGTCAAAGCTTGTTTGACCTACCATATCGGACCTAGACTAGACATGTCACCCATCCAAGGATGGAGCTTTCTGAAATGTCACCTATCTGGGTGTCCCTAATCCTATGGTGGAGCTTCCTTGGCGGGGATCCTCTTTGTCTATATAATAAAGAGAAGGTGCTCTCTTGGGGCATCGATTGTTTGAGTGTGCAATCTATGTTTTCTCTATTCTCTTGTCCTCGGAGTATTACACAATTTTACCAAAGACAAAGACATATTCCTCTTAGCCCAACTTCTTCTATACAAAGGAACACAATGTGAAAGAATGCCTTTGCAATACATTAAAAATCCCATATATAAAAGGAAAAGAAAGAAAATGAAAATAAAATAAAATTCCAAGTACCATACTTGATCTTGTTCCTAAACCGAGTGCTTAATTGTTGTACCATTCTAATTGACTTGTGATCCATGGATTGTGAACCATGAGTTACAACAAACAAAAAGCTAGATAAAGTTGGTACTCTCTTGATGATTGAACCACTAGATAACAAGAAGATCTTTGACCTATTAAACTAGCATACAAGAACTCTAAACTAAAAATAAAGCTTTTGCTAAGTGTTAACAAACTTTGTGATGTTAGAGAAAATTTTTATTCCTACTCCAATATTAAATATAAAGCATTTTTAAGCTTGAAATGCATCAAGGCCCAAATTGTAATACTCTAAGGACAAGAGAAGAGAGAGAAACACAAATTACACATTCAATATTCAGTGCCCCAAAGGAGCACCTTCTCTTTATTATATAGACAAAGAGGATCTCCTCCAAGGAAGCTCCACCATAGGATTAGGTACACAAATAGGTGACATGTCAACAAGCTCCACCCTTGGATTACTTACTTGGATGGGTGACATGTCGGTCTAGGTCCTATCTAGTTGGTCAAACAAGCTTTAACCAGAAGGAATATTTTAGGGAATCTTCCTATAGGAGTCTCAAAATCACATGAGTAAGGTCCTCAACGTCCTCATTGTGCAATTGTTGCTCAAATGCTTGCACCAATACTGGTGCATGTGTCAAATTGGCAGCGGAATCCCAGGTTGCTTTATAGAGGAGGTAACCTTTCCACTATACTAGATAGTCCACCCACGGATGGTGAGTACCACGTATGCATTTTTGGAGAATACGCTCCACTTCATATTCCTCTATGCCATCAATGAGTGTCAAACAAGGTTGAATGTCTTGGGTGGAATGACCTTGGCCTGAACGGGGAGCATATCTGCATAGTAGGGAAACATGGAATAGGGGATGGATCTTCATGTGTGGTGGTAGCTCAAGGTGATAGGCCACATCACCAACGCGACAAAGAATCAAGAAAGGCCCAATAAAACAAGGTCTGAGCTTACGAGGTCCAACTAATGTGAGGTTGGTTGTCAATAGCCACACTTGATCCCCAATATTGAACTCCATGTGCCTACGGTATGCATCAGCATACAACTTCTGTCGATTTTGTGCAATCTGTAATTTGTGCTTGGCGCTCTCCACACCTTGTTGGATTCTAGAAATAAACGTGTTGATTGTATTGACCTTGGTAGCCACTGGATGGATCTTCATCAAGCTAGAAGGTGTGAAGGGAGGCTCACCATACATGAGGAAGAACAAAGTGATTTGGGTGGATGCATTCACTGAATTGTTGGAAGCAAATTCCACCAACGGGAGTAGGGTGTCTCAACTCTCTTGCTCTTCTAAGGTGAAGTCGTGTAACATGTCTTCAATCGTGCGATTAGCCCGCTCTATTTGGCCATCTTTTTGTGGGTGGTAAGTTGTAGACATGGCCAACTTGGTTTTGAAGAACCCAAAGAGTGTTCACCAAAACAAACTAGTGAATTGAATGTCTTTATCAATAATAAGTACTCTAGACAAGCCATGGTGAGAGAAGACTGCATCTAAGTATAATTGAGCTAGTTGTGGAGCGGTCACATCCTTGGTAGTACATGAATCATTTTGCTGAGCCGGTCCACAAAGACCATGATGGAGTCAAATTCTAAGGTAGTCTTGGGTAATTCACAAACGAGATCTATACTCACTTGTTCCCAACGTTGGGTAGGCGTGGGGAGAGGTTGAAGGAGCCTTGCAGGAGCTTGATTAAAAGCTTTGTTCTGTTGACAAAGTAGGTTGTTGTGCACATAGTCCATCACGTTGTTGCTCATCTTAGGCCAATAATAATGGCGTTGGAGTGCATCCAAGGTCTCGTCCACTCCAACATGACCTGCAATGGCCGAATCATGACATTCTGCTAGAATGGTGGTGCGTAATTCTGGGACATTTGGGATCCATAATCTGCCATCACAAAAGGTGAATCCTTGGGTGCTAGTGACACTTTTGGATGATTGCGCTTCTACAATCTATGGATCAATTTTTGTAGCAGCCAGAATTTAGGGTTAATCTTAACCTCTACCACCAAGTTGTTTTCCATTGGCATGTGGGTGAATGCATCTACAAGTTGCTTCTTCCCTTCCACATAGGTGATTGTCATGTTGAAGCGTTGTTGCCACTTTGTTCACCGAATCTGGTTACGAGATAGATCCTTCTGCGTCTTGAGGTAGACTAGAGGTTTGTGGTCTATCTCTACTACAAATGCCTTCTCGCCCAAATAGTGCTTCTAATGCTTGGTTGCCAGAACGATGGCCAGTTATGTGGTGTGGTAGTTGCACTCCGTCGGTAGCAACTTTTGAGAGAAAAATGCAATTGGATGCCATCCGTCATGTCACTCGTCATGTCACTCTTGTTGTAGGACTACTCCTATTGCTACGCTTGATGCATTTGTAGCCAACTTGATTGGACGTTTTGGGTCATACCACTTCAAGGTTGGTGTATGTATGTAATATCACAAGCTAGCCATATGATCTAGATGTGAAATTTAGTTTGGTAACATCTAGAATGATGTTATACATGATGGTCAAAATAGATCAGATAGAAGTATCACCAAAAGAGTACTTCTACTAATAGAGCAGAAATCGAAAAAGACTTGAGAACCTTAAAACCAATAGCTAGACATATGATTTAAAGGTGAAAATTGGTTTGGTAACATCTAGAAGGATGTTACACATGATGGACTAAACAGATCAGAAAGAGGTATCACCAAAAGGGGACTTCACTAATAGAGTAGGAACCAAAATATATATGAAATCTTTGAAGGTAATTTTGGAGGCCTAAACGGATGAATTAGGCCTTGAAAATGTGTCGATGCCCCCTCCCCAAGAAAGGAAGGGTTGGCATTCCCTCCCCTTGGTTTGTCTCATTGAGAGCTTTCCAACGGTACCTTACTCACGTGATTTTGAGACTCCTATGGGAAGATTCCCTAAAAGATTCCCTTTGGTCAAAGCTTGTTTGACCAACCAAATAAGACCTAGACCGACATGTCACCCATCCAAGTAAGTAATCCAAGGGTGGAGCTTGATGACATGTCACCTATCTATGTGCCTTATCCTATGGTGGAGTTTCCTTGGAGTAGATCCTCCTTGTCTAGATAATAAAGAGAAGGTGCTCCTTTGGGGCACTAAATGTTGAATGTGTAATGTGTGTTTTCTCTCTTCTCTTGTCCTTGGAGTATTAAAATGGTATCAAAGCAAGTGTCTTAGTCCAAGAGAGTGGATCACCCCTCTTGGAAGAGCACGAACTACTAAAACTGAGTAATTTGAGGTGGAGAACATAGAGTAATTATTAGACTTAGGAAGGACTTTAGAGAGTAGATGGGATGGATGCACCGGGAGGACAATTTCCCACACCTAGCTTTCCATTCCCAAATCCATTCCACATCAAGTTATGTACATCCAGTGTGAGAAAATGAGGGTATTGCTAGTTTATCACTTTGGCACAGAATTCATGGATAGGGTGATGAACTATAATACCAAGAGCTAGCCATATGATCTAGATGTGAAATTTGGTTTGGTAACATCTAGAATGATGTTATACATGATGGTCAAAATAGATAATATAGAAGTATCACCAAAAGAGTACTTCTACTTATAGGGCAAAAACCAAAATAGACTTGAGAACTTTAGAACCAATAGCTAGACATATGATTTAAAGGTGAGAATTGGTTTGGTACCATCTGGAAGGATGTTACACATGATGGACTAAACAAATTAGAAAGAGGTATCACCAAAAGGGGACTTCTACTAATAGAGTAGGAACCAAAATATGCCTGAAATCTTTGAAGGCACTTTTGGAGGCCTAAACGGATGAATTAGGCCTCAAAAATGTGCAGACCCCCCCCCCCCCCCAAAACAGAGGAAAGGATGGCCTTCCCTCCCCTCTGATTTGTCTCATCAAGAGCTTTCCAATGGTACCTTATTCATGTGATTCTGAGATTCCTACAGGAAGATTCTCTAAAAGATTCCCTCCGGTCAAAGCTTGTTTGACCAACCAGATAGGACCTAGACCAGACATGTCACCCATCCAAGTAAGTAATCCAAGGGTGGAGCTTGCTGACATGTCACCTATTTGTGTCCCTAATCCTATGGTGGAGCTTCCTTGGAGGAGATCCTCTTTGTCTATATAATAAAGAGAAGGTGCTCCTTTGGAGCATCAAATGTTGAGTGTGCAATCTGTGTTTTCTCTCTTCTCTTGTCCCTGGAGTATTAGATGAACTCACCAAACCCGGTGATTCTACCCATGGTGATATATGATAGAGAGTGGGATTTGAAAATCTACATTCTATTATGATAATATGGATATGAATGTCCCAAATCCTCTCCCTTTCAACACTCAAGTAGAAATCCGTTATGTAGTGAGACTGAAAGTGATGTTTAGAGATTTTTTCGTTAGGAATTTTGGCAAGGAGTATTATCAATGAGTGATAGCTTTGGAGGTCCTAATGATAGTTCCGATAGTTTGTGCGCCTTCCAGAGTGATCATATTGACTCTATATTGAAGTAGACATTGGCAATTGAGTGTTGCAAGAACCATGGATCCGCAATTGCAAGAGCTGGTGCAAGGAATGCAAGAGATGTTGAATGAATTTTGAGAGATTAAGATGACCATGGAGATGTTACAAAGTCAAGTGCAAATTTTAGGAACAATTAAGCCATGCAAGAAGAAGAGCCGTCTCAAAACCCAATACCTACGATGGAAGTACTTGGAGAGGCACCTGTGCCTACGATCCCTATCAACAATGAAGCCACATTGCTACTTCAGATGAAGAAGACCTGCAACATCGAGCCTTACAAGGGGTAGTGTATGATGGGAGTAGTGGAAAATTGGATCTTGAGAATGAATCGATATTTCCGATTGTTCTCAACATAGATCACGGAGTATGGTGCAGGCGTGTTTGCATGTGGGTACTTGATCAATAAAGCCCTCACATGGTGCTTGGGAAATGCTTGACATGATGCTTGGGAAAGATCCATGTTGGCAGAGAGAAGGGAGGTCACGTGGACATCAATGCAAGAAGGATTGTTGAAGAATTTTCAATTGGTGGATTCTATGCAGATGGCTCAAACCCAACTATGGGGATTGACATAGAAGAATAGCGTACAAGAGTATGTGGAAGCATTTTTGGATCTACAAGTCGTAATAACCAACATGAGTCCAGCAGAGGCTCTCGACAATTTCAAACAAGGGTTAAAGGAGCGGATTCGCCAAGAAGTCATGGTGCAAAATCCTCAAACGGTATTTGAAGCCATTGCTTGTGCGCAGAGAATAGTGGGAGCATTGGTTGGAGGTGAAGGAGTAGTTCCACCTCAACATTATTGGGCAGAAATGCCACACATAGGTGGACCAGTACCAATGGAATTGGGCAACCTTCGATTTCAAGATTGAGGAGCACGACCACTTCAAAGAGAGTGTGGACGGGTAGAAGAACAAAGAGATGGAGTCCCACGAGGAGATGGAACTCGAGGAGAACAATGCTATTGTTACAATTGTGGTCGTACTGGGCACATATCTACCAACTGTCGCACTCATTTCCCTAGAGGCCTTTGTCCTTCGTATAGGCAATCTTTGAACAACATGGATAGGCACATTGAAGAGGAGGAAGTAGAAATCACTTCGGAAAATGAAGATTGCCAGTAAATGTACCTTGCGGCCTTATATGCTCAATAAGGAAGAAGAGAAGCGAGGGAAGGAAGAAGACTGATGTGCAAACATCCCGAAAGGCACCTCACAATTGATTGTTGTGAATGGAGTCCTAGAAGGCAATCAAGTAAGAGTATTAATCTATCCGGGAGCAACAGAGAATTTCTGATCTCACTCTATTGCAATAAGATTGACAATGGATCTAGAGAGGGATAGGAGTGAAGAAGTAGAGTTGCCTAACGGGAAAATAGAGAGGATTGAATCATTACCAGGATGGGTAACACTCTCTGTAGGAGAATATCATGAAGGAATTGAGTGGCGAGTGATACAATTAGCTCGTTATGATGCAATCTTAGGCATGCCATGGATAGAGTAGTACAAACCTATGGTAGATTGGAGGAACAAAGTAGTGAGAACCCACCAATGGTCAATCATTGGGGTTAAAGAAAAATCACCCAAGTAGGATCTAACTCTATATGTCATAGGGACGGCAACTGTCTGTAAGACCAATAGATGTTTCATGGGTCTAATAAGAGAAGTCTAGAGTGCACAACTCGATGGACAAGTTCTTGAGAAACTGAAGGTTGTGGTGGATGAATTTCAAGATGTCTTTTTTGATGATCTACCCTCAAGATTACCACCAAAAAGGAGAGTAGATCATAAAATTGAGACACTCCCGGGGAGGACACCTCCTTGTAAGGTCCCATATCGCCTATCACCTCATGAGTTGGAGGAGTGTAAGACTCAAATTGAGGAGATGTTGCAAAAGGGGTTCATCCAACCTAGCGTATCACCATATGGGGCTCTTGTCTTGTTTGTGAAGAAGAAAGATGGTACAATGCGCATGTGCATTGACTATCAAGGTCTCAATTAGCAAACAGTGAAGAAAAAATACCCCTTACCTCACATAGATGACCTGTTTGATCAACTCTATGGAGCAAGATACTTCACCAAATTGGACTTGCGGAACAGTTACAATCAAATTTGAATTGTAGAGGAGGATGTGTACAAAACTGCCTTTCGAACCAGGTATGGCCACTTCGAGTATCTTGTGATGCCTTTTGGCCTCACCAATGCACCTGCCACTTTCATGAGTCTAATGAATGACATATTTTGTCCATACTTGGATAAGTCTGTTATCATCTTCTTGGACAATATCTTAGTATATAGAAGCATGATGACGGAACACAAACAACATCTACGAGAAGTCCTCCAAATTTTAAGACAGAATGAATTGTATGCCAAAATCTCAAAGTGCAAGTTTGGCAAAGTCTGAAGTAGACTACTTGGGGCATAGAGTAAGTGCAAAGGGCATTCAAGTATTGATAGATAAAATAGAGGTCATTCAAAAATGGCATGCCCCAAAAGATCAGACTCAACTCAAGAGCTTCTTGGGGTTGACAGGATTCTATTGGAGATTTGTCAAGGACTTCTCCAAGGTTGCACAGCCTTTAACGGCACTACTTGGCAAGGGGAAGAAGTAGACATGGGGAACCACACAAGAGTTGGCCTTTCAAGAATTGAAAGCCGCCTTGCTACATGCACCAATCTTGAAGTGGTATGACCCAAAACAACCAATCAAATTGGCTATAGATGCATCAAGCGTTGCAATAGGAGCAGTCCTACAACAAGAGTGGCATGACGGATGGCATCCAATTGCATATTTCTCTCAAAAGTTGTTACCAGCAGAGCGCAACTACCACACTACCAAACGAGAAGAGCTGGCCATCGTTTTAGCAACCAAGCATTGGAAGCACTATTTGGGCAAGAAGGCATTTGTAGTAGAGATAGACCACAAACCTCTAGTCTACCTTGAGACATAGAAGGATCTATCTCATTGCCAGATTTGGTGGGCAGAGTGGCAACAATGCTTCAACATATCAATCACCTACATGGAAGGTAAGAAGCAACTTGCAGATGCATTTACCCGCATGCCAATGGCAAACAACTTGGTAGTGAACATTAAGATTAACCTTGAATTTTGGCCAAAGATTCTGGCTGCTACAAAAACTTATCCGTAGATTGTAGAAGTGCAATCATCCAAAGGCATCACTAGCACCCAAGGACTCACCTTTCATAATAGCAGATTATGGATCCCAAATGTCCCAGAATTACGCACCACCATTCTAGCGGAATGTCATGATTCGGCTATTGCAGGTCATATCGGAGTAGACAAGACCTTGGATGCAGTCCAATGCCATTACTATTGGCCCAAGATGAGCAACGATGTTTAGTGATGGACTACGTGCGCAGCTGCCTACTTTGTCAATAGAACAAAGCCTCTAATCAAGCTCTTGCAAGGCTCCTTCAACCTCTCTCCACGCCTACCCAATGTTGGGAACAAATGAGTATGGATCTAGTTTGTGAATTACCCAAGACCACCAGGGTTTGACTCCATCGTGGTCTTTGTGGACCAACTCAGCAAAATGATTCATGTACGCCCTACCACCAAGGATGTGACCGCTCCACAACTAGCTCAATTAAACTTAGATGCAATCTTCTCTCACCATGGCTTGTCTAGAATACTTATCACTGATAGAGGCACTCAATTCACCAGTTTGTTCTAGCAAACACTCTTTGGTTTCTTCAAAACCAAGTTGGCCATGTCTACAGCTTACCACCTACAAATAGATGGCCAAATAGAGCAGGCTAATTGCACAATTGAAGACATGTTACGCGACTTCACCTTAGAAGAGCAAGAGAGGTTGGACACCCTATTCTTGTTGGTGGAATTTGCTTACAACAATTCAGTGAATGCATCCACCCAAGTCACTCCGTTCTTCCTCATGTATGGTGAGCACCCTTCACACCTTCTAGCTTGATGAAGATCTGTCCAGTGGCTACCAAGGTCAATGCCGTCAACACATTTGTTTCTAGAATCCAACACGGTGTAGAGAGCGCCAAGCACAGATATCAAATTGCACAAAATCAACAAAAGTAGTATGTTGATGCACACCGTAGGCACATGGAGTTGAATGTTGGGGATCAAGTGTGGCTATCGACAACCAACCTTACATTAGTTGGACCTTGTAAGCTCAAACCTCATTTTATTGGGCCTTTCTTGATTCTTCGTCGCGTGGGCATTGTGGCCTATCACCTTGAGCTACCACCACACATGAAGATCCATCTAGTGTTCCATGTTTCCCTACTATGCAGATATGCTCCCCAATCAGGCCATAATCATTCCACACAAGACATTTGACCTTGTCCGACACTCATTGATGGCATAGAAGAATATGAAGTGGAGCGTATTCTCCAAAAATGCATGCATGGTACTCGCCATCCATGGGTGGACTATCTTGTATAGTGTAAAGGTTACCCCCTCTATGAAGCAACATGGGATCCCGCTGCCAATTTGACACATGCACCGGTGTTGGTGCAAGCATTTGAGCAACAATTGCACAACGAGGATGTTGTGTCTTAAAAGGAGGGAGGTCTATAATACCACAAGCTAGCCATATGATCTAGATGTGAAATTTGGTTTGGTAACATCTAGAATGATTTTATACATGATGGTCAAAATAGATCAGATAGAAGTATCACCAAAAGAGTATTTCTACTAATAGAGCAAAAATCAAAAAAGACTTGAGAACCTTAGAATCAATAGCTAGACATATGATTTAAAGGTGTGAATTGGTTTGGTAACATCTGGAAGGATGTTACACATGATAGACTAAACAGATCAAAAAGAGGTATCACAAAAAGGGGAATTCTACTAATAGAGTAGGAACCAAAATATGCTTGAAATCTTTGAAGGTAATTTTAGAGGCCTAAACGGATGAATTAGGCCTAAAAAATGTGCAGATTCCCCCCCACCCCCAACTGAGGAGAGGTTGACCTTCCCTCCCCCCTGGTTCATCTTGTCATGAGCTTTCCAACAGTACCTTACTCACGTGATTTTGAGACTCCTATAGGAAGATTCCCTAAAAGATTCCCTCCGGTCAAAGCTTGTTTGACCAACCAGATAAGACCTAGACCAACATGTCACCCATCCAAGTAAGTAATCCAAGGGTGGAGCTTGATGACATGTCACCTATCTGTGTACCTTATCCTATGGTGGAGCTTCCTTGGAGGAGATCCTCTTTGTCTATATAATAAAGAGAAGGTGCTCCTTTGGGGCACCGAATGTTGAGTGTAATTTGTGTTTTCTCTCTTCTCTTGTCCTCGGAGTATTACAATGTAGCAAGGCGGCTTTCAATTCTTGAAAGGCCAACTCTCATGCGGTTCTCCATGTCCACTTCTTCCCCTTGCCAAGTAGTGCCATTAAAGACTATGCAACCTTGGACAAGTCCTTGACAAATCTATGATAGAATCCCGTCAACCCCAAGAAGCTCTTGAGTTGAGTCTAATCTTCTTGGGCACTCCATTTTTGAATGACCTCTATTTTATCCGTCAATAATTGAATGCCCTCTACACTTACTCTATGCCCCAAGTAGTCTACTTCAGACTTGCCAAACTCGCACTTTGAGATTTTGGCGTACAATTGATTCTATCTTAGAACCTAGAGGACCTCTCATAGATGTTGTTTGTGTTCTGTCATCATGCTACTGTATACTAAGATATCATCCAAGAAGACTATAACAGACTTATCCAAGTATGGACAAAATATGTCACTCATTAGACTCATGAAAGTGGTAGGTGCATTGGTGAAGCCAAAGGCATCACAAGATACTCAAAGTGGCCATACCTGGTTTGAAAGGCAGTTTTGAACACATCCTCCTCTGCAATTTGGATGTGATTGTAACCACTACGCAAGTCCAATTTGGTGAAGGATCTTGCTCCATGGAGTTGATCAAATAGGTCATCCATGCGAGGTAAGGGGTATTTGTTCTTCATTGTTTGTTGATTGTGACATTGAGAGTCAATGCACATGCGCATTGTACCATCCTTCTTCTTCACAAACAAGACAAGAGCCCCATATGGTGATATGCTAGGTTGGATGAACCTCTTCTACAGCATCTCCTCAATTTGAGTCTTACACTCCTCCAACTGATAGGCAATATGGGGCCTTACAAGGAGGTGTTTTCCTCGGGAGTGTCTCAATTTTATGATCTACTCTCCTTTTTGGTGGTAATCCTGAGGGTAGATCATCAAGAAAGACATCTTGAAATTCATCCACCACAGCCATCAATTTCTCAGGAATTTGTCCATCCAGTTGTACACTCTGGACTTCTCTTATCAGACCCATGAAACATCTATTGGTCTTATAGACAATTGCCGTCCCTATGACATATAGAGGCAGATCCTACCTAGGTGATTTTTCTTTAACCCCAATGATTGACCATTGGTGGGTTCTCACTAATTTCTTCCTCCAATCTACCATAGGGTTGTAATGGTCTATCCATGGTATGCCTAAGATTGCATCATAACAAGCTAATTGTATCACTTGCCACTCAATTGCTTCCTAATATTCTCCTATAGAAAGTGTGACCCATCTAGGTAATGATTCAATCCTCTTTTTTTGCCCATTAGGCAACTTTTCTTCTTCACTCCCATCTCTCTCTAGATCCATTCCCAATCTTATTGCAACAGAGCAAGATAAGAAATTCTCTATTGCTCCTAGATCGATTAATACTCTCACTTGATTGCCTTCTAGGACTCCATTCATGACAATCAATAGTGAGGTTGCCTTTTGGGATCTTTGCACATTAGTCTTTTTCCCTCCCTTGCTTCTCTTCTTCCTTATAGAGCCAGTAAGGCCGTGAGGTACATTTACTGGTGATCTTTGTTTTCTGAAGTGTTTTCTACCTCCTCTTTTTCAATGCACCTCTCCATGTTGTTCAAAGATTGCATGTATGAAGGCCGAGGGCCTCTAGGGAAACGAGTGCAACAGTTGGTAGATATGTGCCCAATACGGCCACAATTGTAACAACAGTGTTGTTCTCCTTGAGTTCCATCTCCTTGTGGGACTCCATCTCTTCATTCTTCTACCCGTCCACGCTTTCCTTGAAGCGGTCGTGCTCCTTGATCTCAAAATCAAAGGTTGCCCAATTCCATCGGTATGGGTCCACCCATGTGTGGCATTTTTGCCTGATAATGTTGAGGTGGAACTACTCCTTCACCTCCACCCAATGCTCTTGCTATTCTCTATGCACAAGCAATGGCTTCAAATACCATGCAAGGATTTTGCACCATGACTTCTTGGCAAATCCACTCCTTTAACCCTCGTTTGAAATTGTCAAGAGCCTCTGCTTAACTCATTAGTTATTGCAACTTGTAGATCCAAAAATACCTCCACATACTCTTGTATGCTATTCTTCTGTGTCAATCCCCATAGTTGGGTTCAAGCCATCTGCATAAAATCCACCGATTAGAAATTCTTCAACAATCCTTCTTGCATTGATGTCCACGTGACCTCCCTTCTCTCTGCCAACATGGATTGTTCCCAAGCATCATACCATGTGAGGGCTTATCGGTCAAGTACCCACATGCAAACACGCCTGCAGCATGCTCCATGATCTCTATTGAGAACAATCGGAAATATTGATTCATTCTTGAGATCCAATTTTCCACTACTCCCATCATATGTTGTCACGGGGATTGTAAGGTCTTGAGATTGCGCCAGGCATCTGGCTGCTTGTGCTTATGCTGGCTTGTTCATCATAAGCTCAGCATTGGTTTTGTTTCCAACTTTGTGACAACATCCTCTTTTGGCAGACTTTTTGTTGATGTTTTGCACCCAATGTTTCCGAGCGTTGTTCTAGACTATTTCTCAATCTAACCTTCTTGGGAGGGTGGAGGGTTTTGCTTTAATGTCAGGTCTGGCCAAGCACAGACTCAGGGATTTGAGGACTAGTCCATAAGTCATGCAACTAACTCAACACCAGAATTTTGTTCCATGTACTTGTTGAATTTTGCACCCTAGCTGAATACCGTAGCATTTATTCCATTCTTATTACTATTTTTTATTTTTGTACACTCACATTCAATAACAAGAAAAGTCACTTCCAACTTCACACCAAGTTTCAAATCCATAACTTTTCAAGATGATCAAGCAGACCTGACTGCACAATGTTTGCATCTAAACACACTGCCTGGTCAAGCATGTATAGAACACAAAGGCAGCTCGGTCCTAACTCCTATCCCGTACAATCTTCGGCTTTCTGTTTGCATTCTCTACTTGATGTCTCTAAGTCTTCACTCCTTGGCAGAACTCCTTTGGTTTCTCCATCCTGTCACTGGGGGTCCATGCGGTCTCCTTCTCGAGTATTTCTCTCCTCACATTCCAATTCCTGACCTCACTTGATCTTTTCTTTCATCCAAGACCACCTTTCTCTCTCCCTTTTGGTGATCCAAGACCTTCTTCAATTTCTATTCCTTTCTTCTCTCCTCTCCTTGATGCTCTTCCTTCAATTTCTTCCCGAACCCTCACTAGTCTCTTGCAAACATTTCTCCTCAAAACATTTTCTCTTCCAAAAATTCCCTATCACTTCTTGAAACTCCTCTACAGCTTTTTGATCTCTCAAAAAAAAACTTCCTGCCAAAACCTCTCTATAAACCTTCAATTTCTTCCCGAACCCTCACTGTTCTCTTGCAAACATTTCTCCTCAAAACATTTTCTCTTCCAAAAATTCCTTGTCACTTCTCAAAACTCCTCTGCAGCTCTCAAAAAAAAACCTGCCAAAACCTCTCTATAAACCTTCAATTTCTTCCCAAACCCTCACTGTTCTCCTGCAAACATTTCTCCACAAAACATTTTCTCTTCCAAAAGTTCCATGTCACTTCTCAAAACTCCTCTGGAGCTTTCTGATCTCTCAAAAAAAAAACTTCCTGCCAAAACCTCTCTGTTAACCTTCAATTTCTTCCCGAAGCCCTACTATCAGCCCTCTCAACTCCCAAAACTTCTCACTGTAGAAAATCAACTCATAAAAGGCATTTCTCCTTCTCGAAACCCCATGTCAATTCCTGAAGAGTTTCCTGCCAGCCCTCTCAACTCTGAAACTTCTCACTATAAAAAATCAACTCTTGGAAGGCATTTCTCCTTCTTGAAACCCCATGGCAATTCCGGAAGAGCTTCCTGCCAACCCTCTCAACTCCCAAAACTTCTCACTGTAAAAAAATCAACTCCTGGAAGGCATTTCTCCTTCTCAAAACCCCATGTCAATTCCGGAAGAGCTTCTTGCCAGCCCTCTCGACTCCCGATACTTCTCACTATAGAAAATCAACTCCTAGAAGATATTTTTCTCAACTCCCAAAACTTCTCAGTGTAAACTCAACTCCTGGAAGGCATTTCTCCTTCTCAAAACCCCATGTCAATTCCGAAAGAGCTTCCTGCCAGCACTCTCACTATAGAAAATCAACTCCTAGAAGACATTTTTCTCAACTCCCAAAACTTCTCATTGTAAACTCAACTCCTAGAAGGCATGTCTCCTTTGAAACCCCATGTCACTTCCTAAAACTCTTCCTGCCAGCCCTACCCAATTCCCAAAACTTCTCATTGTCAACTCTTGGAAGACATTTTTCTCAACTACCAAAACTTCTCACGGTAAACTCAATTCCTGGAAGGCATGTCTCCTTTGAAACCCCATGTCACTTCCTAAAACGCTTCCTGCCAGCCCTACCCAATTCCCAAAACTTCTCATTGTCAACTCCTGGAAGACATTTTTCTCAACTACCAAAACTTCTCACGGTAAACTCAATTCCTGGAAGGCATGTCTCCTTCGAAACCCCATGTCACTTCCTGAAACGCTTCCTGCCAGCCCTACCCAATTCCCAAAACTTCTCATTGTCAACTCCTGGAAGACATTTTTCTCAACTCCAAAAACTTCTCACTATAAACTCAACTCCTGGAAGGGATTTCTCCTTTGCAACCCCATGTTAATTCCTGAAATGCTTCTTACCAGCCATACTCAATTCCCAAAACTTCTCACTATCAACTCCTGGAAGACATTTTTTTCAACTTCCAAAACTTCTCACTGTAAACTCAACTCTTGGAAGGCATTTCTCCTTCAAAACTCCATGTCAAATCTTGAATCGCTTCCTACCAGCCCTACCCAATTCCCAAAACTTCTCACTATCAACTCTTGGAAGACATTTTTCTCAACTCCCGAAACTTCTCACTATAAACTCAGCTCCTAGAAGGCATTTCTCCTTTGAAACCCCATGTCAATTCCTGAAATGCTTACTACCAGCCCTACTCAATTGCCAAAACTTCTCGCTGTCAACTCCTAGAAGACATTTTTCCTTCGAAACCCCATGTCAATTCCTGAAATGCTTCCTGCCAGCCCTACTCAATTCCCAAAACTTCTCACTGTCCCCTCAACTCCTGGAAGGCATTTCTCCTAGATAGCATTTCTCTCTCAAAAATTCCTTGCCACTTCTCCAAAATACTCTTGAGACCCCCAATAACATAATAATACTCCAACAGTTAAGTGACAAGCAAAATACCCCGAGCTTATGTAACATTAAAGAAAATCCACCACTCAATTTTCTCCCTCCCTTAACACAAGAGAAAATCCTTGAGCTTATAGGAACACAAAACAACTACTGGTTTCACCATAACATAAACCCCTGAGTTCACTAACATGAAAATTCACATCAAATGGCACCAATACTACATGTAGATTATTTTCCTATGACAACATTGCTCCTTGTAAGGCTCAATGTTGTAGATCTTCTTCATCCAGAGTAGCAATGTGGCTTCATCATTGATAGGGTTCGTAGGTATAGGTGCCTCTCCAAGTACTTTAGTCATAGGTAATGGGTTTTGAGATGGCTCTTCTTCTTGCATGGCTTGATTGTTCCTAAGGATCTGCACTTGACTTTGTAATGTCTCCATGGTCATCGTAATCTCTCAAAATTCATTCAACATCCCTTGCATTCCTTGCACCAGCTCTTGCAATTGCAGATCCATGGTTCTTGCAACACTCAATTGCTACTGTCTACTTTAATACAAAGTCAATATGATCACTCTGGAAGGTGCACAAACTATTGGAACTACCATTGGGACCTTAGAAGCTATCACTCGTTGATAATACTCCTCGCCAAAATTTCTAACCACAAAATCTCTGAACATCACTTTTGGTCTCATTACATAACGGATTTCTACTTGAGTGTTGAAAGGGAGAGGATTTGAGACATTCACATCTATGTCATCATAGTAGAATGTAGATTGTCAAACCCCACTCTCTGTCATATATCACCACTGGTAGAATCACTGGGTTTGGTGAGTTCATCACCCTATCCA
Organism: Lunularia cruciata; assembly: GCA_948567375.1. NCBI lineage: Eukaryota > Viridiplantae > Streptophyta > Marchantiopsida > Lunulariales > Lunulariaceae > Lunularia > Lunularia cruciata. The sequence continues at coordinate 26,010,145 of OX419759.1, forward strand.
TGATTTCTGCACCAAAGTGATAAACTAGTGATACCCTCATTTGCTCATGATGGATGTACATAACCTTAATGTGGAATGGATACAGGAATGGAAAGCTAGGTGCGGGAAATTGTCCTCTCGGTGCATCCATCCCGTCCGCTCTCTAAAGTCCTTCCTAAGTCTAGCAACTACTCTATGTTCTCCACCTCAAATTACTCAGTTTGAGTAGTTTGTGCTCTTCCAAGAGGGGTGATCCACTCTCTTGGATGAAGACATTTGCTTTGATACCATTGTAATACTCCAAGGACAAGAGAAGAGAGAGAAACACAAATTACACACTCAATATTCAGTGCCCCAAAGAAGCACCTTCTCTTTATTATATAGACAAAGAGTTTCTCCTCCAAGGAAACTCCACCATAGGATTAGGCACACAGATAGGTGACCTGTCAGCAAGCTCCACCCTTGGATTACTTACTTGGATGGGTGACATGTTGGTCTAGGTCCTATCTGGTTGGTCAAATAAGCTTTGACCAGAGGAGATCTTTTAGGGAATCTTCCTATAGGAGTCCTAGAATCACTTGAGTAAGGTACCATTGGAAAGCTCTCAACGAGAAAAACTAGGGGGGAGGGAAGGACAGCCCATCCTTAGTTGGGGGAGCATTTGCACATTTTCAAGGCCTAATTCATCTATTTAGGCCTATAAAATTGTCTTCAAAGATTTCAGGCATATTTTAGTTCCTACTCTTAGTAGAAGTCCCCTTTTGGTGATACCTCTTTCTGATCTGTTTAGTCCATCATGTGTAACATCCTTCCAGATGTTACCAAACCAATTCACACCTTTAAATCATATGTCTAACTATTGGTTCTAAGGTTCTCCAAGTCTATTTTGGTTTTTGCTCTATTAGTAGAAATACTCTTTTGGTGATACTTCTATCTAATCTATTTTGACCATCATGTATAACATCATTCTAGATGTTACCAAACCAAATTTCACATCTAGATCATATGGCTAGCTCTTGGTATTACACAAACTAGGCAAAATTGACTCTAATGAGTACTAGCCTTACTAATGTTTTGTTTTCTTGCTACAACATAGTAATGAGATGGTGAGTTACAAAATGCAAGCTTATATTTTATGCATAGAATTGCATTTAAGATTCAGGTGCATGGTATCTAAGCCAACTTGAAGAAGTGGCTAAATGCTTATATATAAACTACAAGATCTACAAACTCCTTGGAGCAATGCCTTAAGCAGATTTAGTCTTGATTTGTTCTCTTATAACAACTCTTATCATATGATGTGAGAATACAAAGGATTTAAATTTGTGTAATATAGAAATATTGTCAAATGAACCATCACAAGAAGATTCTAAAAGTTTGCAATGATTTCTCATTGATCAAAAGAATTTCCTAAAGTTGAAAGAATTTATTATGCCAACAAAATATATCTTAGTAATTGCTAAATTCCTTATTTTTATAATATCAAGAAATATAACCATGATGAAAGTGGATCCTTCATTAAAGATCACATCATTGATATGGTCTCAAGTTTCAAGCAATTTTTAACCTCTTACTTTTGGAACCTAATCATGTTGTTACTTTACACAATAAATAATTATGTACAAGGTGCTTCATGACTAATGCATTGCAATGCATAATATAATTTTGCAAGATCTTATTTAACATAAGCTTTATTTAAGAAATTTTAAGTCTAGAAGTTAATTTTTAGTACTTAGACATACTCTAATATTTCTATAAGGACAAGCCAAACATGAAGCATACAAGAGGTCTTCAATCAATTTTTGATGTAATTACATCATGATTAGCTATTAGACTATCCATGTCAAACTACTCTTAGTCTATACTAACCAAAACACCAAATCAATTCTCCAATTTATGGTTCTTTTCTTTACAAAAACACAAAGATCAAAGCACTTAAGATTTAAGATGCATTTAAACACATACAAAACATAATAGCCTTGATACATTACTTGATCATAACACTATCCATAGATAAGAATTTGTTTTTGGAACTTGATCTAGTAGTGGTATTGGGCTTGTATGTTGTACTTGGTCATAATAATGGAGTTGAAAAGCTAGATAGATGTTGAAGCAATTACATTTAACAATCTCTATTAATAACCAACAAGTTAGTTATAATGAAAATAGAATTGACATTTGCAATTAGGTTTTGTAGAGAACCAAGACCAGATGGTGAGATGCCAATGGTCATAGCTTTATATGTTGTTCCTAAACTTATGGATGTAGTGGTATAGAATTGAACAAAGTAGAGAAGTTTTGATCAATGGCTTACGTTGGAGATTTGTGTGCACTTGCCCTGATTGCAAGGCGGAAGTCAAAGAGATATAATAGAATAACATAGTTTTAAACAGATTTTATAGTTAAAAAGCTTGCATGCATAATGCTTGCAAAACATATTGTAATTTAATAATGTATAAAACTATAATAAAGCTTAAGTTTCTTATGTGTTTTCAGCAAATTAAATGATATTTTTCATATAAAATGATAATGAAATCCTTTTGATGATCACTAATATATTCTCATATAAATCTAAATCTAAATCTAAACAAAAAAAACTTAGATAGAATTCTTGATTTTCAATAAATAGAAGATAATATTGATACATATTTTGGATCTATTTGGATAATATATTTTGCACAGCAACATTATGATAGAAGAGAACTCTTCAATGAAGCTAATTTTAAAACATTGGCTATTATTATTATACTCTTGAAGTAGCTTACTTGTGGGAAAATCAGAAGAAACAAACATAATTTTCATATCTCAAGCTTATGCATTCAATGAATGTGTATTGGAAAAAAAATTAAAGTCATAATCTTATCTTACTTGTCAGATAATTGTAAGACCCATGTTATTATATAAGAATAGTATTTTAAAATATTTTATATAAGTATATAGTAAAATATGGCTATTGTTAAAAGTATTAAATTTAAAATTTAAAATAATTATTATTTATTAATATAGATGTGATAGGCCTATATCAACCAAAAAGTGATATAATGGTAAGTAATAGATAGTACCCTCCAAGATATGGGTTAAAAATGACTAAAATTGAAGGGAAGGATCACAATCACAATCACCTCTTCTGGTGCATCATAATAAATAGAAATTAAACTAATTAATTTCACTACAAGTAATTTCAAATTAATCCTAGTTAATCACAAATTAGCCACCTTACTACAAAGGCATCAACCCAAAATGTTGGTACAAAATATTAGCGCAAAAATAAAACTTGTGCTTTAAATTGTGTGGGATCTGGACCGGTCTACATGGATGAAATAATAACCTTAGAGGCAAAAACCCCGTAAGCCTGGTGCATATATGAGGATTTTCCAGCGTCCATTGGCTAGTGTGTGCAACCACAATTTGTGTGATTCAATCAGTATGGTGCATAATAAATAAGCTTGGTAGCTGCAAGTATGAGCTGCGGGTTAGTAGTTGCACTTCCCTTGGGGCTGGGCATAGCTTAAATCTCAACACCCGAGACTAGCTCAAAAAGAAAGACTGGTCAGCATGTATTCGTAGAAAGAGATGAGAGAAATTTGTCATTAGAGTAGAAAAAGAGCTACATTCTTCACCAGAAGATTGACAAAGTCATCTGGTTTAATCAATGCGCGTGCGAGAAAAAATAAGATCCTCCACAAATGAAATGAATGTTACAAGTAATTTCACATTTTTATTTCTTGTCAATATCACATTGAGATCTCAATTCTTGTAATCTAGATTCTCCCTTTTTCGGTGCTGTGGAGGGAAGTATTGTTCTCAATGAGCAGAAGAAAGATGTGAAGTTCTCCAGTTAAGACACCATAGTTCTGATAACTCAAAGAACTCAAAAGGCATGCTTTCCAAAGATATCTGGTTGCTGTGATGACCACCTTCTATTTGGAGTTTTGGAAAAGTTGGAACTTGGTGCTATATGGACTGCCTTTGAGTCTCAAACCTGCATTAAGTTGGCTCATAATCCACGTAGGTTATCCTGCATGGATTATGCCATTCCACCTGTGCAAATGACAGATGACTAACATTTTGGCAACCTAGACCCTGAAACCATTGTAGTGCACACATTTTTACATTTTTTAAATTTTAATTTTAACTTTTTTTGTGAGGAAATGATAGCTTACTTCACTATTTTGGAAGGAAAGCTCTTAGATGTAGTGTCCTTCAAAGTTGTGCATATTAAGCAACAACATGAACAATAGAACACAAGCTAGAAGGTCAACTAAAGGAATAATGTTGAATCATACACCAAACCAAAGGATGATCAAAGGCAAATGGCTTTGATGGAGAAGAACTTTGACCCAAAGATGTTTGTAAGGAAGAACCTTTGGCCTAGAAGCACTTTGGTTGAGACTAAAACTCAATAGAATGACTTTAACTCAATCACACTTGATCCTACATTTTAGAGATGTCAAAGACTATACACCAATTTGAATGCACCATCACCTAATTCAAGGATAACCATTTTGTTTCAAGAATAGTCGTTCATATTTAGAGGAAGATTTTTTTGCATTTGGCTAATTAACTACATTGGTAACCAAGACTAGTGATGAGGATGTCTTGCAATGTGCGGATGATACTGCACATTAAATGAGTGATAAGGACCAAAAGGAGTGCCCAACCACTTCCAAGCTGAATAATGACTAAAGATTTTGCCTATAAAAAAAAGTGGTGAATGGACAATTCCACTTTTCACAATGTAGGTAATTGTCTTTTGTCTTGAATTGCAACTAATTCCCTACCCAAGCCTTAGTTTCTATAGTTTTATTGCTTTCATCCAATGCATTTTGCCTTCATTCCTTTAGCACTTTGAGAAGATAGTACTTGTCCAAAAGCCAATGCAAAAGTCCCATGAACCTGTCCTTAAGAGCCTAGCAAAGAATCAGTGGATGGTGTATTGTAAGAGAGAAGTAATCTAGAGTAAGCATTTGAGTTTCTTGTTCTAGGATTGGGATGTGATAGACTTCAAGATTATTTATGAGATGATGGTCATAGAGGAGAAGAATAGTGGGGGTTTGAGAGGAAATACCTATGCTTAGACCAAAGAGCATTAGAAGAACATAAATAGTTCAAAGGTAGGCCCATCCAAGGCAGTCACAATTGACACCAAGTTCTCATCTTGCAAATTGAAGAAAAAAAAAAAAAAACAAGACCACTTTCAAAGAATCATGCAACCAAAACAATGGTTGGTGGGTTCTCAATTATAATGATTCTACCCAAAGGGCAATAGGAAAATCAGTTATGGAGTTGGCATAGATGAAAAACTTACTTCATTTTGTTGAAATAACCATTTTGTTTCCTTTCACAACATGTATGAGGGAGAACCAGTCAATTGGGTCCATATGTTTTACCTACAAGCCCAGTCATTTCATAAAACAAATTTAGGAGAGAGAGAGTCACTTACCTAGTCTCTTTGCAATCCAATTCTACATGGGTTTGAACCTACTCAACATGGTGTAGCAAAAGAGGTTCCCTAGCCATTACCCTCACACAAGTTACTTTGCTTCCTAAGTTGAAGGGGAATCAATGATCAAGAAGTATTAGGAAGTGGAGACAAAATTTGCAAAAAAAATCAATTTCATACTTGTGGAAGAAGAAGTAGTGGAGCCAAAGACTCTTTTCTTTGGCTCCACTACTGTCTTGTAGAAAGTAGTGTAGAAGTACACTACTTTCTTGGTCAAGGTCCTACTCCAGCCAAGAAGAGAGCAAAAAAGGATCCTCAAGTCATCAAAGTAAACTTCAAATGAGGAAGAAGAAGCAACTTTGGATGTGGTACCAAGGAGGAGGAGGAAGTTGAAGATCAAGAAGAGGAAGGATCTTTCACTTTGTAGAGTATGGTTGAAGAAGAAGAAGAAGAAGAACTTTCACGGTTATAGAGTATGGTTGAAGAAGGAAATCTATATGAAGAAGGAAAAAGAGGAAAAACTTCAAATAAGTTCAAGGACCGCTTCAAAGAAGAAGCCAAGAAAGTGAACTCCTTGAGGTCAAGAGATAGAATGCCTCATTTGTCTCTCCATGTTAGGAATAGAAGAAGGAAGTGGGGCAGTGAGGTGAGTGCAACTTAAGTTGGGGAAGCTACAAATAGAGAAGAAGGAGATGTAGCTAAACTACAAGGACCAATTGTGAGCCAAGGATGAAGAGGTGGAGAGCCTTTGCCAAGAGATGAACAATGCTAAGATTTGGCTAGCCATCTTGACATCTAGATGACCACAAACTAGAAGGAGGTGGTGTTGCAATTGAAAGCTCAAGCAAAGGAGATAACATTGGCTAAGAAGAAGGAGGAGGAAAGAGCACAAATGCATAATGTAATCCAAGAGGAATTTCAGGAAAAGTGCTTGTACATGGAGGAGTCAAAGAAGCATAACATCCAACAAGTGGCAAAAGTCCAAAACTAGTTTGCATGGAGCTACTCCAAGAAAGGGCGGAAGGAAAAGTAATGAAGACATTGATTCACAAGCTTAAGCTACAAAAAAATAAAAATTGGAAGGAGAATTCTACATGGAGGAGAAAATGGACCAGCTCACTCTCTGCTTCAAGGGACATGCAAATAGGAAGTTCAATGAAGTTCACAATTTGTATTTGCTAAAGATTGCATATTACAAGGACCGTACCAAGGAAGTTCTTTGGAAAACTCAAGTACTTTGTGCTTTCTTCCCGACAAAGCATAGAGCAAAAGGAAGTCCCCTTAGTAGTAGAAGACACCATAGTGCTAGAATACTATGTTGTCAACAATGTCCTTCAATAATTTTGCATAGTAATTAGTAATCCTTGCAAGAACTCTCCTTCTCTCTTTCCACTCCTTTTTTCTTTCTCAAAGAAGAAGTTCTTTGTAAGTTTGTAAGATAAGAAAGAAATAGAAAGTCTTTGGCCTTGTAGAAAATTTTAGGATGAATGACCCTTGGGTTTGTATCACCTTCTTAATAGAGTACCACTTTAGTGAGGTAACTTTGGGGAAAATTTATGATTCAAGTGCATACTCCAGAGAAGATCTGGCACCTTGCCTTACACTAATTTGAAGGTTAATTAGGTAGTTATGATATGATAAGATAGGAATTATGACCATAATTGGTGGTTGCAGAGTAATTAGGTTTTGCAAGGAACACGTTTAACCATCAAAGTCCCTTTGGGGCAAAGTGGAGTAGCTGTAGGAAATTTGACATAAGGTTTTGCCCAATAATTAGAGAGTCCATGCAACTTTTTATACAAACCAAAGTCTAATATGATTAATCTTTATTCACCTAGTGTTCAACTTTGAATGATCCTACACAAGTAGTGGTGCAAATTGCACAATAAGAGTCAATTGTTTGAATTTTGGAAAGAGGGTTGGGAATTGGGATTTGAAGATGTAGAGTGGCCTAATGATGGATCTAATCAATCCTAAGTGCCACTAGTAACACAAAATAAAAAATCAAGGACATTTGACTGCCAAAAAGGCTCCTTTGTGGTATGCCTTACGGACACAGTAGTATATGTTATTGGGGTTAAAACCTTTGAGGCAAAGTGAACTATCACCATTAAGGTAGCTTTGGTTATATTAGTTTTGATTTAAGATCTTTTTGGTTTATCAAAGAGTGCTACAATGGATGCTTTTCAAACCACTCCGTGTTTGTGAAGCATCCATTGTATAAAATAGGAGTGGTTTCTACTCAAGAGGTTAAACAACAAACAATAAATGAATTACACTTTGTGACAATTCCTCTTCAATTTTAGTCATTTCCAATCTATATTCTTGTAGGATCAACTTGTTCTTATTTATTATACTATTAATATGTCAACATTGGGTTTTTAAAGTACTACCCTCCAAGAAGGCATAACTCCAAAGGTCTCTTTGTATTTTATTTTTGCATCCCATGGTATTATTAATCCTCAAACTCATCTCTCACCCTTCAATACATTGCTTTGCTCCTTTGGAACCTCAAGGATCACACAACCAAGTTGGGTAAAAAAATTTCCCTACACTCAAGCACTTATGTTCCTACTCCAAAGTTCCTCCCCTCTACTCTAACAAAGACATCTACCAATACTCTGAATTAAGATAACAATGACAAAGAGCTCTTGTCTGTTTTGCTGAATGAATATTTACACATAGGCCACTACCTTTTATAATCTTGCTACTCTAAGCTAAAATACTAATGGTTGAGGAAAGCCAAAGATCCTCTTGGCTTCATCCTCACTATACATTGAGAATCCTCTCTTTGTCTTATCCTATCTACTTGCCTATAAGTTAATTAGGCACCTTACACATGTGCGTGAAAATATCAATTCTCCCTCAAAGACGACTTACAAAATTGTATCCTTTGGACTTATTACTCCAAGGGTCTACAATTACAAGTAACTATAACTATGAAGTACTTCTTACTCAAAATATCCTACAACTACAAAGACCTTTTTTTAGTGACGTAACTTTGGCCAAAAGTTTATACTATTAAGAACTACCTTTGCCTTTAAAATTCCTAAAGAGAAGCTTAGTTTGCTCCTTGTAACTGACTATCTTTTATAGACAAGTATCACAATTTTTGGTAAACTTTCCTATTTGAATGCTCCCTAAGTCTAATAGCAAACTAGCACATCTTTTCTTCTTTGTACTTCTTTCCATCTAACTTCTAGACATACAAATTCAATTTGTTGAGTTTCACCTGTGTTGCACTCCCTTGTCCTACTTCTTCCAACATACCTACAAAGTGGTCTCTTGCCTCCATCTACCAGATCACCTTTTTCTTCTCCTCCTCCAAGTGTTGGGTCATAACCTTTGCTTCTTTCTTCACTTCCTCTAGCATTTGGGTTTGATCCAACTCCTTCTCTTATTTCTCTTTATTTTATTCATTGGCCAAGTGCTCCAATTGGGTAGCCACTTCCTTGCAATACTCAGATATTTGTAGCTCCAAGATCACTACTCAAATCTTGGAAGTCTCCAATTCACCACAAATACTCACCGTCACTTTGTCTCTAGCCTTCAATTTGTCTTTGTATTCAAGCTACTTTTTCATTTTGCTTAAGTTGAAGTTCCTTCAACTCTCCTTGCAACTTCTTAATTTCTTCTTCTCTTTGGCTGCAATTTGTTGCAAGGAAGGAATTTTGCCTCTTTGCTTCAAAATTCTCCAACACAAGGCATTTACCTTCTTTTCTTTTTCTTTGTATAATTTTAGACCTTTGCTATCTACTCCTTCTTGTTCCAAGTGTAGATGATCTTTTGGAGTCAAAGGATCAATGTGGTGTAATCCACCACATTAGGGTAGATTACTCCCTGAATTGGGAGTAGACTGCCTATTATTGTGAAAAAAGAACCTCCATCATTTGTAGTGCTGACCCCAACAGGTAGATTGCAAAATTTTTCTCCTGTCAAAACTAGCACTTGGGGTTCTTGGGTTGCCTTGCCTCCTATTTTGGCTTGCACTATACTTGGAAGGTCTTTGCTTTCTTCCTCCACTTCCACTTTTTCTTTGGGCTATCGGTCCTTGGGCCAAAGTCCTTTGTCTTGTTCTTCCTCTTTGGTCCACACCTACGCTTCTTTGGGGACATTATCTTTTTGGTTGTGCCCCATAGGTACTTCAAGTTGGTGTGATGTTTCATCTTGCACTTTGGCTTTGTCCTCTTGGCTTGCATTTTGCTTGCGGTTTAGAGCAAATTGTGCATCCTCATATTGCTTTTCATCTTCTTCTTCTTCTTCTTTGTACCCTTCTTTGGAATCCTCTTCCTCCTCCACCTCCAAAGTTACATCTATAATGTGAGGATTTCTCCTTGGTCTCTTTGCTAGTTTTAGAAACTTTGCTAGAAGTGTACTCTCCTTCTTCACCTTCATGGTGGCACCTTCTTCTTCTAGTGCTACAAATTTTCTAGTTGATGCATACTTTGCATCCACTTCTTTGTACTTCTTGATCAATGATCTTCCTTTGGGTTGCAAGATAAAGTACCCCAATGGATGGAAATGACTTGAAAACTTCTTGTACTCCTCCCTTATAGGTTCAAATCCATGTAGAAATGTAACACAAAGGGGACCAAGTAAGTTGCTCCACCATCTTCCTCAAATTCCCTATGTAGACTCCTTGTCTACTAGTAAGATGTGTTTACCCAGTTGATAGGTTTTACGTGGTACATGCAATCAAACATGTCTAATTGTTTGTAAGGTAAGTCATTCTCTTTGGCTAAGGTTTGAAAATTCTAAGCTCACTCAAATCTGAGCAATTTCCAACAAGGTAAGTCATTCTCTTTGGCTTCTAAGCTCACTCAAATCTGAAAATGAAATTGCTCTATGAAAAGTGAAATTAATTAGAGTGCACTTGATTTTATGGCCAGATTATTCAAAAACTAAATAGTTGATGAGCCATCACTCTCCACACATGCAAAAAAAAACCTTTGGTGAGTAGTCCTCTTCCACACATGAAAACCCTCATTGAATACTAATGGTCTTTGGCAGTAGTTCTCTAATTAAGTGGTGGTGCCTTCAAACTGACATATATTCTTTGGGTCCAAAGACCTCCTCCTCTGAAGGTCTTTGTGTATTGTGTGCAAGCCTATCTCTCACTCAGGATGAACCTCTAATGGCTATTAAAATAGTGCACCATGGACTAAGAAGGTAAAGAACCCAAACTCCATCACATTCCTCCAAGGCTAAAACTCCAAGGCACCTCCAAGACTCAAACCATTGTTCACTAGAGAATTCAATGAGAGAAAGATAATTACAAATGAAAGTATGATGAGTACCTCATCACTCCTAGTTTATATTTGCACATCAAAGTTATTGTAATAGAACATATCCCGAGTGAGTGATGTGATCTGATCCCATACTGGATACTACTATCATGTTGTCATTGCCACATAATAATATATTCTTACAAGTGAAATAATCAAGTAAACACTGTAAGATAGAAGTTAGATCTTTTAATTTTGTTAGCTGGATAGAAAAGAAGTAGGTAAGATATTAAGGATCTTGTTCTAAAAGTCTAATTTGCTTTTGTTAACTCAAATTACACTCTTAAGTTAGTGTAATCTTGATTAACACATTTGATTAGAAATCTGTTTGTGGGCAGTGTTTCTCCCTTTACATAAATATCTTTAAGAGGGAAAATAGTTTGTCCCACATATGAACATTAATGTCACCGAGTTCTATTCATAACTATGTGTTCATTACATGTTCGATATAATTTTAAATTTGTACCATAAAATATGGACTAAAACTAGTGATGTAATCATAAAATCACGAGAAGTGAATATAATTACTTCAATTTCATTCCCAATGTATGTGAGCAACCTGCCAATAGAAATCTTCATGAAGTTTATATTGATCCAGGGTGGGGCCCATTCCGAAGTTAGTTCAAGGTCCTCGCTCATAGGATAAGAATCTTTTCAAGGATCAACATCATTTTTGTGGGGGAGGGGGAGGGGGCGGCGGTGAGAGATTTTCCTCGATGAAAATCTTTCTATTGTACATTCTTTGTTGATTCTTCAGTTGATAAACTTTTGAGGGACTAAAAAAATTTTAGAACAAACGTGTTTTTAAAATCTTTAAAGAAACTTTAAAGAAATACACTCACGAAATCTTCAGAACTATTCTACGAACATCACAGAGGGAAAAAGGCGACCACGTAGGCTTACAAGGAAGATGGGAAGACCCCATGAAGCCGTACAAGGAGGAGACATAAGGCTAAGCCCCAATAGTATCGGAGGAATAGTATACGAACAACACAAAGGAGCATGTGATCTTCTTTGCAACGAAACAGGGAAGTAAGCATAATGGTACGCGTCTCTACATAGAACATGGTGGGAACAGTTGAGTGTAAACCGCCCAAACGAGAAGCCATAGTGGCGGCCGACACCCTCAGACTGCGGGTGCGGTAGTTTGTCAGGTCCTATTAATTAGAGATCAAAGAGCCGGGGAAAGTGGGAGCTGCTTCTCCGTTAGTTATGGGGATGCATGCGGAAAGGTCAGCAAAGTTCTCCTGGTGTGAGGGTGGCAAAGATTTCTTCGACGTCTTTTGGTTAACTTGGAAATAGAACATGTAAGAAGTCTCCAGTCAATTCCGTGATGTTCATGGAATGATTCGAACTTGCCATGAGTAGCCGTCGCGGCAGCTCTCACTGATTCCAGTTTTGTCCAATTGCGCATGTGGTGCGAAGAAGCCTGTTGGTGTGAAGGACAGTTTGCTACCAATTGTTCACCGAATGTGGTCAATGTGAGCCGGGGGAGTGGTCAGTGGTTCAGCAATTCTGACAACCAAGTCACTTTATTTGGGAATATATAGCACAAACGGTGAACAGACAATGAGAACAGTCGATGCATTTTCACGTAATGTCAAGTTCGGATAAGGAATTATGCCAGCTGCCAACAATCAATGTTTGAGGAAAGAGAGGAAGAAAGAACTTGAGAGAAAGTAGAGGCCGCGAAAACCCAGCCCATAGTTGAATCCCAATTTTGTCATTTTATCGAGGTGATGACGAGAAGAATGTCCGGTTGGTCTGCTACATTAAAGTTTCGGAATGGTATGAGAGAAGGATCCGACTGTCATTCCTTCGAAGATTGTGTAGCAGTGCGTCCGGCGGAGGACCCATGTCGACTTCTGCGACTCCTTCGACTGGAGATGAGGAAAAACTGCAGCTGTTCTCCAACGGGCAGCTGCAGGCTACTCTCTTCCTCGTTCTGTTTCCCATTCTGTTTTTTGAGCTGCACCCAGGGATTATAGTATTCGTCATCGTGTGCTTCATGCTACCGTATGCTCCATTCCCTCCAGGCAGTGAGTTCCCGCCAGACGTTTATATTGAGCCCGATCGACCAAGGTCTCGAACTCGTGAAGACCGAGCAGTTTCCGAGACGGCAATCCGTAGGGCGGGGGCACCGTCACAACCAAAATACTAAAGGGAAAGCGGTCATCTCATGGAAATCGCTCGATGGGATGTAACGAACTCGTGCAAGACCCAGCAGTTCTCGAATCCGTAGGGCAGGGCACTGTTACGACCGAAATACAACGGAAAAGCACACCTCAGGAAACTGGATTAGTGGAATGCAAGGAGGCTTCGGACGGGAAGCACACGAGCAATGCAACATTTAGTATTCCCTTTGCCTTTCCTCTTCGCACTCATGCCAATTTAATGGTGATAGGACTATCTACGAATCATCTTGCGTCGAAGATAACCTGACATGATTCATGCATGAGGACACTTCGATGTATTTCATGTGAAGGCGTGTGAATGGCTACTTCTTTGGAAGTTCAAGATTGCAACTTCATATCCTTCGACTAGCTCTACATGTTGCCCTGGAGGATTTGATCCGGAGTGTTAGTCTGCAGATAAACATGGGGTTAGGGTGGGGGATCAACGTCAGATTGGTTCAGTTCCCTCCATATTAAGTTTCATGGGGCAGGAGAGCGTCTAAACCACGTCAGGTGAAGATAATGTAGACAGATAAATAGCCAAAGATGTGCTGGCCAGGATATAGTTATCTAATTAGGGCATCAGAAATGTCAGAGTTACAGCTGCAGTACAAAATCTCGAGCAGGAACTTTGTGCACTTCTGTGAACGCGGCCCAATGGAGTAATGGGCCTTGCGCCTCTCTTTCTTTTTGCACTTGTTTGTGCCTTGTACTCCTTTCCCCTTTATTTCGGGTACCTTCTATATATACACAACCAACGGAGGTCCCGAGCATGAGAAAGAAACCAGATTTTCCATTGCAAGTAACTGTGTACCTTTTCTCGATCAGCAATACATATCTCTCCAGTTGAGCAGTGATAGTCAGCTTGTGCACAGTGAGGAGGCACTAGGTGGTACATCTCTCTCCAGTTGAACAGTGACAGTCAATTTGATGAGGTGCTTAGGTTCATTAGAAAAAAGTACTGAAGTGACATGTCTCATGAAAAGCCTACGCCACAAAGTCATGCGTCGAAAGCAAATATACTATGAGGATCTGATAAATGTCCGAGGCACACAGGTTTAGGAGTTGCAGGATATGATCGAGCGGTCTAATAGTTCCAAACATCTACAGTAGCTGAAGCCACACAAAGTAGGGCAATTTTATCAGATGTTATATACAGTAATTCGAGGTAAATTAAGCTGTGTACCTGAAAATGTATCTACTAGTAGTCTCTGCCGTGTTGCCCTTTTACTGCAAGAACTTCTTCTGCAATTGAAGAATATTAACGGAAGTTCTGTTACAAGGAAAAATAAGTGTTCATCCTGAACTTTGACTTGGGTAGCATTGCGTCGGAATGGTATGACAGTGAAGAACATGGTGACATCAAGTACAAACACCACCTGATTCCAATCTAGTCTGTTAAGAGAAAGAAAGTTTTGGCGAAATTATGAAATGTGGGAAGGGAAAGAAACGTCACCCGAAAAATGGGAAACAGAAGTCTCTCTGAATAAGTAGAAGTCAAATGCAAGGAACGCATACACATGGTGAAAGTTGGTTTCGAAATCTAGAACTTGAACAGCAGATGCACACCAGCAGAAAAGAAGTTGATACGACTTGCAGATGTTGAGCACATCTCCGCAGGATAAGTAGAACAAATGCACACCAATCCAAAGCCGAATCTCGCAACATGGTGACGCAAATGACATTCGCTCTCGTCACCGTCTGTGTGAAACAGAACAAGGGAGCCATCTGCACGATAATGCACAGGAGCCTGTGTTTCTTGGACAGTTACGTAAACAGCACCCCTGAAACCAACACACTGGCAAATGTCATAGAACTTGGTAATGCATACCAGGCATTGTTACACGACCGGGGTACGTAACTTGTGTTGTAACAGTGCATTTTCTCAGTCAGGCACATCTGAGCAACTGTGTGTATCTTTAGCTATCCGGATGCGGCCGGGAGCTGCACGCAGGTTCCGAGGAAAGAACCAACATTTTACTCTATCGACCATGGATAAAATTTTATGTTGCTCAAGCTTATTACTGGATCTCGAGACGAGACCCCACTGCCTCCAACGAGTGTGACGATAATCATCACACTTGTAAACTGAATCTGTCAGTCTTGACCCAACGCCCAGAGCAATTCTGGAATAATAAATTTTAGAACACTGTTATCTTATCCACTCGTCAAATAACATGTTGAAGTTCTGCAGCGATTATTCGGGGCAAGATCTCGCTTGCATCTCGATGATAAAAGTGCCAACGTTCCCAGCACTACCGAAATTCTTATCGACTTGCTGCTAAAGGCGACTGCGGTATATGGTGCACATTTGTGTTTGGCTGCAACAGTGACATCCAGCTGCGGAGGCAAAATACAACATACGTATGTATGTTTAATCTTCACCTAATCCGTCAGAGACCTAAGCACCACCGAATTCTTTTCATTTCAGACGGCATGCTGAATCTGGACTTTGTGTTCAACTTGGAGTGATTGCATTGTGGTTGGTAAAACTCGGAATGGTTTTACTTGCAGATATTTCCTTCTTGCCTATAGTATCTCGAACTTTTGGTGGAGTAATCATCACAGTTTCAATCATTTCGTGATCGGAGTCGGACTTTGAATGGATTCGATAGATCATATTTCTGGCAGACAGTGGCTGCAGAGACCACTGAATTTGATCCATGCAAGCAGACATTGTCAAGCTTTCGATCTAGCCAAATTCCCAGTCAACTTGACAACAGTTAGACCGGTTTGTAATCAATCAATATAAAGTGCAGCAGTGACAACCTCTTTACTGTTCGATGCAGTCAAATATGATCACAGAGGGTGTAAAGCTGGAGGCAACAGTATTTTTCTCCTGAAGTTCATCTCTGATTGCAATTGAACAGGAAATACCGATGAGTATAAACGGTGTCGTCAACAGTAACTTGATCTTGAATCTGGTACCAATTGCCCAGTATTACCGATTTCCAGTTCATATGAGCAGATCTTATTCCATGATGCACTTTTGCCTCGTCTACAGATGTAGCTGTAATCCTTGGGACCAAAAGTCGACCACTGCATGTCGGTCACCAATTTAAGATTCCTCTTGCATGTTTTCGCAGCGCCTAAAACGAGGATTGTCAGAAGGTAAATCAGAGCTGTTCTGTGTACAATATGTGACATATCACAAGCATCTCTCTTGCAATATGTAAGTTAAGAGTTTCATGTTGCAGATGTCATACATGCCATGTGTACACAGGAAGTAATCCGTGTTGCAGGTTTCGCACAACCCTTTAGCGCCGTCAAAAGTAAACTCAAGCCTGAATGTTCCTGACGAAGTAGTTTTATATCTACTCATTTTAGCGAGGGATCCGCAAGGACCTTGTTTGAACACATTCTGTAGCTTTCTTAAGATTCTTGCTCACACATGCAGAGAGACGCACACCATATATAGTATACATACATGGACCAAAATCTACGGTAAGAATTTTATTTAAAATGTATTACAATCTAGAGCAAAGAACCTTACAGGCTAAGAAATGATGTGGAGCTCGCACCAAACCATTACTAGAAATTTAGATTGTACTTCTGATCGCTAGCTCCGAGTGTGCTCCTCCTATCAACATCGAGAAAGTCCACTGTAGCTAACTATAGTCATGGACTACTTGGCCTACAAATAACTAAAAGTATTGGCGAAATAACCGGAACTATCCATTTCTGCTGTTTCCGAAGCTCACCTTGTTTCAAGAGAGAATATATTCTAGCATCTACTTTGCACAGTGCAATCATCTTTGTTAGTCGATGACAAACAAAGATGGCAGATAAATTTTGTATCGTCGGAATGCAATGATTGTTAGAAGAAAAATGATATGTAGTTTATGAGTAGTGTATGACAGTATTCAGATGTGGAGTATGTTGTAGATATACACAAGTCCCAATATGGTCCACCATTACATTTTCTCTCATGGTTCCAAGAGACAAAAACTTTTGAAATGAATTCTGTAGGTACAACTGCACTACTTCTCTAATTTATGTAAACCATGAAAGCAAAGGTGCGTCGCTGAGTGTATGTTATAGTTCAGAAACTCCTACCACCGACATTTAAAAACTTCGATTTCCAGGATACCTATCATGAAACATTATACTTCTCTGCAATGCAGCAGACTTCTAACTGTCCACCCACTCGCGTGGTTTCCAAGGGTGCTCAAATCCACGAAAATCAGAATCTGGTACTCATCTGTACTTAGCTATCAATATTTAGCTTGTTTGTTTAAGTTGTGGCGGTCATCAGATGTTGCTTTTCGATAATCATTATGAAAATTCAACAGCAAACTCCTAAACCACTGAAATCGAAGCTCTTAATATGAAAGAAATATCTGGATTGCGGTGTCAGTATCGTACACTTTGTGTGGCTCCCAAACATATATTATTATATTGTCGCTCTACACATTAGCGGGCACCAATTTATAGAACTGAAAAGTGTTGCGAAAGGTTGTCATAAATATCAATCCGGGTTCCCCGTAAAAGCGAGCTTGCTACTCTTGCTCCAGTCTCTATATTGTACGATTGATGTTGCACGAATTGTCTGATAGGGCAAGCACATATTGGAAACATCAGGACTCTGGAGACTTTGTAAAGAAGCAGAAATTCATAGAGTACTCATTACTGCATAGAATCAATGGTTGGAGAATGTTGCTGCAGGAGTAAGTTTGAGATAAAGGCTAGCAGATCCCTATACACCCCATAAAGCTGACGCTATCGAAGTCGACTCGTATGAGGTATTTGTGATCTTTGAGAACATAGACAATCAGGGCGTTAATTATACATCAGTCAGGTACATGAGTGGTCCCAGAATTGACTCCCTGCTATGCTTTCGAGAAGAGAACGGAAATTTATCTAGTTTTACATGTATAGAACGGCACAGGGATCTAAGGAGAACCATTCCTTTCCAGATATGCATCAAACGTAAATCAGCTAGGTACTGTACCGTGGTTGCGTATGCCCTATCGTTGGTTGGCAACAACAGAATACTGTATAGGAGTAAAATGAGAGGACCAATCATTCTGCGCAAGCCTTTTCGTTAGGACACAGAACAGTATTTCCTTTCCAGCTTGGTACTGTGACATCCACGCTAATTTTCAGCTTGCACCCCAGTGTGCAAATTCCCTCGAGCCATTTTACGGTAGTTCAACTCATCTCTTTAATGTAGTAAGTTTGTAGACGTCTGTTGTGGCCAAAAGGTGCTCAAGAAAAACAAGAAAGACGGTTGGTTTCATTGCTGTTTGATGCGATCTCCCTTTCCGCCAGCCGTTAACTCTCAATGGTACAACGCTACATCCAGTAAGTAGAATTTGATTTTAAGTGAATAGACTAGTAGAGGCTAATGAATTGCAAGGATCCCGCAACGATTATTCCAGATAGGTAGGTAAATTCTGCACAGCTTGTGCAAAGAGTCGTGGACCAGTGTTTCTCAAGAGTTATATATGTGCACTTGGTGTAAATTGTATTTTGATGTATATTTATTTACTTTCATTTCATAACGGTTTCCACTACTTTAAAGATGTCTTTGTTTGAGTATCTTTACCTTTGGGGTATGTGAGGCAGATAAAAATGATAAAAATGACTAACTACTCCTTTGTTCATCAATGCGGAGAATTTTGCCTTTCCATACCCGAAGAATACCCGAAATACCTCGCCAACTTTGGAGAGTAAAGTGGCAACTCTTTTGCCACGAGCTTCTTTCAACGTTCAAAAACGACTTCAAGTCTGGTTTATGAGTCGAAAAGCACTTCTCATGACATCTTTAGTGAACAGCTAGGAACGGCTGTATATACAGTGTACTGCAACCGTACATAACGGATCTTGGGACCAGTATCTATGCAGCTTACACCCCTCATTGCTCAATGAGGGTGTCTTCCTCCATCCATATACTGTGGGAAATTCTGTAAACGGAATTCTTAAGCACGGGAGATGATATTAGTGAATGGACAACGGAGATATCTATTAACTTTTCAATAGCAGTTTATCATAAAAATTCCATAGTTAAAAAATTTAAGGATCAAATTATAATAATGAATATGTAATAAGCCTTTCATCGTATGCAATATACTTCCACTTATATATGTCTATATATTATTATATGAAAATAATATATTTTGAATGAAGATCTTTACATTACATTTTTTGGAAAATATATTTTAGATGATTATTTATTCAATTTATATTTAAATTTTTAATTTTGTTTTATATCTTATATTTTAATATTTTAATTTCAATTTACATATCAAGTTTGCATAGTTTTAATCTAGTTCAAATGTGCTCCTTAGGAATTTATTTATGATTGCAATTTTTTAAAGACTTTGTACAAAGATAGCCTATGAGATTGATATCTTGCATTTATATTTATAGGACTCTTTGTAGAGTATAGTTCATTTGAGAAGTGAAATATGGAAAAAGAAATCATGAGTTTGTTTTTATAGTAAGTACGTTCTAAAGTGTACATGCTATGCTATGGGAAAACTATGAAATCTATCCATATTGCATTTCTATCTCTTAAACATTTCTCAAGATGTGGTTTGCATAACCAATGAAAATTAATTTATTGTTGCTTATCTCCATGCTGTTGTAGTGGATTGTACGCTAGATTACATAATTGAGTTATTGCAATGTGAACAATCTATGTACATTAACTTGATTCTCCATATGGATTATAAACCTGTCCTTTTAGAGTGTTTGATGGTAGAGATTTGACGTATTGGGGAGAGATGTTGAGTCTTAGGGGTCTTGAGTGTGAGGAGGATATTAAAGAGTGATAGTTGTAGTAGAGTTTGTGAGCTAGAATGTCAAAAGAAGAGTTTGAACAAGATATGTTCCACACTTTTGATCTACCACTCCCAAATCCTTTCCTCATCAAGCTTTAGATTTTGCATTGTGATCACTTTTGAGCTTGGATGGTAACACATTTTGGGCCTACATTTATGGTGTTCATGAAAGAACCCCGGATCCTATTATCCTTCCTATGCTTACTTATGGACAGGTCTGTGACTTGATAAATTATGTGCTCTTGTAGAAAGAAAGAGCCGTAATTTTGCTCAAAGGCTCCACAATGGAGTTGTGGGATCTATGTGTCAAAAGGAGAGATGACTAAGTGATAAAAGTGCAAGAAATTGGGTCCCAACATGTAAAGTAATGCATTTTTATATTTGAGGAAATTAAGGAAGTGCCTATGGGGAGAAAAGTTGATATGTTATGGTTTGGAGATAAATATCAGGATTTTAGCAAATTTTGAGTGTGATATGATAGATTGAATGGGGAAAGGGGTCAAATTCATACCTAAGTGCACATGGAGGATTATGAGAGTTTCATTAAAGCCTTTTGTAATATGTTAATGGGGTTGGAAATAAGACAAAATTTTGGTTTTGATGAGCTCAAGAAATTCTTAGTTTGAGTTGATCTCAAATTTGATTTGATCAATTAAAATTGGAGTATTGGAAATCAAAGGTGTTGGGAAGGAGATTATGATAAGAATTGGGATTTTAGTCACTTCTAAGTCATAGTTCAAATCACCTAATGAAACTTTCCATTATTGTTTGTAGTTAGGTCTTATACTTCTTTGCAAAGGTTTAATAGGAAAGTTAGTGTTTTGGATCAAGTATACTTGAGTATGTAGAGCTCAAAAGTTAGCTCAACTTGGGAATTGATCCATATCTAAGGATTGCGGTTCGATTAAGACATTGATCTTTATATACATCCAGATAGAAGCACAAACAAATACTACATAAAATTTGGTTGGCTCAAGGGGGAGTATAGAATGAGATTTGTGAATCAAACTCTATTAGAAATATTGTCAAAATCTCAATAGAGAAATAATACGTCCAACTACAATTGAATGTCCTCAAATTTGAAGTAATTAATGAAAGGAACTCATCTTCTTAAAGTATTCACTATTGTTTTATATGAATCATTTGGCCAAACTTTGGCCAAAATCTGAGCAAGAATCAAGACTTGAGTCTAATTAAAGGTTTCAAAGTTAGGATTCAAATCACAAAATTCTGGCCAAGTTTGAGACCTTGTCAAGAGAGTCTTAGTAAGCAGATTAATGCTTGATTTATATCATTGGAAATTTTATGTTACAAGCTTTTCATTGAGTCCTAGAAAATCTGAATCAAATCTATAGAAGAAAATTTATACTCATTGAAAATTTATACTCTTGTGGAATTTTTCCCATCAAAAGACATAAAAATTTTCTACTTGGAACATAGATTGGGAGAAGCTCTTGGACAAAGCAAGGAGGCTTTGAAGCATATTTCTACCAAAATTATGTAGAGTTTTTGCAAATTTTCTTATGTTTGGATCCGCTCCATGCTTGCATGCTTTATTGTATGCTCAATGAGCTTGGATTGGTATGCGGGTGTTGAGCTTAGGTTCTTTCCTTCTAGGCATGTTGTGTATTTCTCCTTGGTAATGCTTGAAGTGATGAAAAGCATACCAAGAATTCATGTTGTGATGATAGGTTAGGTTGCCTGTTACTCCCTACTAAACACAAGGGTAGAAGGTTTTAGTGTTTTGGATGGTTGGGAAAACAAGCAAGCTCAAACTATGAATAATAGATCTACACAGACCTCCTGGAAGTATACTCCACAACTAGGCACCTAGTGTGTTCCAAAACAAGAGGAAGGTAAAGTACAACAACATAATGATTTACTTCAATAATTGAAGAAGTAACAACCAAGTTGTGGAGTTTACAATATTATAACACGATATGATAGCCATTATATTTCCTTCCTATGAAAAATTTCATTTTAAGAAATAAGACATTTCAAAACTACAAAAAAATTTGCCAAAAATAAGAGAATGCCTTCTAGATACTAAATATTAATTCTTAATTATTTTTAGTAACAATAAAAGTAATTCCAAATAGCTCCATACGCCATGTATTTGCAACAGCTAAGATTAAGCATAAGCTCTGCTTAGATCCAATAAAACTCATACTAATGATGATCCATAAGTATGGGATGTCAAAATGGTAAAGAAAAGAGTATGGCTTGAAAATTAAAGGTTTAAATATAGATAAGTGGAAGACAAATGAATAAGAATGTGGTGAGGAAGACCAAGTTGAAACGATGAGAGAGATAACTTTGAGAATGAAACAAATGCTTAATTGAAATGAAAACTAGTTCACAAGCTTGAGTAGTGAGTGTAATAGGAAATTACTAGTAAATAATAACAATTTATTCATATAACAGAATATATATCAAGATAATGATGATTGGTATAGCCCTTTAAATAATTTTGAGACCTCATAAATTGAGCTTTTGCTCTTATATGGAAGACAGTAAAATAGAAATACTAGGAACCTTCCAAGATAAGGAGTAAATTAAGTATTAAGAACTTAAAGAATTTGGCCATGATTAGGAAAGAAAAAGAGAATCGAATACTTGCTAGCTTGAAATTTTTGAAGGTAAAATAGAATATCTAGAGAGAGGGATTATGCACTTGACGTGGTGAGTGCTAAAAAACTATTGGAGAATATTTTTCAAGGTAAATTTAGCAATTTTTTACCATCAATTTTTGGGTTGGTAAGCAATATAAATGAAAAATACTTGCAAAGACTTCCTAGTGAAGTAAGAATTATGCTAAAATAGTAGTACCCATAGGAGATATTATGAAAAAATGAAAAAATTTAATCAAAGTGAACCTTGGCAAATTAATTAGGAGCTTTTTCTTACCATAATATCTGAGTTGATTTTCTTGTTAATTTTATACATAAAATAAAAATCATAATTTAACTTGCACATTTATTGGAGAAGATATACTGAAATCAAGCTCACATATTTTTAATTTAGAGGGATTTGCAATAATTTGGGAAGGATTTTTGGTCTTAAATTAAATCATTTGTTTTTTTGTAACTTTCACAAACCAAAAAAATTAAAAAAACCTTATCCTATATATAACCATTACCATAAAAATTGAAGGAGATAAATGCTCTTATTTTTCCAAGAAAACTTGAGATTGGAAGCTCCTTTGGTTGTTGTAGTCAAGTAAAATAAAGAACATGATCATGAAAATATATATATCTGATTTATTTTATATAAAAATATTTTTTATATTTTAAAATAAAATATACTTATTTTATTTGATTGCAAGTTGAGTTTACAACTTGAACAACTGAAGTAGAGTCAAAAGAAGGTGTTTCTTTGTAATTTTTATTTGCACTCTAACTTTTATTCCTCGTCAAGTTTGATTGCACTAATGTTTGGACATGATTCGAGGTTAAGGATGTTGATTGTGACCTAGGTGATAACCAAAGCCTCTAGAGCAATGTAATATAAGATCAGAAAACAAGAGAATATGTAGGGAGGATAGAAGAGAAGAGATGGACCAAGAAAAATAAAGTGAACTCCAAATCCAAAGAATGCCTAAAGTTTTATAGTTTATACTTGTTCCAAATAAAGGTTTGTTTCTTAGGAAAATTGTATGATTAACTTCTTATCCAAGTTATTCAATCTTTGTAAAGGTTCCTGACACTTTGAAATCATATGAGGTTACTTGGCACTTCATTAACCTACTCAATTTCTAAGAAGATTCATTTGTATCTATTGTATATCTATTCCTTTTTGAAACTTCCTTGATACTTAAAGAGTATTGTCGCAATATTTCTAGTATCTTATATGCAAAAATTCCTCCAAACATAATGGTAAATTCACATACTTTTACACAATTAATTTTTGCTAGTCAATCATCTCCTTGTTATATGTTGTGGTCTTTGAAACTCTTAGATGACATCTTGAGCATTATGAAGATGATAAAGGTGCTCATGAACTGCATAACTCTTTTAAGAACACATGAACTCATATATTAGTAATAGCTACAATTAATTATATGTTTGCAAGGATTAATTTCATAAATTTCATTCTCCTCATGATCCTTTAAATGAAATCAAAGAGAGTGGAATTTAAACTTGATAAAAAGATACAATGGGTTGGAACCAAAAGGTTTTGACTTGGAAATATGAACAATATACTAAATAAAAATATGGGGAATTAAAGAAATTTTGTAAGCAAAGTATACAACAACTTTGAGTTTTATGAGTGAGCAATCAAATTGTGAACAAGTTTATAAAATTCAATATTAAAAATAAGAGAAAGTTATGACTAGACTGTATAAATTTTTCATAAAAAAACAAAAGAGAAATCACAATAATAGATCTCAACTTCTTTTTGACATTTTGATATTTTGATATGACAAGTAGATAAGCTTGGGCTTCTTTCAAGGAAGAAGATAAGGTAGACAAGAAGTACCAAGAAGATTGAGAGTTAACAAGCTATAACACTCATATACTTTGAACATGGAAAAGAGAGTATTTGAAAAATTATTTCATAAATTAAAAAATACACAAAGTATGTTTTCTAAGCTATGATTTGCATGTTCATTTTGACCATTTATTTGGGAGTGGTAAGTAACAAATATAGCCAGTTTGGTGTCTAAAATCTTTTAAAAGACTTGCAATACTTACAATTGAAGCTTGGGGTATATCCTATAGGAGTATACTCAAAGTGAACAAGATAAGAAAAACATTATAAAGAAGTAGAACTTAGCCACTTGAGGTGCGTACATCATATAGGTGTATCATCTAGGTGGATTTTCTTAATCAATCTATCAAGCAATGATGAATAAAGACTTCTTAAGATCCAATCTCAAATACTCCAAGTTTGAGGTGAGAAATGGTGATGGCTACAAATGACCAATAAGTTTCAATCTGAAGTCATGTTTCTTTAGAAAATTTCATATAAATGAACAAATGTATAAACCTTGAGCCATATTTGGCAACCACTAAGAAGAAGTAGTCTTTTCTACACTAAGATTATCTAATATGGTGAAACCATATGCTTCTTTTAATCTAAGCCAAACCAAATGTATTATTCTAATAGAACATATAGAAGATTGTATTTCTTTAATAAATCTAGTATTGATAGGAAAAAAATACTCACAATCCTTAACCATAATATTATTTAAACAAGTTTGAAAAAGGACCTCCTTGAGTTTTTGGGTATTGTAATTTGCATTCTACTTTTCTTTTGATCATATAGGTTTGTATAGAACTATATAATTTAGAGGTTAATTTAAATTTAGCAAACATGCAAAAAAATTTAGAATAATGTATCATTTCCAATTTTTATATTACAATTCAATGTCATATATATTAAGATGCTAATCCCATCAAGAATATTAGATGTGCTCTAAATTATTTGCTGCAAAAAATGGCTTATGATTGGTTTGCATGGTCAAAGGATTGAACAATAAATAAGAACATCAATTTTTTATCAAATATATCATAGAAAATTCCTATGAGCTTGGCAAAATCCAACTCTCCTTGAGCTTAAGGCCATTGAGTGTAAACTACATACAAAATCATATAGCACCAATTTCATAGTAAAGTTAGAAGTATCAATTACATAAGGTTCCTTAAGGTCATATGGTTGTAAAATTAGAAATGTTAATACAAAGTCCTTGAGTTATTGTAAGATAGTATCTTCATTTTTTTCCAATGAGTGTTGCTACAACATATGCATGTAATGTATGAATTATCAATAAAAAAAGTATCAATTATTGAATTTGTGATTATTATTCCTAGAGTTGAGTAATCCATCTTTGATTTCTGTTCCACCATCTTGATACCTTCAATCAAAACTTTGTGATCAAGAAAGGTAAGTTCCTCTTCATAACCTTCTTTTTTGATTTCTTGGAAATTAATATCAAGTCATGTAAGCATTTAAAATTTTTTCTCAAATAAAAAATGCACTTACTTTCTATTTTGCTATAAATGAAACTACTATATGGATATACCATGACATATGTATGTAAAAATAATGTAGAATCCAAAAAAATTATGCATAAATATGAAAAGAACCTTAGTAATGTCAACATGAAAGACATGTATTCAAAGGATCAATACCTTGTGCAAAAAGTTTTCTTGGAGATAGAGCTATTTTTCAATAATGATTGTAAAAATCCAATTGATGAAGAAATTGGCTCTAATTGGCTCTAATCCAGAAAAGAACTCATTTGAGGTAGAGCTATATATTACTCATTTCTTTTTTTTCAATCCATCAATAAAACTATATATCAACTTCTTTCTTTGAAACAACTAACACAAATGCGCTCCAAAATGAGGTACTCTACTAGAAGAAACACTTCCTATAAGCTCCATCAAGATCTTCCAAGTTACATCCTTTTTCCTTGTGAAATAAGCAATAGATAGGCCTATTTAAACATATATCATTAGTAAGAAAACTTAGTTTTAAAAAATATACCTTGATTAAAAAAATAATAGAATAGTCATCCAAAAATATATTAACAAACTTTTATTAAATCTACTCAACCACCTTGAACATTTTTTTTCCTTCATCTTTTCATGATCAACTCATATTCTTTCTTTAATCTAAAATGCAAACAAAAGTTTCTCCTTCTTCATAGTTAGCTTAGCAATAATTATACTTATGTCCTATTTTTGCATCAAGTACTGTAATGAGTGATATCTTTACCACAAGTACCAAATGTTCCAAATGTATGACTTTGCTTTTTAGACTCATTGGGGCTTTTTTGCTTTGGTTGATCAAATTCAGTTGAATGAGATTCAAGCCATGGTAATTCTAAAATTATGTCACAATATACAAGTGAAATTATGAAAAGAATTTACTCTATATAATTTTCTCAATCTTTAGAAGGACTATACTAAGAGTTTAAGAGATAGGTCTTTTCATTCTATCATCCATTATAATATTTTTCCTTTCCCTTGTGTAATAGAAGCCCTAATCACTTTGTAATATCATTTATGTTTTATTCTTTAGACTATCATAATTTGTGACGGATCATTTTAGATCATAGCATGAAGATGAAACAATTCTTAAGTATTGAGCTCTCAATAAGTTGCTTGAATAGTTATACTATACTAAGTTAGCAAAGTAAATTTACTAATCATAAAACTTCTAAGTAAATTTCATCAATATCAAAAAGTTTCTTCAAACCTTACATCCAAAGAAAGTTCTTATATAGCTTAGGAGCATACTCAATCTGCAAGAACGTTTTTATGTACCTTTTGAATAATATTTTATGAAAATGTTTAATTTTGTGTGTGTATATATATTAGAATTTTTAAATATTTTATATGCCAAAATTATACAAAATTATAATGTTTAATCCCATAAAATCATGAATTTCTAATTTTCTAATTTTATTATCTAACTTGATGTTATAGAGTTAGAGGTGTTCATCCTAATGATGAGATAAGGACTCTTCATGTGTTTTGAAATAATGGCTTGTTGTATGTAAACAAGCTCATAAGCTTGCCTAAAAGATAAAATAAATCTTGATAGCATAAACCAAATATAGTTGTTCCTAATCACAAGCATAAGAGTCTCTCTTAGTGAAATTTAATCTCTTGATGGAAACAATAATTAGATTCAAATCTACAAAATTCTTATGGTAGCATTGTCACTAACAAAGTTAGAAGCATTGAAAATAAAAATATGAGGTAACTTAGGAAAATATGGTTGTAGGTAAGTGGACAAAAATTCCTTGAGTTGTGAAAAGAAAAATTCTCTTCATAACCTTATTAAAATTTAATATCCTTGCTAAGAATTAGTATAGTAATATATGAATAGTTGATAAAAGCATGCAAACTAATTGAATCTTTGAATATCACTAACATCTCTTAAAGTTAGCAAATTTATGAAACCTTGATTTTTTTCACTCCATCTTGATACCTTTAATTAGAACCTTATTGCGAATGATTGAACCATCTCTTTCCACACCTTGGATTTGATTCTTACAAAGAATTCCATTTGTATAAGCATGTATCATTTTTCCCACATGAGCACAATGATCTCCTTTTGTTAGTTATATATAAGTATATATCATCTAAACCTTTATAACATCTTTATGAAAAAATCTATTTTTTACCCATGCATGTACTACATAACAAAAACAAAGATTTTGAGGGTAGAAGAAAGAACTATGCATTTAAAGTTTCAATACCTTGCACAAAATATGCTATCTTGGATGTACATTTTAGGGATATGAAGAGTTTATATTTAGTCATGGTAATATTTAAATTATATCTTTAAGCAAATTTATGGCTATAATATTCATTGACTTCAAATAATATGTCTTAGCTTGACAAGTATTGAGTTAAGAATTTGTGGTAACCCAATATAAACCAAAAATTGGAATTATGGTAAGGAAAAAAGTTGTTCTCTTGAGGGTATGGGTTGAGAATGGCTAGATTTCAAGAGAGGTGTCACAACTTGTAGTTCTTTAATGTTACCTATTTAATTTCTCCCAAAAGAGGTTAGTGTCATCTTCTATGGCACAATATGATAATAAGGAAAACTAAAGATTTCTTTCACTCCAAATTTTTTCCAACTATTTCTTAAAGTTAATACTTCAATTAAGCACTAAAGTGCTACTTCACTACTGAGTATTTAACTCCAAATAATATGTACTACTCTTCCAAAAAGGCACAACTCTAAAGTGCAATTGAACCAATGCATTTCTTAGTCTTTGTTCTTTTGGTACTATTCAATACTACAATTCAAAATTTTTTTTACCTATCAGTGCATTGCTTTGCTCCTTTGGAACTCACATACCCCACCCGCAAGTAAAAGTGACTCCCACTTGATCACTTGGGTTCCTATTGTAACCCAAGTGATCAAGTGGGAGTCACTTTTACTCACAGTCACTCAATGAACGCATGCATCAATACTTAGAATTAAGCAAGAGTGGTGAAGAGCTTCTAGCACTTTTTCTTTATTCATGTTCAAGGCAAATGACTAAATGGAAATATATACAATTGGTTGAAACCTTTATAGTTTCTTCTTAATAAAGAAAAGAGTCCAATAGTTGAGGAAATCCAAAGATTGGCTCATTCTAACTATACATCCTATCTTCTTGTCTTATCTTATCCTACTCACATGTAAGATAATTAGACACCTTACATGTTTTAGAGAAGGTATCCATTCTTCCACAAAAACAACTTGTAGTTTTTTCTTCTTTGGACTTACTACTCCAAAGGTTAAGTCTACAAAGATCTAACAACTAAGAGGAATGTTTACAACCACAAATAACTTCTTTTGCAAATATCTATGGCCTAAGGTACTACTACAAAAACTACTTTTGCCTTTACAAATCAAAATCATGAGTTCAATCCTCTCTTTGTAATCCATGATTTCCAACCCTAAAGTATTGTACAATTTGGTGAACTTCTTGTTTGCATTCTCCCAAAGCTGAAAAGCTACTTGTCCTATCTTCTCATCTTCATACTTCTTCTCTTTCAAAATGTGGGCAAGCAATTTCAACTTGTGTGACTTCATCTTTGTCATCTTACCTTGAGCTGCCTCCTCCATAGTTGTAATCAACTAATCCCAAACTTCCTTGATCTTTTGGAGGTTCTTTGCCTTGATTTGTTTGGAGTTGAGGTTTGAGGCTTGAAATTCCTTATCACTTCCACTATTATTTAGAATTAATCTGCTGCCCTCTCCTCCTTCTCCTTCATAAGTTCTTGGACTAGATTTTCCACTTAGATGGCTACTTCCTTCCTATATTTGACCATCTATATGTCTAAGGTGACCACTCTTATCATGGTAGTTTCTAATTCATCCCAAATGCTAATCACCTCTTTGTCTCTCAACTTGAGCTACCCTTTGTACCCTTGTTACTTCTACTTGTGTTCAAGCAAAGAGCTCTCATATCTCCACGTAACTTCCAAATATCTTCTTTGTGTTGGACGTACTCTGCAAGGAAGGACGAGTTCATATGCTTTACTTCATATTTCTCTTGCATGAATGCATTAACATTTTGGCACTTGTAAAATTCTAATTCTCCTTCATATCTTCTTTCCACTTGTCTTACTTTGCCTTCATCATATACATATTCTTATATAGTCTTCAAACAAGGGAAGTGCATTTGGTGAAATTTGCATAAGCCTCTTGATACTAAGGCAAGATCTTCTCCATCAGTTTCAATGCTAGTCCTACCAACTTGATGTAAAAATTCAAGCCATCCATCATTGGTGCTCTTTGTGCTTGTGCAATTTTCTTGTTCTTCTCTTTATTGCACTCCATTCAAAAGGTGTACTTCTTCTTCAATATCCACCCTCCCTTTGGTCTCTTCCTCCACCTTCTCTTTGGCCTCCTTCTACCCTATGGTATCTTGGTCTCTTGAAATAGGTTGAGGAGTTCCTTGGTCCAACGTTTTACTTCTTCTTCTTCCTTATCTTTGGCTTGGCTTGTTTATTTTCACCCTATTCTTTAAGATTTGGCACAAATTGAGCAGATTTTTATTGTTCTTGGTCTTCTGATTTGGATATTGACTCCAATAAAGTAAGGGAGTTCTTGTCTTCTCCTTCTTCTTCTCCCTCTGAGTCTTTTGCTTCTTTATCCAAAGACACATCTATCACTTGGGAGTTCTTCCTTGGTCTGTTAGCTAGTCATTGAAATCTTGATGGTGCCAATCTCTTCTTCTTGATTGTGTTGGTTATTTCTTCATCCACTAGTACAAACTTCTTGTCTTTTGCATACTCTTCATTTTCACCTTTATACTTCCAAATAATTGACCTTCCTTGGGGTTACTTGGTGAATTATCTTATGGGGTGATAATGGTTTGGAAACTTCTTCCTTTCCTCCTTCACCATGTTCAATTGTATGTAAAAGTGTCTTAAGGGAGCTAAGTAAGTTGATCCAGCATCTTCCTGAAATACCTTATAATAATTTTTGCCTATAAGTCAAAAATGTGTGCCTATTCAACACCTCTCCTTGGTACATAAACTCAAAAAGGATGGTCTGGCCATTATTGATGTAGGTTTTTCTCTTTGGCTTGAATAGTTTCATGACCATTTTTAAGACTACCTTATGGGCCAAGTTCTTGAAACTGGTCACCTTCCAACCATTGTTGGTGGATCACTTTTTATTGTAGGTCTCAAAAATTTGATTGTTCAGCTCCTTGTCTACACTCCCAAATTTTATGTCAAGAGTCAAAGTGAGCCACATCCAACTTGAGACCTTCTTCCAATCTTCTTATGTCCATGCAAAAAGGTTTGTCCAAAGATCCCTTGTCACTTGCTCCAACCAGCTTCTCATCTTCTAGATGATTACAACATCTTTAAATTCCAAAGCATATGTCTAGAACATATGCTTTCTCTGGACCAGCTCATTCTTGCAATATTGTCCACTTGCTCCTCGGTTTAGGAATAAATACTTTGTTTCCTATTAGAGTGCTATGAGCACAAAGATCAAATTTTTGATAATTACAAAGGTTGCAAAAGGATGTGAAGAATTATGAAGATGTAAGGTTACTCATCACTCTTTAGGTTTGAGGCTAAATTATGTTGGTGAAAAGTAAAATTGCTTGATATGCACTTGATTTTATAGCCAGATTTTTTCAATCATTGGCCTTCAACGTGTAGGTAATCACCCTCCACACATGCAAGCCCTTTGGTGGACACTGATGGTCCTTGGCACCAATTCTTTATCTAGGTGGTAGCACATTGAAAATGGTCTATGATCCTTGGGTCCAAAGGACCTTTGTACTTGCATTATTTGCCTCTAACCATTCTTTGGGTCTAACCTCTTTGTGATCCTTCTTTTCAAAGACACTTATCTTTGTACCTTTTCTCTTTGTATCTTTGTATGAACATATACCACTCAACTAAGAGGTTTCATTTCATGAACAAGTAATTATTCTACCATGTCCTTATGAAAAAGAGAGAGAAAAATAAAAATAAACCTCTTGGAAAAATGAGGTACCACAAAATCCAAAAAGTGACAATATATACAAGTTAAGTACTTAGAAGAGCATATTGATCAATAAGGAATTTCCTTTCATTGGTGCAATAAAAGCCTTACTTTCTTCTTTCAAATTGCACATATATTCAATTTTTGAACTACTAGAATCCACCAAATCTTACACGGATGATTCTAAATCATAAAAAGAACAAGTTTTGGCATGTTGACTTTTGAAATCTACTTGTAATGATAGTTTTCCTTCTAAGATGCTACACTTGTACTATTAGTATTGAAATTTTATTGATCAATATTCTCTTCTAAGTACTTAACTTGTATATATTGTCAAGTTTATATGGAATAATCTGAAAAATCTACAATGTAGTATTAAAGTTATTAGTAATGAAATTATCTTCCTTTCCTTTACATCTTCTTTAAAGATAGGTACTCTGCATCAATATTGGCAAGCAATTTATATTGGATACTATCAATCAACTTAAAAACAATTTCATTCCCTTGTGTAT
This sequence comes from Lunularia cruciata, assembly GCA_948567375.1. Lineage (NCBI taxonomy): Eukaryota > Viridiplantae > Streptophyta > Marchantiopsida > Lunulariales > Lunulariaceae > Lunularia > Lunularia cruciata. Next base: position 26,042,290 of record OX419759.1, read on the forward strand.
GATAAGCTTACAAGACTTTTTGAAATTGTAGATACATACTCTTTAAGAGACAAGAGAGTAAAGTCTCTTGAAATGTTTTGCTAACTTTACAATCATGTGACCTGAACCTGCAAAGAAGGTTTTAAACATCTTATGGCCCAAGTCTATGAGAAGTTTCTAAGTAGTTCATTAGATGACTTGTCTTTACAAAGTTTAACATGTCCCTTCTAACCATCCATTTATGAAACTCTTTAAAAACATCCAATATATCTTCTATTTTAGTTTTAGTAACTTACATAAGAGATCTTTTACTAGGAGATGTTTTACTATTATAAATTTCTTTCCCAAATTACAAGTTTCATAAGTATAGTGCTTCTAATGATATAAATCGTATCAAACATTTGTAGGACTTCCAATGCTCCAATCCCCTATTCAAGAGTATTGGGTATGGAGGAGTGGGATAGCTCACTCATTATAACAATAAGTAACAAGTTGATCTCACAAGGATAATATGTAGAAATGGTTAAATACAAAGGAAAGCATAATAAATACAATTCTTTACTATTACTTGTTTAACCTCTTGGGCAAAAACTGCTCTCAAAAGAAGAATATGACACCAAGAAGGTGCACTATAGAGAGATAAAACTAAAAATCACTATCACAAAAGTTGAAGTCCAACTAGAACTCTAAGACTTGAAGATAATACTTCCATACAAGAAGCTTTGCCCAAAGAATGATGTTCTACCCTTCCCCAAAGGCATGCATTCCCATGAAGAATCTTCACCACAATGACCATACTTTGTCTTTGCTCTGTTGAGTATTTGTCTCCTTGACATGCACTAACCGGTGACTCTCTCTTATGAACAACTATGCTGGTAATAAATGGAAGCAGGGGAGCCATAAAAAGATCACACAAAAAGAATAAGACTTGCTAAGGATCCAATAGCCTCCCTAAGCTTACTCTTCAAAGATGGATGCTCATGAGACACTATTAAAAATATTCTCAATATCCACCGATAGGACGACACACTTTAGATGGATATTTAGGAGTGCACTAATGCTTAGAGATATAGCATCACATCTTCCAAGTATGGCTACTTCAAATTGACGTAGACTAAGGTGTTGTTGGAAGTGAGAATAATGTTGAAGGACAATGGTGTGGCTGACCAAATGCAAAAAGACCTATCCAATAGCAATAAGTCTAATGCTCCATGTCTCCTTTTCCATCATAAGAAGTTGATTGACACCTAACACCCAACTAACAGACATAGGAATGTCTCCTCTTGCTACTGTTGCAGCCACTTGAAACAGCTCAGTAAAACCACTAGAAGGATTATCTACCTAAAAGCAATCTCTTAGATGCTCATATACCATCCTTGACAAGCCTCATGAGGAAAGGCAAGGAGCAATGTACAATGCTTGTGCAAAAAGCAACCTATCAAGACAAAAAGTTGAAAATCTTGCTTAAGTTTGCTTAAGTTGAAAATCTAAGACCTAGTAGTAATCCTTCTCCTGGCATAGGATGTAGTGAGCGTAGAGAAAAGATAGTCTCATCAATAGGACTAGCCATAGACAAAGGGTGTAGAGCTTATGTTGCTCCACAAAACTCTCTTGCTTGACCCAATGTCCTACACCACCGTAATCAAGTGGACTATGTGGTATCCTTTGGAAAAACCTATCTTCTAAAACATGTTGTCCTAATAGACTCCTCTTGTAGGGCCGCCCAATTCCCCACTTGGAATCTATGAAATCTAGCAATCACCTCTCTATGCCCCGCACGTCCTCTTCTAGCATAACAAAGACACCATCAAAGGAGTAAGAGGAATAGGAACCATGCTAACTCGTCCAAGGGATCATGTGCCAAACAATCAAGTGGTAGGCAAAAGGCCCATCTAACCTCATCATGAAATGTACAGGGTAGCCTATGTAATCAATGTGGACATGGAAAACTAGTCTCAAATAACCCTAAAATACCACCGCCTAAAAACCTAACCACTCTCACGACCCGATTGGTATCCTTGGAACATTCAACAAAGGGATAGAGGAAGCATGCATAATCCTGAGTGTCACTGCTGTCCATATGGTTGTTTGTCTCATGTGAGCATCCCAAGTAGTCCAACATAGTTCTTGTGCATCCTTCACACAAGGGTCTTTGGTGACACACTAGGCATGGTGTATCATGAGCTACTCTCAACGGCCACACATGAGAAAGTGTAACCATAGCTAACACAAGAATAATGATAATAACACACTATGGTATTCTCCATCTCTTTCCATACTTGCAAAACTACAACCCCTCACATCCAAACTCACATGAATAAATATTATCTCTATATGCTCTAAAAACTATAACTCTAAAAACTAAAAACTCTCATAATTTTCAATTTTTATCTCTAAATTTTTTCAAACTAAATTTTGATGGGACTCTAACATAAATACCAAGATATTAAAATTGAAAATTCACCAGACTCATTACTCTCAATGGGTAATGTTTCCATTTTCTACTCAATTGTCCATAGTCTCCCATCTAGATACCAATGAAACCAAAATTGAAAATGGATAAAAAACATTAAAAAAAATTTAAAATAAAATTTAAAATAAAATAAATCCTCTCATATCTCTCTCTTCCCCTTCTCCACACTCTCCCAAACCATTTGCGGGAAAGGGTCCTCTGACCTTAAATGACATTTCCGCACATGCCGGCTGGTGCGGCCGACAATGGGTTGCAAATTTACGCGTACGAAGACTATAATCCTTCCATTAAAAGTTCCAACGCGTTTACTTATTATAATGAAGAAAAGTCACTCCCAAATTTATTTATTGGTATTTATTGCGTGTGATAAAACTCAAATTCGATGTTATATGGCCTTTAGTTTCTTTGGTTAATTTATAATATATTAAGTTTCTTTGCTACCTACTTGTACTTATATTTCTGGCTCGGTTAGGTGATCCTCCACTCGACCTCAATGGTTCATGCCATGTCGGATGAGCAAGATGGGAGGGTTTACTTCCTTGTTACTTTTATCAATGCCATGATGCTCTATAGGGAGTTTAGGGAGTTTATCTTTAACTGGTTTCCATTTTTTAACGGGGTTCCATTTTATTCGGTGATGGTATTCTGGAACTTGCTTACACGAAATGTATTACTAGTAGTCATTGAAGTTTTCTTGCTATTATTGATGACCCTTTTGACAAAAAAAGGTGCTTACGCACCTTCGGGCCTGTCCTATTAGGGAGAGCTGCCCTCCAGGCTTCAATCCGAACCCTACGTCTCCCAAAAGGCACAAAAGACACTTGTCATTCTTTTCAGGAAATTCCAGGTGTTCTTTCTGATCACTTGTGAGACACTAAACTCTCCCAAAGAACATACATACGTGTACATATACATGTACGTAGTTCGAGTTTTCGACCAGTTCACACAAGCCTAAGGCGCAAAGTGCAGCAGTTCCCACGGGGCGTTTATATCTTTTGGGTTTTTTTACCTGTCAGAGAAAACCCCTAGGGAATGTTGAATTTTTGAGTTTGCCCCGATAAATTAAAAAACGAAACTGATAGGACACGAGCCGAAATGGCACAAAAAAATGCATCGAGATGTCGTTTAGTCTCTTGTCTCCCCGTAGTTTGGATAATCTAGAGCCGTGTGAAGGGCAACGTATGGTTCTTAGGATACGGTGTGCAAAATGGGGGAACTTAACAGAATTGGAGAACGGGGCTAAACCAACTATCAGAAACTAAAGAGTCTCTACTATAGAAAGAAACGAGAGAATATAATACTACATATCACTCAAGTCTCATCAAGGCATAAATTTAGGAGGATTGAACCAAGGATCAAATACACAAGTCCCAAATACCAAGGATCAGACAAACAAGGCAGTCAACATCACCCACTACAAAGATTCCCCAACACACATAACACAAAGGAAAAATTAATGCTCATAAGAATTAAGAAAAGCAATAAAGAGCTTTGGCTCGTTTATTTATTCACCTTATGCTCTATTGAAAAATAAATCACTTTGGGTACACAACATAAATAGGTGAGGTTACTCAAGGGTTACAAAAACTACCAATTATCTACCTTCTCTAATGCTTAATTTACAATTACAAAGGAAATTGTCTTCTCAACTTCCATTTAGAATAAATAACTAATCTAGCCCTTGGACTCCAACAGTACAAGTGTACATCATTGTTACCTTTTGAACTTATTTTACTCTATAATACCTTATAATCATTAACAAAGTAATCTATAATTTATTAGTTGTGTACCACAAAACTCAAAGAATAATAACTACATATATTCTTGTACTGTATTTTAAAATTGACATAGATACCAAAAATCTAATTTCAAATAATCTTTGTGCAGAACTAAATTCATTAAGTGCTCTAACTTATCCTTCATCCTTTCCATGTCTAAACTAAGAGTATTGCTAGTCTCTCCCATCCTTTAGTCATAGTGATCTCTCAAAATTTGACCATTAGAATACCTATATATGCATCCTTTGTAGTCTTCTTCCTCAAATTTTGTAGTTGGAACTTGAATTTATGCACCTATACCTACATCATTGCTCCTTATGTTGTAATAGATACAATGTCTAATAGTCAAGTCTTGATTTCTCTGAAGGTTGCTTCTCGGTCAACTTTCTTTTGCTCCTTGATATGCTTTGCCTCTTCTCCTTCTTTTGACTTCAGCACCTCTTTTATTCAAGCTTCCACTTGTTAATTCTTTGGACATGTTTTGCCTCCCATTTATCTTGCTCCTTATCTAGTTGTCCTTGCACTACCTCAATTTGAAGAGGAGTCTACTTGCAATAATCAAGAAACATGGACTCCAAAGTTGCCTATATCTCTAATTCAACCTCAACCGCTTCAGTTGTGCAACCTCTTCATCCTAATGTGAAATATCTTTGTCATGCAAATTTTCTTTGAAGGAGTTAGCAAGCTAAAGAGAAATGAACTTTTCCTCTAAATGCCTCAATTTCTCCAATTGAGATTGTGATACTATGGATTTTTGCAAAACATTCTTCTTTAGCTCCTAATTCTCTTGCAAAAGCTTGTTTGCCCTCTAGCACACTTCTTGTATAATTTCTTATTCTTCTCAACATCACTTCTCATTGTTTCTACCTTTGCCTTCAGCATATACTTATTCATATGCATCTTCTTTGCCAACATCATGTAATCAATCACTCTTACTATGTAGCTCATATCATATAACAACTACATATAATTAAGAAGAGTGTAGAGTATATCTTTCATGAAGTAAGCACCATCCATTATGTCAATTCCTTTTCCCTCTTGTTAGATACTTGCATTGGATTCTTTGGGAAAAATTTGTTGTAGCAACAATAGCACACCCATTTGCCCCACATCAATTGCTTTTGTCTTTCTAAACAGATTTGGTTCAATGAATGGTAATCTTTTGCACTTTCAACATCTAGCATTTCTTCTTCTAGTATTGTCTCTTTGAGGTGGTGCTGACTTTGCCTCCTCCTAATTTTTCTTCTCTTTTCACTTTCATATCCAACTTTGACATTGACTCCAAATCCCTCAAGGTCAGCTCATCCTCTTCCAATTTATCTTTGTATTCTTTGTCCTCTACTTCTTCTTTGGACAATATGTCAATGGAATCTACCTTTATCAATGGCTTAGTATGTGATATTGAGGTTGCCTGCTTCTTTGTCCTCAGCCCTCCCAAAAACTCCCTTGTTCTTGCAAACTCTACATTTGTAAACCAAAGAGTCTTCAGTCCAATATTCCTTTGGGTTGTAATGCAAAAAGCTAATAAAAAATGACTTGGAAATTTCTTCTCTTTGTCAATGAGAAAGTTCATTCCCATGTAGAAATGAATAGCAAGGTGAATGATGAATTGAAGATAGGTATATTCTTCCAAGTTCTTGACCATTCATTCGGTGTAGAAGTGAAAAATTCAACTCCAATTTGTGTGCATCCCTTAGTCCGCATACTTGTTTGATTGATTCTTAAGTATGAAGTGCACTAAAACTTGAATAAGTGCATAAGTGAAGATAAAACACTCAACAAGTTAGATCTTTATACAACCCTACTCTCCATTGTTACTTATGGAGTGTTCTTTGGCAAAAGAGTTGAATATTTTGCAATTCATTTCTTTCTCTGCATCCACAATATTTGTGTCAAAGGTCCTTCCTTATGGGTTGCCTACATCACCTCCCAAAACCATCAACTAGTCATCTCATGTGCAAATCTATTTGTTAAAATGAGGGTTCATGTAACATGATTGGTACTCCAATGTCCTTGTTCCATAAAAGAAATGGCAAATCCAACTTAGAATTAGATCCTTCTTTACTTTGATCTCCCATTTGTCTATTGTAGAATTGCAAATTATGACCTTCCAATTTTGGTTGACCTCCTCTCTTTGCAATCTTGATAGAATTCACTCATGGAATTCCTAACCCAAATTAAGAAAACGACTTGCACAAATCTTGCTTTGAGATTCTTTGAAAAAATCACTCTCAATGAAATTCACTTTTGCAATGATTAGTTGTTCAATAGGAATTGCAAGAACTGCAAATTTAGAGCCCTTGAGTTTCATGGTCTTCATGGGATATCTCTATCCTCATTTGAGAGTTCTTTGATAAGTACCAATGGCCTTTGATGGCAATTGTTAAGCGATGGTGGTAGAATTTAACCTTGAATATGATCTCTGGCCAAATAGCCTTTATGCAAAGATCCTCATCCTTATCTTTGGCCCTAATAATTCTTTGGAGTAGTATGGTACTTAGAACTTTTCAATTTTGAAGGGCTTAACTATGATGCAATCTAAAAAGGATGGCTAAGTATAAAGTTTAACTACTTGGTGGAACTTTTTAAACAAATGCAGTCTCACCTTTGGGTTGACCAAAGGCCAAGGAAAAAGTGTTACCTTTGAATGTAGATCCAAAGGTTTGGAGAATTCTATCAAGAAAATTCCACTCACCTTTGGGTGGCAATTTAAAGAAAGAAGAGAAAGAAGGTAACCCTTAGGGACTTAGAAATGAAATGAGGTTTGACAAATTGATAGACTCGGGATGATGATTGAATTGGGATATTAATAATGTAGGTTGACACATGTAGAAGCCATCAAATATGTTTGGTGAAATTACTCTTGAGCCATGGAGGCAAGAGTGTATGATGTACAATAGGAGCAATTGCCCAATTGGGGGAGTGTGAAAGTTATTTGAGAGAGGCCAACACAAAAGACAATTCACCTTCAATCAAGAATGAGAAAGATCAGCATTGGAGATTGATCGATCTTCCATATTTGTGAAGGAGACACTCCTCATATGTGTGGGAGGGAGTATAAAGGTAAAAGTGAGCTAGGGAAAATCATTGTTTTCTTGGGGTAATTCTGGTGCAAGTGTATTAGGGAATCAGCAAGAGTAGGAGGTATGAGATAGAGAGAGAAAGTAGACCCAAGTGCAAGAGAGAGTGAGAAACATTAAGCCCAATGGATTTCAAACCATCAAACAAGAGGAAACAAGAGAAGCCTTTGGATCTAAAAAGTCCTAAGGTAGACATCTTGGAGATGGAGATGTACAACCACAACGATTTTAAACAAGGGAAAGGGCTTTCCTTTAGATTATAGAATTGGCCTTACACATCTATCAAAATTAGCATAGAAATTAGAAAAGGTAAGTGCTCCCAAGATTGCTCCCAAGATAAGTACAAGATCACCACTTTTGAGACATGGTTAGGAGAGACATAATGTTGAACCTATTGAAAATCTTCAAGCCCAATTAGAAACCTACGTGATAGCAAGTCAAGTTCTATTCTTCAAACAAATGTTTGCAAGGCAGCCTATGGAATGGGCCATAGATTTTACTCAAGAGCAAGTAAAATGTATACAAGAGAAGGGGACATACTACTTGATACTTTTTGCTACTCCGTTTTTGATACTTTTTGCTACTTTACTTCTTGGATATGACTTAGATGAAGAGTACATGGAAGGAAAGTTGGGATGGGTAATAGCAGTAGAGGAAATCCATCAAAAAGATGCATAAAAGCATGAGAACAAGGAGCAGTAAATCCAAGGAAGAAGAAGTTTAGCCTAATTGAGGTCAGATCAACCCTGAAAATACAAGGCATCAGATTCCTCAAAGGTAGTCACCTCCTATTCAAAGAAGAAGGCAAAGAAGGTGGCAAACCCATTGAACCTATATCAAAAGAGAGCTCACTGATAGTATTAGAAGATGCTCCTTAGCCATAGATAAGAAGGGATGGGAATTTCAATCAACTCACACCACCAAGGATGGAAGACAATGAGGTTGATGAACACTTGGGAAATTTAGAGATAGATGGTTTGTTTTTTTGAGGCACCTCTGCAAGAAGAAAGAAATAAGGAATAGAACAACGGGGAATGTCCCATTAGGGAAGCCAAGGATGAACCCAAAGTGCAAATAGAGGACAACACCCTATTGAGAGCTTTAAAGGAAGTAATACATATAGTAGCATACTTAACAACTATCTTAAAACAATACAACCCAGTTAAGTGAATTACCCCAATGGATGCATACCACAATAGGGAAGTGGTAAAAGGAGATCCATAACCTTCAAAGGGAGGTAGAGGATGAGAACCAAATGTTAGTAAAGGTAGAATCCAAATTAAAAATCAGTAAATCAGAGTTATATGATCAGAGAGTGGAGAACAATTTTCTCACAACCAAAGTAGAAACATAAATAGAAGAAAAAAATATTTCTTGAAAGTGCTAGTTGCAATTACAAAGGAGAAAGACCAGAAGGAAAGTCACATGAATACAACCATTAAGGTGTTGTGCAAGGAATTTACTAATTTTTATGGCTAACTATAAGTAGTCAAAGGATGAGAAGGCCACAAAGGAACAATTATGAGTGGCAATGTAGAAGGTAAAAGCAATAGAAGTGGAGGACTTGAGAGTCTTGACCCTACAAATTAAAGAGCTTCAAAGCAAGAAAGTTGAGGAAGCAGATCACAATACAAGTAAGAAATCAACTAATTTGAAGAGAGAAGCAGAGGAGAAGACCAAAATATTGGGGGATGCACATGAAGAGACAATAGGACGAAAGGTGCAAGTAGGTCAGTTGTGTCAAAGATTGCAAGAGGTTGTTGATGGAATTATAGGGAACATGCTTTCTAATGATGAGATTATACTATTGCAAAAACTTAGGAGTAAAGTTCAAAAGAGTAGTGTGAGGAATGGGGAAGAACTGAATATAGTGAAATTCTTGGAGAAATTATGAAGTAAGAATGCATAGACTAGAAATTATATGAAATATACTTTAAAGCAAGTGGTCAAGAAGTTAGAAAAAATCCTAAAAATTATACCCAAGGAAGACTGATAGATAGGATTTTTTGGGCTCAATCAAAGTGTCTATTGTGATGGGATATTAACCCGACCACTTAGAGTTCTAACCAACATGTCAATTCAAAGAAGGTATGATGGTTTGGTGTGTTATTTTAGAGTAGTGTTCAGATCCAAGTGTTTGAGTATTTGAAGTCAACATTCAAAGTATCACATGTTCAATTTGTTATTTTCTATCATCTTTGTGCAAGTGTATGCCTAACAACTCTATATGTATGTTGAATCTTTGTAGTAAAATCACTTTGCTCATTGTGTGTTTGATCTTGGGAGATGATGGCAAGAACCTAAGAGTAATACCTTGACAGCCTAAGAAGGGTTGTAGTGTTGATAGTAGAAGATAGATGCTAATCAATGCAAACTGCATAGGAAAATTCTGATTTTGGAATATGACTTAGTCTTTGGAAGGATTTTGGCCTTTGGGGCAAAGTTGTACACCTTTATACTTAGAGATGTCACCTTTGGGTCAAGAATCTAGCCTTTAGACAGGCAAGATAGGCCTTTTTGTTGAGGTGTTTGACCTTCAGTTTTAGTTGCTAGACCTTTGTGGCAAAATCAAGGAACCTATCTTGTAGGAGATAGTCAATTGAATTGAATTATCACTTTCATGAGATTTAGTGGAATTATTCTAAGAATGAGAAAGTCATACTTGTAAATTATGTGATATGCCTTGGTGGGTTTCATTACCATCTTTTAGGAGTCATCTCTATGCATGAATTGAAAGATAAAAAAATAAGGAAATAAATTTGTGAATTTACCTTTGTATCTCTCTATTACCAATTTAATCCTCATGGAAACAAACCGTTTTACCTCAAAATACTATGATTTGGTGCATAGTGTGTTTTTACAAGTTGCATCTTTACCTTTCAACCTCACATTTGTAAGTGAAAGATAAAGATGAACCATAACACTTATTATAAAGAAAAGTTTGTTTCTAATATATGAAGAACTACCTCCTCAAATATACATAACTAAGGAAACAAAAGAAAAAATCCAAATATTCATAATTTTAAGTACCACAAGAAGGTTTCCCTTCCCGCTAGCAACATAATTCCACTAGCAACATAAAAGCTAGGCCTTTTTGTTAAGTGTGGAGTCTAATTGGTTACATGATAGATCTTCTATGGGAATTCTGAATAGTCAATATGGGGCAAATCTTCTACAAGAGGGTAGAAGTAAAAATAAGAGATAGATCTTCAAATCATAAGATTTGATTTATGAGAGTGAACAGAAAAAACATTCAAATCATATCTTTGTGAATGCATGTGCAAATGAGATGTGCCTTTTGGAGGCATCTTTTCAAGAGCTTTTTGTAGGTACTAAAATCATGGAAAATAGACCTCTAGAAAATAAGTTATGCTTACTTGAAATTCAAGATAAATGTGTCCTACGAGATTCCATTGCAAGAGCTATGGGAGTTGCGGTCAATAGGATTGCAAGCATGGCTTTGGGACCTACAAGCAAGGTATAGGACCTATAAGAATGGCTCCTACATGCATAGCTTTGAGGCATATGTGAAAGCTACTTGCATGCCCCTTCCCCTATTGTAGAACCGGCTGAAGTGATGTGTATCAATTGGTAGTAGACAATCTAGGGTTTAGATACAAGATCAATCTGCACCACACATTCCAAAATTAGATAAGGGTCACCAAGTTCAAGTGTATAAATATGTGTAGAGCTGGCAATCAAAATAGACTTTGATATGTTTTGTTTTGTAGTACTTGATAAAAAATTCAAGACTAAAATAAAAATCTTGTGCAGCTCTGGACATGGGCAAACATTGGCCCAAATCACATGAAATTTTGCAAAATTTCTATATATGGTTTTTCTTGGCCAGATTGATGAATGATTTCTGCTCCATCACATAGTAAAATTCTAATTCTTGTTGCTCTCTCAAATTTCTAGTTGCAAATTTTCTTTCAACAAGTGGTATCAAAGCATAGGTCTTTGGAGAGAGAATGAAATGATAATAAAAGATGAGAAAATTTAAATCTACAAGTTCAATGGCAAGGATATTGGAAGATGCAAATTGAGGACTATTTGTATCAAAAGAAGATACACCTACCTCTTGAGGCAGAGAAGCCAAACAAGATAGAAGAAGCTAAGTGGGAGCTTCTTGATAGAGAAGCCTTGCATGTGGTTAGAATGACATTGGCTAGAAATGTTGCAAATAACATTGTCCATGAGAAGAAAACTCATAGGTTGATTAAGGTGTTACTTAATATGTATGAGAAACCTTCAAACTTGAACAAGGTATTCTTGATTCACCAATTGGTGGACACAAGGATTAAAGAAGGAGCATCAGTTCAAGACCATGTCAATGATTTCAACTCAATCATTTCAAGATTGGAATGTGTCAAGAGCAACTTTGATGATAATTTCAAGCATTGTTGCCACTATCATGATTACTTGACAATTGGGAAGCAACATTCATAGTAGTGAGAAGTTTCTTAGGATCAAGTGCTCTCAAGTTTGAGAGTATATAATATTTGATTCTTAATGAAGACATTTGTAGATACAAATCTTCAAAATCATCAAGTGCAGTGCTATTTTCTGAAAGCAAAGGAAAAGACCATAGCAAGGTCAAAGTTAGAAAAATGGTAGATTGATGTCAAGGAAGAGAATAGAGTCAATAAGCCACAAGGAAGTACACAAAGAAATTATGTGTTTGAATTGCAACAAGCTTTATCACTTTAGGAATCAGTGTAAAAGTCCAAAGAAGGACGAGAACTTAATGAACATAGGAACAAAACAAGAAGGTGCTCTTATTTTCTATGTGAAGTGTCTCATAGAATCTTGGGTGATAGATTATGGTGCATCACGTCACTCTACTGCATGTAAAGAGTTGATGCACAACTTTCTTGCAAGAAACTTTGGAAGGGTTCACCTTGTTGTTGTTAAACCCTTCTTTATTGAAGGAAAAGGCAATGTGAACTTGAAGACCACTAAAGAATCAATATGGATAATGTCAAATATGTCCTTAAATTGAAGAGGAATTTGATTTCCATATGCTAGTTGGATGAGGAAGGATATCAAACATCCTTTGAAAATGGGCATTGGAAGGTCACTTGGGGAAACCTATTTTGGCAATAAGATAGAAGGTTTGAACCTTGTATGGTATGGGAAACTCTAACCATCGAATGATGATTGTAGATGCAATCTATTCTTCAATCATATGGCACCAAAGAATTGGTCACATGAATGAGAAGGGTATGAAGGAGTCAATTACCAATGGAAAGATTATGGAGTTGAAGATTGTTCAGCTTGGCTTTTGTGAACTATGTATGTTGGGAAAGCAAAGCAAGTTACTCTCACTAAGGCCACAAGAGTACCAAGAGCAGGAAAGCTAGAGTTGATACATACAGATATGTATGGCCTAACTTCAGTTGAGTCACTTGGAAGATCTTGCTATTATGTTACCTTCATAGGTGATGCTACTAGGAAGGTATGGTTTTATTTCTGGATAATAAATCAGATGTGTTCAACATTTTCAAAACAATGGAAATCTAAGTTTTAAAATCAATCAAGTTTGAAGATCAAGTTCTTGAAATCAGAAAATGGTAGGGAGTATGGTAGCAATGAGAGTATTGTGCAAAGAATGAGATCATAATGATCAAAACTGTCCCTGAGATATCACAACAAAATTGTGTGGTTGAATATTTGAATTTAAATCTCAATGAGAGAGCAATATGCATGAGACTACAAGCAAGGTTGCCAAAAACTTTTTGGGCAAATGCAATCAGCAAAGCAACATACCTCATAAATTGAGGACCTTGAATTCCCTTGGTATCCAAGATCCTTGAGGAGGGATGGTTAGAACAGAAGGTGAATCTCTTGCATTTGAGAAATTTTGGTTGTGTCTCATATGCAAGGATTCAAGATAGTGATAGGAACAAGCTTGATTCAAAATCAAGAAAGTGTTTCTTCATTGGATATGGAGTAGATGATATAGATTATTGTCTTTGGAATGAAGATGATAGAAAATTGCTGAGAAGTAGAAATATCATTTTCCACAAGAATGTTATGTACAAAGATAATTTTGGATCAAGTTTTGAGGTTATAGAAGAACAAGCTAAATATCAAGAAGAAGTAGTGCTGGAAGACATTTCAGACAATGATGTTGTACAAAATAGGAGTTTGGTAGAAACTAGAGAAGTCATACTAGATCCACTCACACCTACCACTAATTTGAGGAGACACTACTAGATTGTGAGAACCAATAGAGAGGTATTCCCTATCCATGTAGTACTTACTTCTGACAAAAATGGCAAACTTGAGTGATACTCAAAGGCAATGCAAAAAGAGGACTTATTGCAGTGGGAGCTTGCAATGAAGGAAGAGCTGTCATCCTTAGAAAGAAATGAGAATTGGTCATTGACCAAGTGCTAGAAAGAAAGAAAGCATTGTAGAGAAAATGGGTATATAAAATCAAAGAAGAACATGATGGGAGCAAGCAATACAAGGCCAGGCTCATGGCAAAGAGTTTTCAATAGACTAAACGTATAGACTACAATGAAATTTTCTCTCCCATATTTAAGATGACTACTATTAGATAGGTTGTGGGTCTTTTCACTATAGAGGATTTGCATATAGAGCAATTAGATGTAAAAAATCATTTCTACATGGAGACCTTGAAGAGGATGTCTATATGGCACAACTTGAGGGGTTTCAAATCACAAACAAAGGAGGATTGGTTTGCAAGTTGAAGGAGAGTCTCTATGGTTTGAAACAGGCTCTTGAATGGTGGTATTTGAAGTTTGATGGCTTTATGGCCAACAATGGTTACATTAGATGTGAAATGGATCATTGTTGCTATATTAACTCATTTGTGGATTCATACATCATCTTGTTGCTTTATGTTGATGTTATGTTGGTTATTGGATCCAACATAACTGAAATCAACAAGCTAAAGTGCTAGTTGTCTAATGTATTTGAAATGAAAGAGCTATGTCCTTCACATTATACTTAGAGAATAAGGATTATGGAAAAAAATTCTAAGTACTTTGAAGCTATCCAAATAGAAGCACATCAAGAAACTGATGGAAAGATTTGGTCTTCAGAGTGCTACAATTCAAATCACTCTCTTGGGAAGTCACTTCAAACACTCTAGAGAGCAATCACCAAGAATTGATGCAAATAGAGTGTACATGAGCAAAGTATCATATGCATCAACAATTGGTAGTTTGATTTATGCTATGGTATGCACTAGGCTAGATATTGCTTATGCAATGGGAGTTGTAAGCAGATTCATGTCAAATCCAGCAAGAGAGCATTGGAAAGTAGTGAAATGGTCGATATGCTATTGGAAAGGTACATTTGATAAGGCACTTTGTTTCAAGCAAACATATGCTATTTTAGAAGGCCTCACAATGCAGATTTTGGAGGAGGCTTGGAAAATAGAAAGAGCACTATAGGGTATGTGTTTACCTTGGGTGGTATTGAAATTAGTTGGATGTCTTGGTTGCAAAAGAATGTTGCTCTTTCTACCATAAAATTCGAGTACATGGTCATCTCAGAGGCTAGTAAGGAGATGATGTACTTGAAAAACTATGTGGTAGAGCTAGGTAAGAAACAAGATGACAATATACTCGATAGTGATAGCCAAAGCACGATCAATCTTGCAAAGAATCTTGTGTTTTATGCCAAGACAAAGTATATCCAATTGACATATCATTTCATTTGTGAATTGATAGATAGAGGAGTATTTACTTTGGTAAAGATTGCAGGAGTAAGCAATCCTGCAAATATGTTATCAAGGTAATCACAATTGAGAATCTCAAGTACTACATAGTTGCAGACTGACTTCAAAGTTAACTAATTGTCTTGTATGTTTAGAGTGATAAGTAATGTTAGACTCCAAGTGTAAGATTGTTAATTTTGGAGTCTAATTAATTATAGGAACAATCTTCTAAATGAAAATTAAAGAGTGAAGTAGGGTAGAGATCTCTTATTGAAGTATAGGAGTGTAATTACAAGACAGATCTTTAAATCACAAGATTTTATTTATGAGAGTGAACAGAAAAATAGTTCACATCAAGACCTATATCTTTGTTAATACAAATGAAAATGGGACATGCCTTATTTTGTTAGAAATTTCTTCTAAAGAGCTTTCCATAGACCACACAATCATAAAAAATGGAGCTTTAGAAAAGAAGTTACACTCACTTGAAGTTCAAGACAAATGCAACCTATAGGATTCCATTGCGGGAGCTATGGGCATGTTGTAGACATGGCTGTGGGACCTGTGGGAATGGCTCTATGGGCATGGGACCTACGTGAAGGCTTTGGGACCATGAGACATGTGGGGAGGCTACTTGCATAGTGCACACTTGTGGAACTAAGTGAAGTGACATGTATCAATTGGTACAAGATAATTTAGGGTTTAGATATGGGATAATCTGCACCACACATCCAGAAACTAGATTAGTGTCTCTAAGTGCAAGCTCTTTTAAATATGTGTAGAGTAGGGAGTCAAAGAGACTTTGATAGTTCTTCTTTTATAATTCTTGATCAACAATTCAAGAGTAAATAAAAATTGTGTGTAGCTATGGACATAAGCAAACATTGGCCAAACCACATGAAATTTGGTATAATTTCTAAGCATGGTTTTTATTGGCCAGATTGATAAATGATTTCTGCTCCATCACATAGCCAGATTTGAATTCCCATTGGTCTCTCAAATGCCTAGTTGCAAAATTTCTCTCAACAGTTTTCTTAGCCAAATTGAGAGTGATACCTCAAGTAGCCTCACAAAACAATCCATATAACTTCTAGATGAAGGAAATCCTTAGCACTATAGATTTCACATTATATTCTCCTTTTCTCCATATGCTAAAATACCCTTTGGGCTTTCCCTAGGCTTAAACCTTTTTAGGCTGAAAATTGACACTATTGCATCTTCTAAGCTCCTTTCCTTTTACAAGAAACTACAATCCTCTACAATTTCACTAAAAATATGGAATTCATTCCACAAAAGTCTTGTCAAACATCTATTTGATCAGATTGGAGGAAGAATATAGGTCAAACAACCAATACAAATTATGAGTAGATCACTTATCTAACTTTCTTTGTCAGAATCATTGTTAAAGATAAGATGTATCATTCCTTTGTGCATCAATAATAAATTTTAGTACAAAAAAGAGAGCTTATATTCCATGATTATCTCACTTGACTTAATTACAAGAAGCAAAGGATCTTCTTATCTTTGACATCTTAGAGTTTACAAGATTAACCACTCATTTAATATTCTTGGGATAGCCAAATATGGTTCAAAGAAATGTTTAAATTTTTTTGTTCATATGATCATTGCCAAATGAACAAGGCTTCAAATCTAAAAAAAACTAGCCTTTTCTGACCATTGCTAATCCTACCTCATTTTGAGAGCATGTAGCTTGGATCTCCCTATTATTCTTCACGCCTATGTTATAATTCTTATTTGTAGATAGTTTGAGTAGTCAAATCTATTGAGTTCATGAAGTCAACTTATTGGCTATACCTCAATTGGCCAAGTTTTACTTTAATATATCTTCTTTTATCAAACCTGATCAAGAGTCTCATATCTGATCAAGACCATTGAAAAGTAAGTCTTCATCAAATATATGCTTCATTCATAAGTTTTAATAGGCAGTTTTTACAGGAATAAGTTCATTTGTGTCAAGATTTTTGGCATCATGATGTTGTATTTCCTTACTATCATAAAACATGGTCAAATTGAACATACCAATTCTATATTTGAAGATACACTTTGATTATTTGTAAAATAGTAATTAAATACTCTCCTTGTAATTGAAAAATATTCCTAAAATAACTCCAAGTATAGGATTCTTCTTTTCTAATCAAGGTCAAGAACTCTTTGTTCCTTAGATATTTCTACTTCCTTTTCCTCTCATGGTTTTATTGATTTAATCTTCTTATCTATCATATTTCTTCTTTATAAGAAGAAAAAGGTCATCTACTTGAAGTAAAAAGGTAATAAAAATGAAAATACACACTAGTATTACTTCTTTTGGTTGTTGAAAATACTAGGCTTTGTGGTCAATAACTTAAATTACTCTATGATATAAAATTTTGTGTATTAGCTCCAAAGTAGATTAGTCTTAGCTTTATTCTCAAATTTGTCTCTCGAGCTTGTTTCTATTAATTTTATATACTAAAAATTATTTATATTTGTCATGTATTTTATTTCCAAATTGGAAGTTTCATTTTTAATCGTCTTTTTTATCATCTTCAACATCACTTATCTAGAATCCTTGTTGCGAATCATGATTACCATGAAGTTTGCTAGATCCTTGATAAGCTGTATATAATAAGGACCATCATCAACCTATGTAGTGCCAAGTTCTTTAGAAAGATCAACCACAATGCTATATGGTAGTCCTTTCATCATCTTCACAATACTTAAGTTATAATTAAGAAGCTCAAAATCAAAGCACATGACAAGAATCTCATTTACCAAAAAAATAGAGAAATATATAAGAGTATGAAAACTAAAAAATAAAACTATAGTACCTTGGTGGTATTTTTGCATGAAAATTATTAGAAATTCATGAAGATACTCCAAAAAGTACATAAGAGTTTTCTTGAGGAAGAATATTTGGAAGGACCAAAGAATCTAGTAAGGTACTTTGGAACCCTTCAATAAATTTTGCACTTGAGGTGTTAAGGAACGTTACCAAAGATTGAATAGCATTTTTACAAAACTCATATCAACTTCTATGTAGTATGCTTGTACTTATCTCAAGTAATAAAAAATACCTTAGGCAATCTTTTGCATGTGTATATATTTTTATTCAATCCTTGGTTCAATCTCTTATCTTCTATAGTCTTACTTTTCTCTTAGAATTGTAATTAAATGCTAATAAAAAATAATTTTGAGAAGCACGCAATCTTAGAGCCATATTATAGAACTATCAAGCAAAAATAATGAGTGAAAAAATACTTGTATTATACTCCAATCCACAACAATGAGTATGATAGATATCAATTCAATAAAGCAATCATTCTTGTACTCTTGTTGGCTGAGTTGCTTTAAATGGTTCCACTTTTGATCTTTTATAACTTTCTACAAAAGTTGTCAAATATCTTCCATTCTTTGAGCTTGTGCATGAATCCCATATTACATCCCTTAAAATTTTAAGATTTGATGTTTGCGTGTAACACTTCTACTTGATTTACCTTGTTAGCCTTGATGTTTAATATTTTCTTGGGCTATTTACTTTGTGTTAGCTCCATTTCCATCTTCTGCAATTTTTTTGGACTAGCCTTGAATGATTGTAGTGTCAATCTATTTTTCATATTCTTTGATTAAATAGAATGTTGAAACTCTAAATTATGCACCTCCATGTAAAATCATTAGCACTAGCAAAGGTAATTGAAATTTTAGAACTTGTTGTTCTTCTATTTACCAAATTTTTGAATAAAATTATTCATCCATACTATATTTTCATACACTAATAATAAATGTTAACTTAAAAATGTGAATTAAAATTGTATCTCTTTTAGATTTGCTGCTCAAAGTAAGGTATGAATGGTATAACCCTATGTAGTATAAGTAACATGAAATTACATAAATAAACAAAGCTACAAAATGTTGCGCGTACTCCTATTTGATATACCTCTTGATCCTTGATGCTTATTTTTTCTTCCGCCACTTACTTTGTGTTAGCTCTATTTTCTTCTAGTTCTACTTCAATCTTCTTCATTTGTTGAAACTACGCTTTATATGCTTGGAGTGTCAAGTTTTGTTTGCTATGGTTGGATTTAATCAATGTTTTTATTTTAACATATGCACCTCTATGTAGAATCAATAGCACTAGTAATGGTAAGTATAACCTTGTGATACTTCTCTTTTCCAAATTTATAAATAACCTTATCTTTCTATAGTATATTTGATGCATAATAATAGTTAATATCATATTACAAGTTGAATTTACAATTAGATATCTAGTAGATTTATTGCTCATGATAGTATATCAATAGTATAATCCCATTGGTCAGCAAAAGTAACCATTGGAAGCATTACCATGTTGGAAAAATCCACCACTTTGATCATGAAATATATGCAAAACAATATATGTGTAATAACTGGTGTCTCGAGTTACACCTACTCATATCTCAATATTAAAAGTGTTTAGGACATGAAATTTCAGATCAAGATCCTCTCCTTGATCATCTATCTACTCTATCATAATCTAAATCGAATAGAAGTTTTATCTTGAGTTAAAAAGAGTTGAATTTTCATCTGAAATATCGAATTGCTTGCTGAAATACACTTTCCACTTTGCTCTAATAGTAGTTGAATACTAGAAGCCTGTATAGAGAAACAATTTCCACTTTCTTTAACACTCAAGATAAATCACTTCATTACTCTTCTGAGAAGGGTGATCTTCTCTCATGGGCAAGGAAGTCCGTTTTGATACCACTAATATTTATCTACGACTACGGCTTATCTTACATGAACTCCAATTGTAAGGCACCTCCAAGCGTGACTTTCAATTTATTATAAACTAAGATGCAACCACAACGACGAATCATTGTTATTCCTATAACTTGGTGATGTATCGAATATAACACAAAATTGACAAACTAGTAAAAAGATTGTGATCTATATAGCTCAAGCAACAAGATCTCAGATCAAGATAATCAAGTGATATTTCATCAATATCAAAGTTGTTAGCAAAATTTAGCCAACCAGACATCGAACCCTAAGAAAAAGTACATGATTCTGCACCAATTGGCAACCTATGTGTAATGTCCTAAATATAGAATATAGCATCTTTGCACAAACCACATAAATAAAATAGGTGTGTAGACCGGACGACTTGCATAGCTAGGATATTTAGGTGCGGTATGGCAAATTTCTCATATAGACTCTGTTGGAGTTTAGCTCCATTTTACCTTTTTTTTTTTTTTTTCTCTCCCTTGTCCGGCTTGACGGGTCCTTCCCATCCTTCGTTTTTTATTCGTAGTCGTCTTCCTTTGCATAAATAAAATAAAAAGGGGTCTAAAGGAGATATCCATAGTTTCTCAATATGTTTAAAGTGTTGTATAAAAACGTTGAAACTCGATATATTTTCCTTGGTCATAATCTTGGAATGTACATATTGGTAAAACTCGTGAGAATTTGCTTCGGAATGCCTATCAAGATATCGAACAAAGCGCAAGACATGCAAGTAAGGTCAAGATCATGAATAGATTAAGATAAAATAGTTACGCAATTGTAAACTTCGAGGGAATAACTAAGCACTTGGTTCTCAAGTTATATCGCTGAAGAACCAAAATAATGAGAGTTGGTTTATAGCAGAGAGAATGATTAGAAAGAAATATTTCATTTCAGTTGAGAAATGAGATTATATTGTAGGTTATAGAATTTATAGAATTCTATAACCTAACTTTATAGAATTCTATAATCTAAACTTATATTCATATTTAGTATTTTATTATGAATTAAAAACTATCTATAGAATTAAAAACAAACTCCAAATCCCATAGATCTATTTAAAATATATTCTTTGATT
The DNA here is from genome assembly GCA_948567375.1 of Lunularia cruciata. NCBI lineage: Eukaryota > Viridiplantae > Streptophyta > Marchantiopsida > Lunulariales > Lunulariaceae > Lunularia > Lunularia cruciata. The sequence continues at coordinate 26,063,129 of OX419759.1, forward strand.
CCAATATATTATATCTTGACATAATCCACAAATTTATAAAAAATTTAATATTATTTAACGATAAACATGAGATCATCATCTTAAAAAATCAACAGATATTTATAAAAAAACTTATAATAAAATTTATATATTTATTAAAAACTGAAATTGAAATCTAATTCAGAGAATTCTACATTAACTAACGAACAAGCTTAAGAAGTTAAAAACAACTTATACGATAGGCGTGACTTGAATTCAACTCCAGGAATCCTTCACAACACGGTGTAGTGGAGGTGCCTACTTTCCATGGATTGATCGATGTGGATTCCCAGGCCTACGTTATTTCTCAAAATCCAATCCCAACGGCCATGATTTCCATGGTCCAACGGTCATGGATTTCCATGAGCGTTCATGACCAACCAATGGATCAGGACACAAGTAGCCTCTTCTCTCCAAGCTAATCCCTAACTTTGATCCGTCCTTCTTGTTATCTTATGCGGTTGCCTTCCTGTCTCTGAGTTAATTTTTTCTCTGACAAGAAAATGTTGACAATCGGATCTTACGCAGACTTCTCTACTACAGTATTCTGCTGGGAAATCATGTGAGCAAGCTTATGGGAGAGAGCTAAAGTAAGAGAATAAATCTTGGGAGGTGGTCTCTTTGAGATATGAGAACCAATATTCGTTGTTTCGCTCAGATAACTTATAAATAATATAATACAGAAAATCATTATAAAATTTAAAATTGAATTTTTATTTTATCCGTGGGATGAGCAAGATAATGTGACTTTTTTTTTATCGTCATGGTTTTGTTTTATATAAATCAGTTTGATTTTTATATAGTTATAAACGTTTAGCTTTAATTTATTTTTTAAGTTCTTTCTTTGTATAGTTCGACTGAGAAGAGTCCTCCCCTCCTTTGTGTTTTCTACGCGGTCGCCCTTCTTCTACTGAAAAGTTTTCTTCTCAATATAAATGATAAAAGTAAAGTTTATAGACAATTTATTAATATATTATTATTATTCTTAAATTTTATACGAATATAAATAATAAATTTTAAATAAATAAACTGTAAAATGTATGCCCATGGTAGAGAAAAGAGACGATCCAGGACCCAATTGCGTAACTCGGATTTATTTTGTGAGATAGATTGAGCAAGGACGAGATCAGCGTGGTGCTCTGGAAGTCACCTTAGAAACAAAGCCACTACTTCACTAGGTGTATTTACAGTGACTGCATTCCTCCTGTAAAAATAACGGATTGCAGATATGGCTTACAGAAATAGAGAAAAAAAGGCGACCGCGTAAGAGAACACGAAGGATGGGAAGACCCCATCCAGCCGTACAAGGGAGAGAAAAAAGAAGTAACATGGGGCTAAGCCCCAACTTACAGAAATGAGCATATGAGTTCCACAGTCAACATTTTTTGGCGACGGCATCGGCAAGTGTACGCGACATGATGACCTGTCACACAAGCTGTTGTGTCGGAGCGAGAACTTAAATCAAACGGTCAAAGTGAGAGTGCACCGCACTAATGAACTGATGAGTATCTCCAACTACATCTTCTGTGAAAGTGGACTAAATATTTAGGATTTCTGACTTTCGAAACCATCCTTAGCGGATCTTACATGCTCACAAACTGCGCCGGCAATGTTGTACAAGTGCTTCGACCGGACCGTTCGGTCGGGGAAATGATCAGATTGAAAAAGGCTAGAAACTTGCACGGTGGCCGCTATTTGATAGAGTCTGTTACAACCTTCTCGAGAGAGAAAAGAGTGGTGGTCATGCAATCTCCCGTGACAATTGTCTGTACAATTAAAACTTTCACGGGACCGCTCATTCTTCAATCTATTATGCTGTATAAGTACAAGTTGCTCAATCTCCGGCGTTGTGAGTGACAATTGAATTCAAGCAAAAGTGAAGGGTAAATCCTTTGATTCGTAAATCCACTCCACTCAGTGCCTGGATTTTCCATTTTAGCATCAAAAGAGCAGTGGCGCGCCTCGAATGCACAAGCAAGCTGCTTCATACAGTGGTAACTCTTGGACCGCACCTAACACTTTACACAACACTAATTTCTATGGCAAACAGAATGTACAAGTTATACGCCTGGTATGGCTCTTGACCATGATCGGTAGCAGAGAAAGTGTGCACTTCACTAACTGATTTATCGTGGTCAAACTCATGATGAGAGAACAAATTGTAGTCGATGGACGCCTTCGGCGCACACCCATGTTACTTCAGTTTTGGTCGACCTGACGCAAACGGTCGATGTAAGACTTGTGACTAGCTCGCTAACAGAGACTGAGTGGATAACCTTCACTTTACTCGATTTGAGGCTCTAATGTCTGCTTGTCAATCTTACCATTTATTTAACTTCTGGCTACGTGGGATCGCAGAATGTGGACTCGTCTTCTGTAACTGGTAGATATTTTCAAACACTTTTGTGTAAACTCTGTGGAAACTGGAGTTTCTGGGAAATTTCTGGGAACCGATGCAGAATGCTACAATATATGATGTCACCTTTGTAACGGGCAAATGACTGAGTACAGCATATTGCAGATTCCATGCGTAATTGTGGTCCTAGCTAATTATCAAGTAATGCTCTGGATCCAAGGAAAAGTGCACAAAGTAGAAGCCAGCTGCAGAAACTGGTAACGCTCCAACATCGCACCTTTGACATCAAAATCACTCGGTTATATTTTCGAAATCAAGTTCTGGCATTAATTCAAAATACTGTCTCCAGGTTCTTAATTTGCCCTACTGACGTACAACTGACCTCGATCTGTGTCAACAAGCGGCTGGGACTTGCTCCTGAGTGTAAACCGTTGCTAGAAATCAACCTGGTTCTGATTGTGGTAACAGTAAATCAAATCCTTTGCACAAACTCTTTCTCAGAAGAAATTCCGTAGGAGACGCGAACTTTCACAGTTTCTTCACAAGTGCAACGCGACAGCGCCAAACCTTGACTTCTAGTGCGTCACTGGACCACCCAGCGTCGTAACCCGGTCTTCGGACGTCTGATCATTGTTGACAAGCTGTCGATTCCACACACCGTAGTTTGCACTTGCCGAGCGACGAGATAGTTACTCCAGTTTATTTCATCAATATGTTAGCTGCTAGGTACCAGGTTCTGAACCTGTGCTTTAGTACACATCGGACTGGAGACCCGTTCCCTCTGACCCAAAGTTCCATCTCGTGTCGAGATAGTTGGTGCGGTGGGGTCCAGATTAGTGACCGGGTTGGAAGGCACGGGCTCGTCGGAACTGAAGGTTCATTCAACTGCGTCCGGTAATGCTTTCCTCAGTAAAACAATTCCATTGGAAGAGGTTTTGCACTCGAAATCGGCCGAGCTGAACACGATAGTTAATGGAAACATTTTGAGTGAAAATCCAAGTAAAAGCGACCGCGTAGGAAAAATGAAGGATAGGAAGACCCCATCAAACCTTACAAGGGAAAGACAAAAAAAGTAACATGAGGCTAAGCCCCAATAGAGTCGGTATGAGAAATTTACCCCACCGCATCTAAGATATCCAAGCTATGCAAATCATACTGTCAACACACAACTGGAGCATCCGAAGAAACATCACCTAATGTGATTGCTCTCTTATGGATTGCACCGGCCACTGCACTTTGTAGAGCAATGGACACACGCTATCTAAAATATGCTACAAAGTATGAGAGTGAGAGTGGTACCCCCTGACGCCTAACATGATAAGCTCTTGTGCACTCCCTTACAAATGTGTCAAAGGCCGTGTCCATCGCTCCATATAACTCCAAGGCTAGAGTAACAAAGAGGTGACCTCACTGCATGCCCCTATACTTGGAGACCTTGCGACCTGTTGTTGCACTCACCGCCCATCCAAGGGGATGGGTAATCACTCCCTCCAAAATTGTATCCCGCGTAGGGTTTGTGACTACGACATCCGCTACTATCACCTAATCATCTCGGACCAAGTATAAGTTTGCCTTGACAAGTGTTGACTGCAAAGCATACGAACGATCTCTCCAAGCCAAGTATCCACTCTCTCGTGCCATAGCAAACACTATATCTCTAATGACATCATGTGTAGCTATCCTTTGTCTTCCACAAGGACATCGTGTCAAGTGGACCATCGCTGCATCTAGTATAGAACCACACTTACAAGTGAGTAAGGAAAATGTAGATGGTTGGACCAAACCTAAACAAAACTTCATCGCGATAGAGAAAATAATCGATACAAATTGGAAAACTTCAATGCTCGGTCGAGCTAACATCCATGAACCCGCACCCTTGCCAGAACAAAAACCGCCCCAATGACCGGTCGAGCTAGGATACAAGAACGTGTACCCTTGCGCGGTGCACCCTTGCCAGAGCAAAAGCGCCACAATGACCGCGCCCCAATGACCGGTCGAGCTAGGATACACGAACGTGTACCCTTGCGCGGAGCAAGAGCGGTGAACATTATACAGACCTTCAATTTATCATCCAGTATCTTTAGAACTATTATTTACCTGTCAGCTACAGAAATGGTAAAGGCTGCGGATGTGTAACCAGAGGTTGAATACCGTACCTGATGTGGGAACCCCTGACCTCATACTACGCATCACGACTAGTATCCTATCACCGAACCGGTTTCCGTTGAAATAGAACCCCTTATCTTCTGGTCCTGATACATTCAAGAATAAGGCTACCAACCTCACCATAGATCGTACTGGAGTTCATCAAAATTGAATTCGACATGATGATACGCGGACTACACACATCTTTTGCGCAAGAGTTGGTACCTAGTCTCTTAGGAGGGCATGACGTCCCTAAGAAGTTGGAATGGTTGCACACGTGAGGCAGACGAAAAACTGCAGTGTATGTTCGAGTAACCTCATGCCGTCTTTGTCTTACTGTACCAACTCCGCTGATTTAATCATTTTTACCTCACACAAGTAAAAATATACACGTTAGGTTCTGAGTTAGTGAAATACATAATTCGATTCTCCACCTAGCATCTCCGTATAATCTACGCTTCAGATGAATGTAGTCCTCTCAGTAGTTTTCACCGGACTGCCTACGCAACGCGTCTCAAAGCAACGATCTGATTTGTTAACGACCGAGACCACATGTCCCATGGTATCTGAGCGAGGGTCCAGGGAGTGCATCTGCAACGCGAAAGTGACCAATAAAGGTGTCACTCTCCCCATGTGAGTTACTGCCACTTCTGAGCTCCTTTGTCATTGTAGCCCTGTCCTCACAAGAACGAAAGCTAAATTTGTTATAAGCTCCGACACTACCAGCTAGAAAATAAAACAAGAACTTCCAACTTCGCAAATAATCATGGCCTACACGTACTTGAACAACTGCAAAAGTTAGACTTTACTGAATCAACTGACAGTTTTCTGCTCTTAACGTACTTCTCAGGTGAACAGTAGAGACACAGAAAGGACATGCTGGAGAGGAGGATTCTTGCTGCACTTCTCTCGGCTTTTAGAAATAAAGTGAAATCTTGGTTAGCGGGGGTTCAAAACATGTGTGTCTAGAGGACAAAATTACAGCCTACAACATCGCATGAGTCTGAACGTTATGCGGAACTCGAGCATACTTTGGAGGAGTCGCTTTTGCTCCACTCTATTTAGCCCACACCTCTCAATGGTCGCCTGGGATACGCACTGAAATATCTTCTCTTATCCCTTCAATTCTTTGACTTGACTTTGGTTTCAAATTCCTCATGAGAGATGACGCCAATATTCGACCTTACTGTAGGCTCATGTGTGTGATAAGTTACAGATGCTACACATTATTAATTCGTTGAGTATTCAAGTCTCATACGTGATACTGTCTCCGCGTACAAGAGTCCTTCAGCTCCATTTTACCTCTTTTATATCCTTTTTTTATATCCTTTTTTTGTTACCTTTTTTTGTTACCTTTTTTTGATGGGTTCTTCCCATCCTTCATTTTTCCTACGCGGTCGCCTTCTTTCTTCTTTTATATCCCTTGTATGGGATCTTTCCATCCTTCTTGTGTTCTATGTGATCGCCATTTTCCACTTTTCAAGAAGCAGAGCTGGCAAATCGCTTGCCGGCATACCAGCTGCATGTAGGCAAATCGACCAGCTCAGGTATTTTAGGAAGCGGAGACAACGATACTCTCCATGGTCTTCTGGGATGGAAGAAGACATTGCGTATTGATCGCATGGATAACATTGTCTGCTTTATTCCCATCAATTCCTCAATGTAAAGTTTTTCCAGGTTTACTGATGCATAGTATGGAGAAAAGAGTGATCGCGTAAAAAACGCGAACGATGGGAAGGCCCCATCAAGCCGTACAAGGGTGAAACAAAATGGGTAAAATGGGGTTAAACCCCAATAGAATAGTATAGTGAGAAAGAGACGACCGCGGAGGAAAAACGATGGATGGGAAGACCTCATCAAGCCGTACAAGGGAGGAAAAAAAGAGTAACATGGAGCTAAGCCCCAATTAGAATAGTATAGTAATGTTGGGACCTGTTACAGGAGAAAGAACACCAGTGGATAGTTTGAATTAGTTATTTAACAGCGCATATAAATTCAATAACCTTTCACCGGATTGTGGAGGCTTCCTTGAGAGCCTTCCCCACTTATTATAGGTAGTTGCATGAATTCGAGTGAATGAAGAGCGATAAGGGCACATCCTCTTTGTTCACCTGAGAGAATATGCTGTCGGTATTCACTGGGCAAGATAATATGGCTTCAGATATCTATCTCTCTAAAAACTTTAAACAGATATTTAGTTTTGGAAATTTGAGTGGAATATTTCAATTTATATCTTTTTGTTATTTTTATAATTACAAAATGATTGTATTGATGGTTTTATAAATTAGAGCAGATTACAGACAAAGGAATACTCTCGGACCAACGCAAGACTAAGAAGTATAACATCAGTCTGAACTTCTTTCCTTTCTCTTGACCTCTAATATATGCCTTAAGTAAATCAACAGAATTCATATCTATGTTGGATGATATCGTAACTCATCACTTTAGATGATGGAATTCTAGAATGAGGGTCCAGAACTGGACTTTCTTGAGTTTATTATATTCAACGGTAAAGATCAACTCGGGACAAAACCCAATTTCTGTATAACCAGGGATTTTTAGGCAGAGCAGGCTTCTAAAAATTGATTGTGAAGAAGGTCAATTTTCAACACTTTGTCTCCATTTTTAGTATTCTCCTTCCCGGCTATTTTTGATATTTTCGGGTTAATTTTGTACAGAAAATTGTCGAAAAGGATATACATAATTGAATATTCGGGCATGATGCTGAGAACGCGAATCGTTGCGCGAAGAACAGGAAGGGAAAAAAAGGCCCGTAGGGCAGTGCCTGCATACAAAACGGAACTAGTACTTACCCCACCTGGCCCTCCCCCCCTTCTTTTGTGATCTGGTAAACTAAGACGCGAATCGTTGCGCGAAGAACAGGAAGGAAAAAAAAGGCCCGCAGGGCAGTGCCTGCATACAAAAGGGAATCGGGAAACGGCCGAACCAAACTAGTACTACACCCCCTGGCCCCCCCCCCCCCCCCCTTCTTTTGTGATATGGTAAACTAGAACCTAAGGTCTCAAAACCAGCACCCGAAAAAATTGGAAAACGACTAAGCTTTGACAGGCCGGCATTTTCCTTAGAATTTCCAAGATAGAGAGATGCTTGAGAAAAATTTATGCCCTGCTTGGGAAAAAAGGCGACCGCGTAGGAAAAATGAAGGATGGGAAGACCCCATCAAGCCCCTGCTTGTAGTATCATACATCTTGAGCATGAATTCAGCCCTAAGATGATGAGATAGAAGAAAAATTTACAGCTCCATTCTGATAGTTACGATTACGTGAACTTGCTTTGTTCGGATCCGGTGTAGTTTAGTCTATACGTATACGTTCCATGATGAGTTCTTTCATGCACAGTTCCCTCCGAATGTCGAAAAGTTATTAAGGGTGTATCAACAATAAAGGCATAAAATAGTAAAGAAAGACAACAGATCGAACAATATAGATGCTGCGATTCACCGGTTGGCTGGAATGTCTTCTCGTATCTTTACAGTAGGCTATCTCGTTCTCACTGCTCAGAATCAAGTGGAGCGGCAAGTGGGCAGCCAATGACACACGTCTACTACACGATAATATGATGAACATCCGCACACCACCCCGACGGAGGCGTTGCGGTGTCGGGAAGTGGACAAAAGTTAGTGAACGTCATCATAGATACAGTAACGTTGTCCTCAAAAGGCAGAGGTGAGTTTTCTGAAACTCGCAAAAAATTGACGTGACTGTAAGTATAATTCTGAGACTAAACTGGGGCAAAGTCGGGGTTGTGATGGGCACGTTTAAGAGCAATATGATGATATCTAATAACATATTTTAAAATACCCTCATTTTATCTGTCTTTTGTCTCTCCCTTGTCTCTCCCTTGATGGGGGTCTTCCCATGTGTTCTACGTGTTTACGTGGTCGCCTTTCTCCTTTTAAAATGCGAATTGCGACGATAAGCTTAAACTGAGCAAACTCGGGGTTGCGATGGGTATGTCCAAGAGAATGTGATGATATCTAATAACATATTTTAAAATGCAATTTGCGACGATAAGCTTAATCTGGATGAGAAATTTGCCCTGGGTTACTCGAAGTTTTTCGCGTGACCTCGTGGTAAATTCACGAGAGGCTAGTTTCCGAGGTGTTTGTGAGTTTCGTAGAATTCGCAGTATAATTTCCACACAAGTGTGTTATAATTACCCTTTACCGCGCGTTTAACGTCAGTTTTTCGATTTTGCGGACTGCGTTAGTGGATGCTGTTGCTTGAGCTTAATAGTTGGTTAATGTTCGGCAACTAAAATTGTACAACTCTTTTTGCCTTCGGATTTTACTATTTGGCTCGGTATTTCATTACGTAAAGGCGTAACTTCAGACGAAGTCCTGCGAAGTCAAGAAATATGCCTTTGCGTTGGCTCATGTTTGAGATGTACTGAACGGTTGGAAGCTTTGAAGGTCCAGATGAAAGAGATTGAATTTATCAAAAGAGTTGAGACCACGACTTCAATCCTTGCGAAATAATGATGAGAATTATGGGATTAGGAATGTACATTAGCCAATAGAGCAAGCATATGAATAAGGATTGAGCATCCGAAGTTGAACCTCTTTCCAATGAGGTGATCTTGTTTATATCACTCTGTTTGTGCATACATGTTTCGAGCTCATCCGATAGAGCTTCTTCGCGAGTTTATCCATATCAATTTGCTTGTGAATACATGTTTATTGAGCTCGTCTGATAGAGCTTCTTCGAGTGTTTCTCTAGTGTACAGGATACCCATGAGAAGTTCAAGTCGCAATAGTAATTCTATTCAACCTTCCCCTCTAGCATATCAATATATTACACGTTATCATCAGTCCATATAATCTTATTCGGATCATCTATATTTCTCTTGAGATTGCTTGAGCACAATCTCAAGAGAAATATAGATGTTTATGAATGAGAGAGGATTCACTTCTCTTCCCATTCCCAAGACACTCTATGCATGTCACTCATTTCTATTTAAGTTCCACGGGCCCTCTATTCATAGTTATATTCTATCGACTTTAATCATACTTTTCGCTTGTCTTGCCAACACCATGTAAGTATATTATGATCCTTATGTTTTTTCCCCACCGAGGGTGCTCCATGCTCTCCATACTACTACAATCTATCCTTGCAAATGACAAGAGAGAAATATTTCCACTTGGACCTTATTAGTGTTTTGTCTACAATGGACACTAATCTACAAATCGCTTCTAGGATTTATAAGTTTTTGTAAGAGGATTGGTCATCTTTATAATCCTTATAGGATGAGTATACCATATAGCTAAATTATAGGCCAATAGGCTCATAAAGTTTCCACAATCCCATGCCTTACCTCCAAAGCATCATCATCTTTGTTGCTCCTTGATATTAGGCAAGGACACGAGTCAGATGTGGAGTCCAAGCATTATCACCCTCCAGATAGTTCTTTTCTCCATTGATACTTGGACAAACTTATCAATCAACATTTAATTACCATTTATGACCTTTTTTCCTTTCCTCCAAGATTTTCACCTAGATGAGGAGCTACCTCTTACATAGTCCTTATTTTCTCACACATTACTTTGTTCTCTATGTATGTGAGCTGTCAATATTTGTCTTTCAGCACCTACATATCAGGTTATCTCTCTTCAAATATATCAGATTTTTGTTTCCCTATTTTATTTCCTTTTTGTCATCACATTGCTTCTAGTCTAATGCCACCTTGAGCTGCACATTTTGCATGCTTCTTGTCACCCTGCTCTTTCAAAGGAGATATATGGAGTTTTCCTAATAACAATTATAGATTTTTTCTTGCACTTAGTCTCATGAACCATTATTTTCCAAATTCAAAATTCCTTTTTATATTTTTGTCTCCACATAAGTTTATTGTAACTACTCTTGGAGGTTACAAGATGGTTATTGCTAGGATTAAAACATCTTTGAACTTCCTTTTAATTATGTTTTTGTCCAAGTAGATGTCTCAAGTACTTCAAATACCAACTCTTGATCTGCTTTATTTTGTACTCTTTACTCAAATAGGGAATCAGATCCATTTCTTGATCTCTTATATGCATAAGTTTGATGGCATAGAGTTGCCTCCATTTATATAGTCATCATACTTACCATAAGAGATTCCACACAATCTACATCAGTCAAGGATATTTGCAAAGAGATTCTTTGGATGGGTCTTTATTTTCCATATCTCACTTCACTACTTTGAGAGAGGTTGAAATCTCTTTTCTACCATGCACCTTCCCTTCATTTTCAGAGAATACTCACATGTTGGTCCATTTGGAGGATGTATTCATAGCTTCTTTTTTTCCACTGTTTCTACACTTATTTTAGAGACATTAGGTTTATGAGTCCAAACTCATGAATATTGGGTCCAGAGTCCTTGAGCAATCTTTTCCTTACTTTTCTCTTAAGGTTCCACTTTCTAGTAAGAGGTTTGAGAGTTTTGGGTTGCTTGTAAGAGAGGATAATTTTTGTACATCTTTGATCCAAGCCATAATTCATGTTCATTTACTTCCTTATTGTGGGGAATCTATAAGTAGCTTATTCCATTTTGAAAAGATTTTATGTCCCTATAGCTTACAACCGATTACCTACTTTGTCATGCATAATAACTTCACTAATCAACAAACATTGATGTCAACATCATGCACTATAAAAGCAAAAAATATAGAAAGTCATAAAGAAACTCTAAAGTGCCATAATAAATCAAAAGTAAAAGAGAAAATTGTATATACTCTGCCAATAGCATTGATTGCACTCATTTAGTCAAACCTCCTCTAGCACAAAGATTCCAAAGTTACACTTGCAAACTTTATCCACCATAGCCAAAACCTTGCATACTTAACATAGAAGAAGTGAACTCTTTGGAGTTCCACTTTGAACTATACCCCTCCTTGGGAAGCCAAGGAGTCTAGTCCTAAAGTCATCTCCAACAAATTGACCATGCAAATGGTCATTCCAATAGTACAACCAAAATACCTAATGGAATGGATTGCTGCCACTAAGTAGTATAGGAGTTGCTACTTATATAGCTATGGCCACCAATATAATCAACCAATCATCCTAAAAAATGCTATGAAAGTTGTTGTGCATATATACATTGGCTCACAATATATCTTGATGTCAACATTATATACTATAGAAGCACAATCCATATAGGAAATCATACACAAACTCTAAAGTGCCACAATTTCTTCCCTAGTTTGCAGTTAGGTCCTTCTTACTCCAAAGTGACATTTATCCAAGTATGTGATATGTGCTATGATGGGCAAAGATCAAGAGATTGGGTTCTTATTGTGATCCATTGTTAGTTGCTTGTCTAAATTCCATACCACATAAGGAGAGCTAGCTAAAGTTTCAAGTACGTTAAAGATATAGTTATTGCTCTTGAGGAACCACCATGACAAGAGGTGTCAAACATGCCATATCTTATCCTCTCAAAAAACTATTATACGTCAACATAGTAGCAACTCCACTAGGAAGGCTACATAATATACACCGCAAGCTTGCATGTACAACTACCAAGCTTGAGTCCATCATGCCATCATTGTTTGGGAGGTGGCATAGTGCACAATTATGCATATGGTCCTTTCAAACAACACAATCCTGTCTTTCTAACATGTGGAATTTAGAAGGCGAAACCTCATGCACTTTCAAGATAGTGTTGCATGTGGTCAAATCAAGAGACTTTAGTGCAATCTATTGTAGATATACATAATTACTTAGATAAGACCAATTCATAAAAGGTCTATAACTTCCTCCATAAATTGTGGCATAATATAAAGTATCCTTATGATGAGCAATCATGAAGTTTTCAAAGGCCATTTGCATCACTCTTTGTAAGATCTATGCTTGTTAAGAACATGTGATCATCTATACATCCAAGTCTAAAACTAGATTAGCATCACAAAAAAGGAAGGACAACCATGTAGAAAAATGAAGGATGGGAAGACCCCATCAAGCCATACAAGGGAGAGATGAAAAAGGTAAAATGGGGCTAAGCCCCAAAAAATGGATGTAGATAAATATGGATCTTGTCTATACAAGAAGAACTAGAGAGAGACAAGCTAAGGATCTTTGTTGGCTAAACCAATAGCTCATAGCTAGCCAAAGTAATTAGAGGTACCAATCTTCTAAATGGTTTCTTTGCAAACTATATTTATGCAATCATCTCTCTTCATTGTTTGAACAATTCTCTCTACTAAACCATTGGCTCAAGGTGATCTAAAGATGTTGTACAATGATCAATCAAGGCCTTTTCACACAAGACTTGAATCTCTCCCAAAATTCAATACCCTAATTAGTCAAGACCTTGGTTGGCGTACCAAAATGACTAAGAATCCAATCCAAGAGCAAGTAAGTTATCTCTTGACTTGGCTTGTTGAGGAGTGTTCTACCGTAACCAAAACATACCAATGATGCCTCATAATCAATAGAAAATTTCCAACAAAGTTCAAACTCTAGTAATGATGCTACCTATCATGAGGATAGATACAAACTATCCTCATGATAGGTAGTGGATATAATTATGGCATAAGAGCATTGAATGATGCTCTAACTTGATCACAAACCACACATCTAGCACACCTATCTGTTTACATACATGCTACTTAATATTTTATGTCTACTTAACTCCAAAATGGCATAGCACTTTATGAGAATATTGTACCAACTATGGTTTTTGAGATGGGAAAAGTAATACTTGCATTCTACCATCCTCCCATATCCAAAGAAGATGTTTGCTCTCCAATTTGAACTACTTGGCTTGTTGATGGACACAATCTTTCTCCTTGTCAAGAATCATGCATGCATAAACAATGATACTTCAACAAAGATGTATGTGCCAAATTCCAAAATATTTGGATGCAAGTTATAAATTCATTGTCTTGGCTTGCACAATTACTTCTCTTTTACTTATCCACTTTGTGAAAGTGTGCACAAAGTGTTTGGAATTTTGTTGACAAACATTAAGAGTTGAGAATTTGAGAGATAGTGTAATACCAAGAGCTAGCCATATGATCTAGATGTGAAATTTAGTTTGGTACCATCTAGAATGATGTTATTTCATGATGGTCAAAATAGATAAGATAGAAGTATCACCAAAAGAGTACTTCTACTAATAGTGCAGAAACCGAAATAGACTTGAGAACCTTAGAATCAATAGCTAGACATATGATTTAAAGGTGAGAATTGGTTTGGTAACATCTGGAAGGATGTTACACATGATGGACTAAACAGATCAGAAAGAGGTATCACCAAAAGGGGACTTCTACTAATAGAGTAGGAACCAAAATATATTTGAAATCTTTGAAGGTAATTTTGGAGGCCTAAACGGATGAATTAGGCCTTGAAAATGTGCAAATTCCCTTCACTAAGTTGCAATCTTGCAACTCACTAAGTTGCAATCTTCATATGCTTTCTTTCTAAAAGGTGATTTCAAAATCTCCTTTGGTAGTGCTCTATGTCTTCTTGGTTGAAGCGCCATTACGTTCATTCATGACCCCTCTTAAAAAAGTCATAATCTATGCTAAATACACGCTCATCTTATCTGTAATACTCCAAGGACAAGATAAGAGAGAAAACACAGATTGCACACTCAAACATTCGATGCCCCAAAGAAGCACCTTCTCCTTATTATATAGACAAAGAGGATCTCCTCCAAGGAAGCTCCACCATAGGATTAGGGACACAGATAGGTGACATGTCAGCAAGCTCCACCCTTGGATTACTTACTTGGATGGGTGACATGTCTGGTCTAGGTCCTATCTAGTTGGTCAAACAAGCTTTGACCGGAGGGAATCTTTTAGAGAATCTTCTTGTAAGAATCTCAAAATCACGTAAGGTACCGTTGGAAAGCTCTTGACAAGACAAAGCAGCGGGAGGGAAGGCCAGCCTCTCCTTTGTTTGGGGGGGGGGGAATATTGCACATTTTTTCATCCGTTTAACCCTCCAAAATTACCTTCAAAGATTTTAGGCATATTTTAGTTCCTACTCTATTAGTAGAAGTACCCTTTTGGTGATACCTCTTTCTGATCTGTTTAGTCCATCATGTGTAACAGCCTTCCAAACGTTACCAAACCAATTCTCACCTTTAATATCATATGTCTAGCTATTGGTTCTAAGGTTCTCAGGTCTATTTTGGTTTTTGCCCTATTAGTAGAAGTACTCTTTTGGTTATACTTCTATCTTATCTATTTTGACCATCATGTATAACATCATTCTAGATGTTGCCAAACCAAATTTCACATCTAGATCATATGGCTAGCTCTTGGTATTACAGACCTCCCTCCTTTCAAGACGCAACGTCCTCGTTGTGCAATTGTTGCTCAAATGCTTGCACCAACACCAGTGCATGTGCCAAATTGGTAGCAGTTTCCCAGGTTGCTTCATAGAGGGGGTAACCTTTCCATTGTACTAATTAGTCTACCCGCGGATGGCAAGTAAAACGCATGCGTTTTTGGAGAATCCGCTCCACTTCATATTCCTCTATGCCATCAATGAGTGGCGGACAAGGTCGAATGTCTTGTGTAGAATGACTTTGGCCTGATCGGGGAGCATATCTGCATAGTAGGGAGACATGGAACACTTGATGGATCTTCATGTATGGTGGTAGCTCAAGGTGATAGGCCACAGCGCCGATGCGACGAAGAATCAAGAAAGGCCCAATAAAACGAGGTCTGAGCTTACGAGGTCCAACTAATGTGAGGTTGGTTGTCGATAGCCACACTTGATCCCCAACATTGAACTCCATGTGCCTATGGTGTGCATCAACATACTACTTCTGTCGATTTTGTGCAATCTGTAATCTGTGCTTGGCACTCTCCACACCTTGTTGGATTCTAGAAACAAATGTGTTGACTACATCGACCTTGGTAGCCACTGGACGGATCGTCATCAAGCTAGAAGGTGTGAAGGGATGATCACCATACATGAGGAAGAATGGAGTGACTTGGGTGGATGCATTCATTGAATTGTTGTAAGCAAATTCCACCAACGGGAGTAGAGTGTCCCACCTCTCTTGCTCTTCTAAGGTGAAGCCGCATAATATGTCTTCAATCGTGCGATTAGCCCGCTCTGTTTGGCCATCTTTTTGTGGGTGGTAAGCTGTGGACATGGCCAAATTGGTTTTGAAGAAACCAAAGAGTGTTTGCCAAAACAAATTGGTGAATTGGGTGCCTCTATCGGTGATGAGTACTCTAGACAAGCAATGGTGAGCAAAGACTGCATCTAAGTATAATTGAGGTAGTTGTGGAGCGGTCACCTCCATGGTGGTAGGGTGTACATGAATCATTTTGCTGAGCCGGTCCACAAAGACCACAACGGAGTCAAACCCTGAGGTGGTCTTGGGTAATTCACAGACGAGATCCATACTCACTTGTTACCAACATTGGGTAGGAGTGGAGAGAGGTTGAAGGAGCCCTACAAGAGCTTGATTAGAAGCTTTGTTCTATTGACAAAGTAGGCAGCTATGCACATAGTCCATCAGGTTGTTGCTTATCTTGGGCCAATAATAATGGTGCTTGACTGCATCTAAGGTCTTGTCCACTCCGACATGAGCTACAATGGTCAAATCATGACATTCCGCTAGAATGGTGGTACGTAATTTTGGGATATTTGGGATCCATAATCTATCATCCCAAAAGGTGAGTCCTTAGGTGCTGGTGACACCTTTGGATGATTGTGCTTCTACAATTTGTGGATCAGTTTTTGTAGTAGCCAAAATCTCTTGCCAAAATTCAAGATTAATCTTAACCTCTGCCACCAAGTTGTTTGCCATTGGCATGTGGGTGAATGCATCTGCAAGTTGCTTCTTACCTTCCACGTAGGTGATTGTCATGTTGAAGTGTTGTTGCCACTCTGCCCACTGAATTTGGCAATGAGATAGATCCTTCTACGTCTTGAGGTAGACTAGAGGTTTGTGGTCTATCTCTACTACAAATGCCTTCTTGCCCAAGTAGTGCTTCCAATGCTTGGTTGCTAGAATGATGGCCAGCTCTTCTTGTTCTATGGTGTGGTAGTTGCGCTCTACCGTTAACAAATTTTGAGAGAAATATGCAATTGGATGCCATCCGTCATGCCACTCTTGTTGTAGGACTGCTCTTATTGCTACGCCTGATGCATATGTAGCCAACTTGATTGGACGTTTTGGGTCATACCACTTCAAGATTGGTGCATGTAGCAAGGTGGCTTTCAATTCTTAAAAGGCCAACTCTTGTGCAGTTCCCCATGTCCACTTCTTCCCCTTGCCAAGTAGTGCCGTTAAAGGCTATGCAACCTTGGAGAAGTCCTTGACAAATCTACGATAGAATCCCATCAACCCCAAGAAGCTCTTAAGTTGAGTCTGATCTTTTGGGGCACTCCATTTTTGAATGACCTCTATTTTATCTATCAATACTTGAATGCCCTCTACACTTACTCTATACCCCAAGTAGTCTACTTCAGACTTGCCAAACTCACACTTTGAGATTTTGGCGTACAATTGATTCTGTCTTAGAATCTGGAGGACCTCTCATAGATGTTGTTTGTGTTCTGTCATTGTGCTACTATATACTAAGATATCATCCAAGAAGATGATAATAGACTTATGCAAGTATGGATGAAACATGTCATTCATGAGACTCATCAAAGTGGCAGGTGCATTGGTGAGCCAAAAGGCATCACAAGATACTCAAAGTGGCCATACTTGGTTTGAAAGGCAGTTTTGTACACATCCTCCTCTGCAATTTGGATTTGATTGTAATTGCTCCACAAGTCTAGTTTGGTGAAGTATCTCGCTCCATGGAGTTGATCAAAAAGGTCATCCATGCGAGTTAAGGGGTATTTGTTCTTCACTAATTGCTGATTGAGACCCTGATAGTCAATGCACATGCGCATTGTACCATCCTTCTTCTTCATAAACAAGACAGGGGCCCCATATGGTGATACACTAGGTTGGATGAACCCTTTTGGCAGCATCTCCTCAATTTGAGTCTTACACTCCTCCAACTGATGAGGTGTTAGGCGATATGGGGCCTTACAAGGAGTTGTCTTCCTTGGGAGTGTCTCAATTTTGTGATCTACTCGCCTTTTTGGTGGTAATCTTGAGGGTAGATCATCAGGAAAGACATCTTGAAACTCATCCACCCCATCCTTCAATTTCTCAGGAATTTTTCCATCGAGTTGTGCACTGTGGACTTCTCTTATTAGACCCATAAAACATCTATTGGTCTTACAGATAGTTGCCTTCCTTATGACATATAGAGGCAATTTCTGCTTGTGTGATTTTTCTTTAACCCCAATGATTGACCATTGGTGGGTTCTCACTACTTTCTTCCTCCAATCTACCATAGGGTTGTAATGCTCCATCCTGGCATGCCTAAAATTGCATCATAACGAGCTAAGTGTATCACTTGCAACTCAATTGCTTCCTAATATTCTCCTACAGAGAGGGTTACCCGTCTAGGTAATGATTCAATCCTCTCTGTTTCACCATTTGGTAACTCTACTTCTTCACTCCCATCTCTCTCTAGATCCATTCCCAATCTTATTGCAACAGAGCAAGACAAGAAATTCTTTGTTGCTCCCGGATCTATTAATACTCTCACTTGATTACTTTCTAAGATTCCATTCACAACAATCAATTGTGATGTTTCCTTTCAAGATCTTTGTGCATTATTCTTCTTCCTTCTCTTGCTTCTCTACTTCCTTATTGAGCCAGTAAGGCCGCGAGGTACATTTACTGGCGATCTTTGTTTTCTGAAGTGATTTCCACCTCCTCCTCTTCAATGTGCCTCTCCATGTTGTTCAAAGATTGCCTGTACGAAGGCCGAGAACCTCTAGGGAAATGAGTGCGATAGTTGGTAGATATGTACCCAATACGGCCACAATTGTCACAACAACGTTGTTCTCCTCGAGTCCCTTCTCCTTGTGGGACTCCATCTCTTTGTTCTTCTACCCGTCCCGGCTCCCCTTGAAGCGGTTGTGCTCCTTGATCTCAAAATCAAAGGTTGCCCAATTCCATCGATACTGGTCCACCCATGTGTGGCATTTCTGCCTGATAATGTTGAGGTGGAACTACTCCTTCACCTCCACCTAATGCTCCTGCTATTCTCTGCGTACAAGCAATGGCTTCAAATACCGTGCAAGGATTTTGCACTATGACTTCTTGGCAAATCCACTCTTTCAACCCTCGTTTGAAATTGTCAAGAGCCTCTGCTGGACTCATGTGGGTAATTGTGACTTGTAGATCTAGAAATGCCTCCACATACTCTTGTACGCTATTCTTCTATCTCAATCCCCATAGTCGGGTTTGAGCCATCTGCACAGAATCCACTGATTGGAAATTCTTCAGCAGTCCTTCTTGCATTGCTGTCCATGTGAAATCCCTTCTCTTTGCCAGCATGGATCGTTCCCAAGCATCATACCATGTGAGGGCTTTATCGTTCAAGTACCCATATGCAAACACAGCTACATCATGCTCTGTGATCTCTGTTGAGAACAATCAGAAATATCGATTCATTCTCGAGATCTAATTTTCCACTACTCCCATCGTATGCTGCCCCTTGTAAGGCTCGATGTTGCAGGTCTTCTTCATCCGGAGTAGCAATGTGGCTTCATCGTTGATAGGGTTCATAGGCACGGGTGCCTCTCCAAGTACTTAGTCGTAGGTACTGGGTTTTGAGATGGCTCTTCTTCTTGCATGGCTCGATCGTTCTTGAGGATCTGCACTTGACTTTGTTATGTCTCCATGGTCATCTTAATCTCTCAAAATTCATTCAACATCCCTTGCATTCCTTGCACCAACTCTTGCAATTGCGGATCCATGGCTCCTACAACACTCAATTGCTAATGTCTACTTCAATATAGAGTCAATATAATCACTCTGGAAGGCGCACTAACTATTGGAACTACCATTGGGACCTCAAAAGCTATCACTTGTTGATAATACTCCTCACCAAAATTCCTAACCACAAAATCTCTAAACATCACTTTTGGCCTCACTACATAACGGATTTCTACTTGAGTGTTGAAAGGGAGAGGATTTGGGACATTCATATCCATATTATCATAATAGAATGTAGATTGTCAAATCCCACTCTTTGTCATATATCACCACAGGTAGAATCACCGGGTTTGGTGAGTTCATCACTCTGTCCATGAATTCTGCACCAAAGTGATAAACTAACGATACCCTCATTTTCTCATGCTGGATGTACATAACCTTGATGTGGAATGGGTTTGAGAATGGAAAGCTAGGTGCGGGAAATTGTCCTCTCGGTGCATCCCTCCCATCCGCTCTCTTAAGTCCTTCCTAAATCTAGCGATTACTCTATGTTCTCCACTTCAAATTACTCAATTTTAGTAGTTTGTGCTATTCCAAGAGAGGTGATCCACTCTCTTGGACTAAAACACCCGCTTTGATACCATTGTAATACTACGAGGACAAGAGAAGAGAGAAAACACAGATTGCACACTCAAACTTTCGATGCCCCAAAGGAACACCTTCTCTTTATTATATAGACAAAGAGGATCTCCTCCAAGGAAGCTCCACCATAGGATTAGGGACACAGATAGGTGACATGTCAGTAAGCTCTACCCTTGGATTACTAACTTGGATGGGTGACATGTCTGGTCTAGGTCCTATCTGGTTGGTCAAACAAGCTTTGACCGGATGGAAACTTTTAGGGAATCTTCCTATAGGAATTTCAAAATCACGTAAGGTACCATTGGAAAGCTCTCGATGAGACAAAGCAGGGGGGAGGGAAGGCCAACCTTTTCTTCATTTTGGGGGGGAGGGGGAATCTGCATATTTTTGAGGCCTAATTCATCCATTTAGGCATCCAAAATTGCCTTTAAAGATTAGGCATATTTCGGTTCCTACTCTATTAGTAGAAGTCCCCTTTTGGTGATACCTCTTTCTGATCTGTTGAGTCCATCATGTGTAACATCCTTCCAAATGTTACCAAACCAATTCTCACCTTTAAATCATATGTCTAGCTATTGGTTCTAAGATTCTCAAGTCTATTTTGGTTTTTGCTCTATTAGTAGAAGTACTCTTTTGGTGATACTTCTATCTGATCTATTTTGACGATCATGTATAACATCATTCTAGATGTTACCAAACCAAATTTCACATCTAGATCATATGGCTAGCGCTTGGTATTACAATTGGCAGATGAAGAAGTGGAAGATCTTCCTAAAAAGTAGTTACCTTTGGAAGATGTTGCACCACACAATATCAAAGTTCAACAGCAATAAGAAGAAGAACATACATCTTCCAAATAAGACAAAGTCCCTTTGGAAAAAGGAAGTACCATTACTTCAGAATATAGTTTCACTTTTGACATTAACTTACCGTTGTCATAGACTAGTTTACCCTTACCTTTACCTACACTACCACCTCCTCTTCCTCAACAAACTATGGCAATATTTGCCATAGCTCCATTTACTTGTCAAGGATACCAAAAGTTCAAGGGCTAGAATGGTGAAGATAATCTATACACATTTTTGGAGTTTGGATTTATTGTAGTGGCTAATAACACAAAGATATTGGTAGGAATAAATTCCAAATATCTCCTAGCCTATTGACAAAGGAGGCAAGAAGCTAGATTGTGCATTCCAACCAAACTACAACAAATTAGGAACCCTAAATGATGTGAAAACAAGGATTTCTTTATTGCTTTAGAAGCTTGGACTACAAGTCAAATGTATCTGTTACACTAAACAACTTTGTGACAAAACAAAATGAGAAATTATGCAACTATATAGAGAGGTTCTATAGTCTCTTTGGGAGGGTACCAAAACAAGGCACAACTGTAGGATATTAAGATGCTCTAGCAATCTTTTGGTTGTCTCCTAAAATACATGTCTTCTCTTGAGAAAGAGAGCATGATACCTTGTGTAAGATTGTGAAGTTTGTGGAACTATACAACGGCACCCATCTCAATCCCTTTGGTAGAACTTTTAATTCTCAAGAGCATGGATAAGGTAACTAGAGGGCAAAGAAATGATCATCTTATCTATTGTCATCTTCTTTTTTTACTTCCAAATCTTTGTGATAACTTAGTATCAACCTAAAGTGATAAGAATAGGTTGGTTCTTTGAGGACATAGGTTGAAAATGACTCTACATGAAGAGAGATGTCATATATGGTGGCTTTTTATTATTTCCTATTTAACATCTTGGTTAGAACCACTCCTAGAAGAGAGGAGTTTCACCTCCTATTGCACACTACAACAAAGGAAACCAAAAATTACTTTCACTAGAAATCTAGTCCAAATCTTTCTTGAAGGTGATGGCTCATTTTGCACAAAAGGTCACTTCACTCCCAAGACTACCACTCCAAAGAGTGCATAATAATTTTCACAAAGGAGTCTTTGTATTGATTGATGACCTGCCTTTTTTGTGGTCCGTTTAATGCTCCAAATTACTCTGAACAGTTCAATATACCTTGCTCCTTTGGAACCATAGGGATTAAAACTCCCTTGAAAAATGCACATGTCTTCCTAAACTCAAGCACTTGCATTCCTATTATGGGATTCCTTTCCATAACTCAATTAAGTCATATAATAAATTACACAATGCATAAAATCAACAATCAAAGTACCTACCACTACAAAGAAGTTTGACATCAAAGGTCTTCCTCTATAAAGATGTCGTCCAGTACAAAAGCCTTTTGCATCAAAGGTGTATTCCACACTTTGGTCACTTATACGTAGAATATTTCCATCTATCAACATCTTTGGCTACAAGGGCCTATAGCTTGAAGGTCTTCAACTATAAAGATCTTTGGCTATACTACTATGAAGATTTGCCTTCACTTTTACAAATCCTTATTAACATATCTATTTTCTCCTTGCAGTTTTCTAATTCAAGTATTGGAGAATTGGTCCATTTGGAGAATTTCTTGTTGGTATGCTACATCAATCAAACCGCCAACAAATCAAGTCTTTTTGTTTGAGTAGACCTCTGCCACTAGAATCTGAATCTATAGCTTGAACTTGTGGATTTTGGTATGGTGTGATCTTACTTATACAACCTTCTCTTTGAGGATGGCCTGCTGGTCTCTTGTCTCCTCCATCCACTAAAGCATCTTTTGTCTTCTCTTTTTCTAAACCCGCTAGGGCTTTGGCCATCAAATCCTCCTTCATTTAGAGGTGATCTGCTTCCTTCTCCTCCTCCTGCAGTTCCATAGCCATCCTTTCTAGTTGGACAACCACTTTGCTCCAATACTTGCTACACTATATATCTATAGTGACCAAATGAATCTTGGTATGATGCCTCACCTTTTCACAAAACACATAATTTTCTTTCATTTCACTTTTTTTCCCTAAAGATATGATGAGTTAATAGCTTGCCAAGATTGTAAATGGTACCATTTACCTTTGGCATATAAGACAACCACACAAAACAAAAGAAATATAAAGAAGAGAGAGTGTGGAAGGAAAAATCCTGAAGGTTTGAACATGAAGGAGAGTCCATGCAAATGGATTTCAACAAGGAAGACCTTTAGCCTAAAATATCTTTGGCAAGGAAGACCTTTGGTGTTATAATCCTTTGTTGTTAACAACCTTTGGCTTAGAATCCTTTGGCATGGGAGTCAGAAATTTTGAATGGAATTCTAATGACTTGAATGTGCAAACAAAGAATCACAAACAACAATTGTTTCGTTATACTATGGCAAACACATGTGTGGGTCAAAATAATTGTTCACCTAAAGTACACCCACCAAAATTTAGTAATGGTCGTGTTCAACCTGAAAACCTAGACTTTGTGAGTCACTTTTCACTTTTTCAGAACTAGACAACTACAAGCCTTAAACGTAGAAACATAGAAATCTCCATACCTTTATGAAGGAAAGTTTGCTAGCTTGAAGGATTGATAAAGGAGGTATTTGGGTAGCTACCAATTTTATATAGTAAATCTTCTCTCACTTTTGTGTTAGATAACCATGTGCACCTTAGCAAACAAACATAAGCTATGTAGGCAAGTGCACAAAATCATACTTAAATCCCTAAGAGTGAACAAGTGGGTGATCTATTATAGAGAGAAGTTCATCCATAGTAAGAAGCTTGAATTCTTGCTATGGAATTATGAGCTAAGCAACCATTCTATGCTCTATGAGATTAGAAGTAATAGAGAAGAAATCCATTTGCTTGGACAATAGAGGATTTGCAAGACATTCTAGGCTCCAAAAATTCACCATATGACCCTAAACACTCATTTGACTTGCCTTGATGTAAGCATGGAGGCAAAATTTGAGGCCCTTTTCAAGGATTACAAGGCAAATAAAGGATGGCAGGTAGGAGTTTATAAAGATCTTGCCCAAAGAGCCATCATAGAGGCAATCATGAAAATATTCAAGTCAAAGTGGACAACTTACTTGAACAACAACCATGCCATCTTCTTTGAGTACTGGTACAAAGGGATGCATGGTGTGATGTGAGCGAGGCTTAGATGTTTTACAAACAAGTCCAAGAATTATGTTGAAATTGAAGAAAGATGGAAGGGTAACTCACCTATAGCTTTTTATTATACATTTTATATATGGATGAATATGCTAACTAGGGAGGAAAAAAAGAAGTTCCCCACTCATTAATACCAACCCCAAAAGCCACCACTCCAACCATCATGATGCAAAGGTGATGTACAAGAAGTACAAGCTAGCTAACATTGAACTTGCCAACTTGGGAAGCCTTGTCCTAATGGAGGAAGCCAACAATACCTTGGGTTTCAAAGTGGAGAGGAAGAAAATACCTATTAGGCCAAAGGTGAAGGCTAAGAAGGCAAAGAAGACCAAAGTCTTTGAAGGTTCTATCAAGGAGGAGGATACCAAGAACTAAGATAAGAGCATTGGCATAGCTAGCAAGGAATCCTTCACTTACATCATCATATTTCCAAACTAGATGAGGAGGATGAAAACAAAAAAGATGTGCAATCTGTTCCAACTACAATAGCCCATGAAGAGAAGTAGAATCTTCAAGTCAAAGATAATAAAACTACAAAAGGAGAAGATGATGATGAAGAAGGGCTTTTTGGCACCAACGACAAACAACAAAAGCACAATGACAAAGCATGGCCTTCCAAGAAGAAGAACAAGGAAGAAGGAGTAATCAAGGCCAAAGAATTGCCCAAACCCAAAGGCTCTAAGAAGATATGTCCAAGGCCAAAGACCCCAAAAATGACCACAAAGGACTGCAAGAAGACAAAGAGACCACACTCTTTGTCAAGATTAAGAAGGACCATGTCAAATCTTTGGCATGACAAAGACAAAAGGAGAAATATGCACTAAGTAGGGAGGAAGTGTAGGAGGTAAAAAGGGTACCCATCTCCAAATGGTCATTCATATCATGGGATCAATGCTCAAGATGATAGAACAAATTCTATTGTGCTACCAAGAGCTTCATGGAGACATCACCAACTACACAATAATAATAAGTCAACTCCATCAAACCACTCAAGATGTTCACAAGGAGAAGGCAATGGCTTAAGAAGAAAAAGCAAGAGTCACCACTTTAGATGTAGTAGAAGGAAGGCAGAACATCAACCTAGTACATGAGGCATTCCGCTTGAAAAACAATAGAGAAGTACAAAGAAGACCTCCAAAAATTTGAAGAAGAGAAAAGGGTTTGTCATTTCAAGCAAAGCAAACAATAGCAAGAGTTTGAAGAACAACTATGAGCATGGGACTAAGAGGTGGCTAGCATCCAAAGCAAATTGGATTCATCCTATATGAGCATAGTCATGGTAGAGGTGCAATGGTAAAATTACCACATCAAGGTAGTTTGATAGTTCTAAGATCTACTCAATGAATAGAAGAAGAAGGTAGAGGAGGAGAAGGTGACCAATCAAGTCCAAATACAAGAAGAGGTAATGGCCAAACTAGAGATCATTTGGGTGGTCTTGGAAGATGAGAAGATGAGAATGCTCAATTAGGTAATGCTTAATCAGTCTTGTGTGAGACACAAGACTGATTAATTAGCATTGCAAAAGAAACAGTCCATGTGCAACCAAACTTGATCAAGCTACAAGAGATGAAAGCACAAATCTATGCCTTGAAAGCTAAGGTTTACACCAACAAGCAGCTCACCCAACTTCTGGACTAGCTCAAGGAGTATACAATGCAAAAATTCCAAGAATCAACCAATACCATGCTTGCCACATTTAAAAATTATAAGAGTAGGGTAGAATTGTTAATTAAGATCTATAAGAGCAAAGGTAGTTCTTTACAATAGATTCTTAGGACAAGGAAGTACATAGCTAACAATAGATTGTGTAAATAGTGTAAGTGTAAGAAAGCTTTGGCCTAGGATAACCTTTGGTGCCAAAGACTTTGGAAGAACACTTTGTCATGAAAGATACCTTTGGTGTGCAAGACACCGTCAACATAGTACAGCTTGTGTGTAGTAGGACAATTTTGTAGCCAAAGACCATTGGGTTGTAAATTTGAAAGTAAAGAAGGAGTAACCAACAAATTTAGTATCAGACCTAGCTACAAACACATAGATCTTAACTAAGCATTAGGATAAGAGAAGATATGATAAGTAGATAGGATTAGCAATGAGTGAGGTAGTTGTAATTAGAAGATTTCAAAGCTTTACTTAGCCATTGAATCTCTTCTTCACAAAGTAGGACTTGTATAAAGGGTTTTGACCCAATGTAATTTTTTTCTCTTTTCAATCAAAGATTTAGTGCAAGGACCTCCACAATCCTTGGCATTGATTGTCTACATTTTCCATAATTTTTTGTATGTTTGGTCAAGTAGAGTTGAGGAACCTTGGAGTAGGAGCACAAGTGCTTGAGTGTAGCAAGACATATCTACTTGTTTGGGGTGATTTATCCTTGGAGTTTTGAAGAAGTAAGGCAATGTATGGAAGGATTATGGGTAATCTAGAACATTGAAAGTACCATGGAATCAAAAAGCTAAACAGAAAATCAGTTCAAAGAATCCTTTGGGATTGCATCTTTTGGGAAGGGTAGTACTAAGTTTTTTGAAGTATTAGTTATTAGAGTGATAGGACCTTTGGTATGAAACCAGCCTTAAGGTGTAATGAATTTTTTATTGGATCCAACCTTCAAGATGAAGTGATATTAGGAGAGAAGTGACCCTTGGCATGTAATGAGCCATCATCTTCAAGAATAATTTGGAATAGATCTAAAGTGAAAGTGATTTTAGTTTTCTTTTTTTGTAGTGCACTACAAGAGATGTTGCTACTCTTTTTTGGGAGTAATTTCTACCCGAGAAGTTAAATAGGAAAAAATCAAGAAATTAATATTTGTGACTTTTCTCTTCAATTTTGGTAATTTCTAACACTTATCTTTGATAGAACAACCTATTACTTTCCATTTTACCACATTTTGGTCAATACCAAGTCATTACACTTGGCTTTCTCCTACTCCAATTGGATGCTCTATATTTCCGTGTTCTTTGCCTTCAGTTTTTTGAAGGCAAAGAACAAAAAAGTTGCTCCTTGTACATTTTTTGCTTACCTTTGGCTTCAAGCCAAAGGGCTTTCAATTCTCCCTTTTTCTTAATTTCTTCTCCATCCTTGGTCTGTTCTGCAAAAAGTGTAGCATTATGTCTTTCTGCCTCAAAATTCTCTTGTACTAGTTCATTTGATTTCTTTGCTTCCTCCTTGTACAAGTTGCATGCATTCTCTATCTCTTCACTTTCCTTGGCCTGATTTGCCTTATTTAGTAAAAGTTCTTGTATAGTCTTTGTATAAGTGAAGTATAGTCATTGACTTTTGGGGAGAGGTATTGATAAATTGGCAAAATTTGCTCCATCAGCTTTGAAACTAGACCCAATGAATATATCAAAAAATTTGACCCTCTATTATTGGGCTAGTTATATTCACCAATTTTGGTACTGCCTCTAGGCTCTTCTCCTTTTCCTTTGATATCAACCCTATCTTCTTCTTATCCTTTAAGTTGCTTTGGTTCTTTGTCTTTGTTCTCGTTATCTCCCTTGGTTTTAATCTCACTTTTGGCCAAGTGTTTTACTTTGACTTTGGGTTCTCCTTCCTTGTACTTTTTACTCAAAAATCCTACTTGATTTTTTTACTTTCAAGGTAGATCTCTTCCTCAATGTAAAGATCTTCTTGATCCTCCTCCACTTTGACATACTTCTCTTTCTTTGCTCTCTTCTCTTCTTTTGGTTGGGCAAATTGGGCATCTTCATATTGCTCATCATCTTCCTCTTCTTTTGAAGACAATTCAAAGGAAGTTCTCTCTTTATCCTACTCTCCTTCACTATCAGTGTCTTTGGCCTTATCTTCCAAAGATTTATCAATCACATTAGGGTTCTTCCTTTCACTCTTTGCCTTCACCTTTGGTTTTGCAAGTGTTGCTCTCTTTAGCTTCTTGTTGTTGCCAAGGGCATTCCTTGCTTTTTCTACAAGAAAAATAATAATTGTGTGTGCATATTCTTCACTAGCCACTTTTTACTTTTGGTGCATTGCACTCCCCCTCCAATTGTAATTGAAAGCACCCCTGCTGATGATGGTGACTTAGGACCTTTTTCTTCTTCTCTTCCCTAGTGAGGAGGCTCATTGCCATATAGAAATGTAACAAAAATAGGGATAGATGAAGAAGAGTACTTTTCGTGAGTTTTGTGCAGTAGTTGAGCAAATCTTGATGAAATTTATAGAAGGTGCCATTATGGATGATGAAATGCATGAGAAAAAGGTTATTTTATAGAAAATTTGCAAGCCTCTTTGAAATAGGATGTTAGAGACTGTAGTGGTAGGACATAGAACTAGGCTTGACAAAAACATTTATAGAGCTAAAGGAAACTTTTCTCATGACCATTTAAGAAGTTAAAGAGGTGTTTATTGTAGCACTTAGGAAGTAAGAACCCATAAAGTAGCAAAATGTGTAGCATAGGTAGTTGAAGTAGTTGAAGTAGTTGAAGTAGCTAAAGAAAATAAAACATACAAGGGAATGTATGATAGTTCCTTGCGTGTCCATCTTGGGTAAGGAAAGTTAGATCAGTTTGTTAGGTTTTGTAACTTGGAGACAATTTGATATTTGATCCTTAGAAAATTTTTAGTTATTTGGAAAAAATGCCTTTATGAGACTTGATTATTCTATTGTGTTGCAACTCAATTGAGCTTAGAACTTAAAGGAATCAAGATTCATGAAGTTTGAAAGTCAATCCTTTGCAAAGGGGTAGAATATTTGGAAGAGAACATCAATCAAAATAGCGGATAGAGCGGAAATATTATAGATATATGTGCCTTCAAGGAGACATTTGGAAGAAGTTATTATATAGTTCTCCCTCACTTTAGTCACACCTCACATTAGTTGCATCCTCACAATAATGATATATTTCAGGAACCAATATCCTACAACCTGGATTTTCTGAATAAGAACTAGATTGTGACTATTCTCAAGTCAAATTCATGCATCAATTTGTATTGGAATATTATTGGCTTATTTCAGTAATATTTCAGTAATTTCACAATAATTATTGGCTTTTTCAGTAGAATAAAATTGGTCATTTTTTATTGTTATAGAGATGACAAAGGTTCAAGTTGATGAAACTCCAACAAGTGCTTCTTAATCAATGCCAACTGGTCAATCTTTTGTGAATAAGAAATTTGGTTGATTGGCCTAAATGAAAGATAATCAAAAATGATTGGGAAATAGCAGTAGCTTTGGGCAACAATGGAATCAAAGTAACATCATCACCATCATCATCACCATCAGAATGCTATTCCTAGATGAGATCCATTTTTATGAGAATCTCCTTGATCAGGGTTGACTTGTAACATCTAGTGATCCAATGTGCAAATCCTTGTCAAAATTGGTAAGTTCATGAGCCATCTCTTGACCCTTTTTGCCATCTAGGCCGGGATAAGCTGCAAATGAGTATTTTACATCCAATATGTTGGTGATGTTTGCCACATCATCAACAACATCATCATTACCACATGCATATTGGGTCTGAATTTTGATATTTGTTGGTGTTGCACATTGCTAACTATAGCAAAATTTTAGCTTTGACAAAGCAATGTTGAATTGCATTGTTGGTCAAGTTGTTCCAAGCTGTTTGGAGCCAATCAAGCACATTTCATAGCTGCATATGCTGATTCAAATTGAATTTGGAGTTTTCATCTTGATCCTTTGATTCAACCCATTCCTCATATGCTTGCAACAACATCAAGAACATGCTCTTATGGAATAGCTCCTTGAGGGAACAAAAAATCCCTTGGTCTTGGTTGACATTTGCTAGTGGCATTGGTAGGGAACTATGATGACTAGAATTTTGAACTTGAAGCATGTTTCTGCCAAGCCATTTAGATCAAGCATTTTAGTTGGCCAAAGATACATCAGTGCATTTTCATTCAAAAAAAATGTGCTCTTCTTTTGGCATTTTGTGATTGGGTCGATAGCATGGAGCAACTTGATTATAGTGAAACCTTCTTGCCAAGCCTTTATCTAGCTATTGTACATGATGCATAAGGTCTGCTTGATGTTGATTCCCTTCAATGCCCATGGGACTTGCTTTTGCTAATCACTTTCAACATGAACTTCTTGCTAGCCACTAGTATAATGGGTGTGATTGTGATTTGCTCTTTGCTATGCTTTATGTTACACCCATCATGATTGATCATAATTTATGATTTTTAATATATCATGGGATGTTGCATGCCCATCACATCCAAATTGATGATGTCAAATAGCTTGACTTCTTCCAAAAATTTATGAATCTCCTTGGGATGCATTTTGACATATTGGACATTAATAAAACCATATTCTTGAATTTTCCAAACATTGCAAGTGGAGCTTAAATAGAGATACTTGTGTAGCCACTAGTTTGACAATAAAGACAACTTTAATGTTGCAACAACATCTTCAAGTAACTTGTTCTCAAATATTTCCAATGTTTGATCACAAAATGATATTGTCTTTTCTTTGAGAACATCCCTCATCATATTTAGAGTTGGCATATTGATCTCCACATGATGGATGTGCCACATGATGACCATATCGTCAATCATCTTCAACTTGTTGTTGAATCGGATCACCTTTTTTGGTGAGCTGAGTGGCCAAGACTCTAGGCCAAGAATTTGATACTGGCACTCCTTTTAGGGATCTTGGACACTATTGCATAAGAGATCTGAAATATTTTGTACATCCCCTCCTATGTAGTTGTATTGTTTTTGCATGCATATTCAATGATTTTTAATTTTTTTTATTGATGGTGGGATTGTGAGTCAACCTGTCTCTCACTCAAGATGAACCTCTAATGGCTATTATGATAGTTCACTATGGACTAAGAAGGCAAAGAACCCCAACTCCATCATACTCCTCCAAGGCTAACACCTCCAAGACTCAATCTATTGCTCACTAGAGAACTCAATGAAAGGAGATAGTTGCAAATGAAAGGATGATCAGTACCTCCTCATGCCTAGTTATATACTTGTGAAATAGTTATGCACCAAATTTACTAATTATTGGAGTAACTCAAGTTAATAGGCTAAAAGTCAAATAAAGTCAAAATCTAAAGGAATATCTACTCATGGGAATATTCTCCTAAGCATGTGGTCTTATCTTGATCCAACCACTAAGTCAAGGATTCCTTCATATGAGCTATCCTTGGGCTATAGAAGAATCTGAATCAAAATGGCTTGTGGGTCCAGAAGTTCTCAACGCTTGCCTCAAAGCCAAACACCTAGGAATAATACCAAGTCCATACACTAGAACCCAAAATAGTGATGCTCATCTTTTCTACTTCCTCTAAAGTAAGGTCCCCTTTATCTTAGCTATGACTAACTTTAACTAATCATGACTAAGAATAGTCTTTTATCTCTATATAGATAAAATCTCTCAAGTACTTATAATACCTACTAAATTTCACAATAGCACATACATAAACAAATGGGTGTTACATTTACCCCCGAACAAAGATTAAACTTTGTCCTTGAAATGAATATCTCTCTATCTTTCTACCTTCTATGATGCATCTTCAACTTATCATGGTTAATCCTATCAAAGAGTCTTCTTCCCAAATCCTTGAGATCAAAGTTTTAGTGGACCCACACCTTCTCTATTATGAAAGGTCCAAAGTACTTAGGAAAAAATTCTTTTGCACTCTCTTGAATCAAATGGAATCAAACAACATTACCCAATCACCTTCTTTAAAGGGTTCCACCTTCTTCTTGCCTTACCTCTTGTCATAGCTCTCCTTTTGTTTCCTTTGGGCTTGCTTCACTTGAACCATAGCAATTGCTCTTGCCTCCTTTAATTCCATGAGTTGATCCTTCCTTGACTTCTTTGCATCACCTCTTTGTGCTTTCTTCAATCTCCTTTGAATGCTTTGGAAGGAAGGAAGGAAGATCAAAGTGAATAGGTAAGGTAGACTCAATAATATATACCAAATGAAATGGAGAATATCCCGTGGAAGTTTTCAAGGTTATCCTATACTCCCACAACAGTGCATGCATCTTCTTGTCCCAATGATGTTTAGCCCTCTCCATTTTTTCATCCTTGGCCAACTTCATGCACAAGGTGTAATACTCCGAGGACAAGAGAAGAGAGAAAACACAGATTGCACACTCAAACATTCGATGCTCCAAGGGAGCACCTTCTCTTTATTATATAGACAAAGAGGATCTCCTCCAAGGAAGCTCCACCATAGGATTAGGGACACAGATAGGTGACATGTCAGCAAGCTCCACCCTTGGATTACTGACTTGGATGGGTGACCTGTCTGGTCTAGGTCCTATCTGGTTGGTCAAACGAGCTTTGACCGGAGGGAATCTTTTAGGGAATCTTCCTGTAGGAATCTCAAAATCACATGAGTAAGGTACCGTTGGAAAGCTCTCGACGAGACAAACCAGGGTGGAGGGAAGGCCAGCCTTTCCTCCATGGGGGGGGGGGGGATCTGCACATTTTCGAGGCCTAATTCATCCGTTTAGGCCTCCGAAATTGCCTCTAAAGAATTCAGGCATATTTCGGTTCCTACTCTATTAGTAGAAGTCCCCTTTTGGTGATACCTCTTTCTGATCTGTTTAGTCCATCATGTGTAACATCCTTCCAGATGTTACCAAACCAATTCTCACCTTTAAATCATATGTCTAGCTATTGGTTCTAAGGTTCTCAAGTCTATTTCGGTTTCTGCTCTATTAGTAGAAGTACTCTTTTGGTGATACTTCTATCCGATCTATTTTGACCATCATGTATAACATCATTCTAGATGTTACCAAACTAAATTTCACATCTAGATCATATGGCTAACCCTTGGTATTACACAAGGTCTGATTGGTTCTCTTTGCCAAGCCATTGGAAATTTAGCTTATAGGATGGAGTTACTCTATGTGTGATAGAGAAATATTTTACCATGGTTGTAGTGATGTTCCTTATAAACTCTCCTCTTCTATCAAAAACCAACTCCAAAGGGCATTCAAACCTAGTGATAATGTTAATTGCAACTTGATATTTGCATCATTTTTAGCAATTCTAAGCCTTTTTCACTTTAGTCACATCCTCAAAATAGTCACATTGGGAAGCATCCTCAATGTATGTGAGCAAGGGAGGCAAGGGAGAACTATGTAGGAACGGGCTAAAACATCACTTCCTTGATTTTTCTTGGAGTTTTGTTTTGCTATGTGTCTGATTTTCTTTATCATTTTCCACAATGCTCCTTCTTGGTGACATTTTCCTCTTCTAGGAGTTGTTTCTACCCAAAAGGTTAAACTCAAAGTAGTAAAGAACTCAATTGTGACATTTCCTTTGTTGATGACCATTTTTATGAAGTATCTTTGTGAGAAGAACCTATTACTTATCAAATGGTTTTTGAGTTTTAGTGATTTTTCACAATTGAGCATAGCTAAAGAAGTTAGAGGTAAAACACAATGAGAAATTCTAAGAAATTTCTAGAAACATCCAGGAAGCTTCTTGGTGAGAAGCTTTTAGAAACTTCTAAAGGATTGAATAGCTTGTATGCCAATAAATAACTAGCTTAGCTTGTATGCCAAGTAATTAGCTAGCTTATCTTGTACTCCAAGAAATACACTTCTAGAAGGAAACTTCTTGAAAATATTCCTTTAGACTCTTGTATTTAGCTTAGATATCCTCATTAATACCAAAGCTTAAGGTCAACTTAGGTATTCAAAGTTTCCTTCAATTGAAAGTTCTTAATTTGATATTCCATCCTACTATTTCTCTCTTTGGTCCATTAAACCCAAGTTGGATGAAACAACTCTACTCATACTCCAAATTCAAGTGATCTCCTTTGGCATTGGAGTATCTTTTATATGGGCATTCCCTTCAAATAACTCACCAAGCCACATAACAAAACTAGTGAAGTGTGATATATTTTGCGGAACTACCATCAAATATGTCTATATTTGAAATAGATACCTCTCAATATTGGTCTTCCATAGCTCAAATGAAGAATATAGCCTTCTCCAATATAAAAAGCTTAGCACCAAAGTCCAATAAGACTTTCTGTGGTTTATAAACCTACCTTGGAAGTCCAACCAAACTAAAAATTTCACCTGGTTATCCAACAAGATAACCCTAAGTATATACCTAGCTTGCTTAAATACAAGTAGATAACTCCTCTAATCTAGCAATTTCTACTTGCCACAAGCCATAGGTAGCAAAACGGATTGCATGCTCCTCAACAAAGCTAACTCCACCATCAACCATCTTTGTAATAGAAGTAAAAACCACCACAATGGCAGTTTCAACTACAAGAAGGCATGAAGGAGTGCATGAATAAGTTTTTTGAACACATTGTATCTATTCTTATCAAGTGTAGTAGCCAAAAAAAATTGAATCTTTGTCAACTCCTAGAGTAAACATGTTAGTGATTGAGAACAAAGAAGAGCATATAATCAATTAAATTGCTCCTAACATCATGCTAGACACAATCTTGGTAGAAGTATATGGCTACCTAGTATTTGGTGCATCCTCCTCTCCTTCTCCACTTGATACACTTGCACTAGGATGTCTATAGTGCCTTAAAAAGTATCAAAGACTAGTGAACCCTAACTTGTCTTCTAGCCTTCACTCTCTATGGGTCCAACTCCATTGATGCTCCTTTAGGCTCAAGAGCATGTATTGCAATTCATGTATTGCTCTAGATACATTTACATGAGCCAATCCACACATGGAATCAATGAGGTCTCTATTACCAACATAAGATCTAGAAGCCTCTATACCTAAATTTGATTTCCTCTAAGCTATAGCAATGCTAGCCAATTTCTACTTCAATTGCTCGATCCAAGTAGCCATGGTTGTGGAAAAAGCAAGAGCAAATATAATACTCCTGTCAAGTGTGAGTCCTCTACCACCACCTTGTTCTCCATGATCTATGGCTCCTTCCACTTCTAATATAATAACCCTATCATGTTGTAACTTTAGGTGTAAGTAAAAGCATCAATCATTAGTGTGACCAAATCAATGGCAATGCTCACATTGCCTTTGGGCTAGCTATGTTGTTCCAAAGGTATCATGCCCACTACCCTATGTGCACTCCCTCTTTGGTGAGCTCCACCACAATTTCAACGAGCAACACTTCCACTTGATGGTTATTGTTGACCAAAAAATGAGAGTTAGAGTTTGCATGCACAAGGCACTCCATTCACTCCATGAGATTAAGATTTTCTACTTTGCTTTTGAAAGCCAACATAGTGTAGTGTATTATGTTGCATTTTAGAAAAATTAAGTACTATATATGATGTCTCCTTACCAAATCAAGATGTCATCACTCTCTCCTTTACCATGTTAAGCTCAATACACTCTCCCAAACCAACAACCAAGATTGGTGAGGTTGCTTGTAATAGTGTACCATCACATACTCTATGTTATACCTCTTTATCTAGCATCTCATACCAGAACTAGATAGCTTGTGCCTTAGCAACTACTTGAGTTAAATTAATCGACCATCTCATGCAAATATATACCTTGTGTAGGTTCTCTCCAACCTTCTCCAAGAATTCTTGCAAAATCTTCAGCTTGTTTGTCTACTCCCTTTGGGAGTTCTACCTCAATCATTGGGAGAACTCTACCATGGGGTTAAATGCTAGTTCTTTGGCACCTCTTGCAATAGTACTACAATTCATAGTAATACCATCTCCAACTAGTATACCATCACTAGATACACCAATACTATTGGAAATAGAACTAGAAGTGACCTTTAGAAACAAGCTTGAGATGATGGAGATATTTCTTATAGACCAATAGTGTCCCACATGTCAATCCACTCTAAGTATGCCTCCTTGAACTCATGGTAATTGTTCAAAGATAAACTCCCCAAGTGGTAGAACACTCTCTTCCATGCCATGAAGGCTGTGAACAAAGTCAAGTTCCACATCTACTATAAATCATACCAACCATCAAACTCTTGGATAAAATCATCCAATTCAATGGTATCCACTATACCAAAGTAGCACTTGGGGCCTTTGGAGACTTCATAAATCTTATTTATGTCATACAATAATGGTGTAACCCACACAATGTGAACTCAATTAGGTCAGCTCTTATGTCAAACTCAAAATTAAAATCAATCTCTTCTCTCATTGGGATTTTGAGATACTTGCTAACCACATGTTACACTCTGCACGAACCCATTGCATATTGCAGCAAAATCCACTCTAGAATCCACAAAAAACTCTATTGTGACAATGCACTCCAAACAATACAACCGTAATCTACAAGTACCACCACCAAATGGTAATCCTAATAGTCAAACACCATTTACTAATGCATGCTTCATCAAAGAGAAACATAAGTAATTTGACTAGTAATGACTCAAGCCTCACTACAAAGAGCACATTGGAATAACAACATTCCCAATACCAAGGCGCTCCAAAGAAACATGGTGCATAAATAGGAAGCACTTCCTTAGCAAATAAGAGCAGATAGTGTGACTTTCAAGGACAGAAAATGTACTTCGTTTGATGTAATAGTGGCAAACCCCTTCCAAGCAGCCATCTAGGTAGAAGTAACAACAACAGTCACTATAGTACCAAGGGTAAGGAGGTGCATTATGCACTATGATTACAATCTAATGTCTTTGTATTCTTAGCTTTAGATTTTAGCTACTATTTTTTGGTATCTTTATTATCATTTTGATGGTCTCCTTTGAAATGCAACAAGAGTATCATTACATTAGAGAAGTGCTATAGCTATTTTACCTCCATAATTTATCTCATAGTTTAGACATACAGTCTAAATTACTTTATTGTGCTATGAGGCATTGGGTATTCAAAGACTGGCAATAATAATAGTAGCTCTCATCAGATCTAGGACCCTTCATCAGTATCAACAAAATGCACCATTAAAGAAACTATGTCACATAATGCAGCATTAATTTACTTTGATTCCTTCTCCCCCTTCCTTTGCTTTGCATAGGATTTTGCCTTCTTTCCTTGCCTATTGCTTTGTTTTTCTTTTGCACTTCCCATTACCTTGTATTTCTTCTTTCCTTCAACGTATACTATTTTGCTCCGCTTCTTATATTTCATGCTAAATTAATCCAAACTCTGTGCAGACAAGAGTTTAGACTAACTTGGCATCAATCCGAACTCTTGTCTTCCAAGATGTAGTGGAGTTCGTTCGTATGATGAGTTTGATATTCGTGTGGTAGAGAACCACATTGACGGCGGTGCACAAAGAGCAATAACCAAAAAGCATTCTTTAAATATGTCTTCTTCTTGTACTGCTTGATGGGGTCTTCCCATCCTTCTTGTTATCCCCCGCGGATGCCTTTCTCCTTTCTTTTTAAAAATATCGCGGACAGTAACAAATTCGTAACCAAATTGCCTTTGGTGTGGTATGTTTTGGTCAGATGTCACTTATATCCTCTCGAGGCAGTGTCCTTGTCATAGAGGATTGGCTGCCAGCCGCTTGAAATGAAATATTAGAGGTTCTGTCCAATCTCGTGTGACGAGCCTCGCGAGGACAGAAACGGAACTATATACACTAGTGATTGCTTCCGATTCCTTACTGGAGATCATGTAAATCTTCATTTGATCAGTGCCCAAATTCCTTGACTTTGTGAAACTTTAATGGTTCGACGCCAGGAAGATTGTCACTTACCGTGTATCCACACGGATATTTCTTTTGACAGATTAAACGACGAAATAACTGATATAAGCAGTATATATGGTATGATTACAACTCAAATTGATATTTACGCTCATGAGCATGAAATGTCGCAGGAAGCCAGACGCACCCAGAATCCTTCTGGCTTTTAGGTTACTGCATCTTTTCCGAGGTTGACCAAAGGTACGTGACAGCTTTATCTCGTAGTTTTCTCTTGAGCAATTATTGGTACTTAAACATGGTGTACTGCCCGTCCACAATCGAACCTGAGAATATTTTTTAACATTGAATCTGAGTAGGATAAGATAATATTAAAATCTCTTTGGGGTTGCGAGTTATTTCAGAGGTGTAAAGTTCTGAAACGTCCAAAACGCATCGGGACTCGTATCTCTGACAATCAGGAGCCCAAGTTAGGTTTCAGGTTGGATCTCCTTCTTCGATTAATGATGATTCGATTCTATCAACGATTACTTTTGATGACGAAGAATTCTGAGCATATCATGTTGCCCATCCTACATGAGTATCAGAGAGAAAAGCCGACCTCACCTCTCTACATGAGTATCATGCATATGCATGTGTAATAACCGTTGTATATTATTTATATATATATATAACTATTGTTTAACTCATACCCTAATCAGGACGTTTGACATCAAAGAGGATTGGTGATCTTTTGAGAGAGAAAATGGCTTTTACGTGCCACCCTTTAATCCGAGAATGTTTGTAGGGATGCTCTCTGATTCCAGTAGGAGTTTATTGATACCCATAAAATTCCAGTAAACATTTTATGGAACTTTGGAAACTGCATAAAAATGCAGAGTAATCATTAGAATGTGATGGATAACACTTAGTAAATTTACTGGTCACCATTTTCTCGACCGGTAAAATTTTATGGTTACGGAACGAATCCACTAGGGCGTTTCAAAAATGAATTGTAAATTATTGTAAGAATCCCACAGATTTATTTATGGTAATGTAAACCAAAATAGGTACATTGATGAGACGTCCCGTAACAAGTTAGGGATTTAATTGGTATAGTTTCGGGTTGTTTTTGGACAGTTGATTGTTATAGACCACCCATATCCTGTAACTTTTATGTGTCACGTATCGGAATATCGTAACATATCTGGAGCCTACAGGAGGTTTTGCCAAAGTACCGATGGATTTTCCCCACCCAGTAACAATGGGCAAGGTCTCCCGTAATAATATTTGCTGCAGTTGAAATGCTATTTCTGAAACTCTATTTTTTGCCATGTCATGATCTGTAACAGGCAACCTCGTCTAACCGAATCTGTAGAAAATTTGGCCGCAATTTTCACATTGCAGTAAATTCTATTGCCTTTCGAACTTTACGGGTCGTGCGTTTGAGGATGTAACCGGTAGAAATCAGTCTTTCCCTAACTAAAACCCCCTACGCGGTCGTCATTCTACGCGGTCGTCATTCTCCACTAAAACCCCCTAGTACTTTTTCAAACTTGTCCATTGGTTCATTTGGGTTTAATCAACAATATCTATCATGAAATGTAACCAAACTAAAACCATAGAGCATGCACCATCTCTTGAAGATAATAAATTTAATGTGGTCTATATGGTTTCTCATATCTTCACATGCGGCATCGGCACACGATATAGTCCTATCGGAAATGTATCAATGCATGTTTGAGAGCTATTACCTATAATAAGGTGGTATTATAACTTTATATAAAATTCTAAACATTGAGCTCTAAATAGCGTTGTTAAGCGATTGAGAGACATATTAATATTAATTAAGTCTAATCAAATGAGAAACCAAGCTTCTCGTAGAGAAAAGATTTATACTAATTTAGTCCAATTGCAATGTAATAGTTTGACTCAAAATGAAACATTTTGTCAAACCTGGAATAATAAATTCCTATTAGAAGGTCAGCTCATCAAACATCATAGAAGGTAACTTTAAATTCTAAAACCAAAAATAACAATGAGGATACACCATCTTGCTCTAAATATTACGTTTTTCTTTTAATATTTTTGGCTTGCTTTTCTAGTGTCTTCATTTTAGAATATAAAATTTTAATTGGGTGAACCAGCTTTGCAAATCAAAAAGGTTTAGTTCTCACTCAAAGTATTAAATTTTTTTGTTTGTAATATTTTGAAATGTGAATAGTAATAATAATAATAAAGGAGATTCTTGTAATACCATATATATTCTAGCTCTACATGCTAGCTCAAGCTCAAATCTTGATTTAAAATAGGTAGACATATAAAAATGTCATGACGTTTTAATAGCAAAAAGATAAAAGTGCTCATAAGATATTGAGTTAGACTAGATTAGAACCGTTCTGAGCAATTTGATACGTAAATTGTTCAAGGTCTTTCAGTTTTTGGGAGTGTGCCTTGCTATCCACCAGACCGTTATCGTTATCAATCCCAACAATGACAAAAATGTACACTAACATTAGAACTTTAGATATTCTCATTATCAGATCCTGCACTTATGCAATGCGAGCAATCCATCCTCCACAGAGATTGCCGATGAACCTCTATGGGAGGATATTTCACATACGTTCTTAGAGATGTACTGTGATGTGGTTCCCATGTTTGACACATTAACCAAATAACCTTCTACTTCAGTCGTTCACAACTATGACATCTTAGCAAATCTAGCTAACACTTGGGCCAATATTACCCTCAAACAACTTTGCACGGTAGTCTCTATAGAGCACCAAAAGCTTCAGACATTCCTGTTGAAGGAGCAACCCATAATTTCCAATAACCTGGCCAAAGAAGTAGTTCCCCTAAGCACTCACGTTGATGTAACTTCAATCTTTCTCATAGGAAGCCCACAACATCCGACTATAGGAAAATATTTGACTATGGGAAGACCTCAAACCACTCTGATAAATGAGATGATAGACTAGCATCAGGTGTTTTATACAAAGATCCACAACCTTAATATTCCCATAACCATTGAAGGCAATATCTTCCCAAATTGTCAGATTGACTCAAGCTCCTCTATCAATGTTATGACAAAAGGAAGTAATGCAAACATTAAGATTGGAAGGCATGAACTAAAAATTTGACCCTTATTTGAATGGTTGAAAGAAGAAAGCATTATCCTATCGGGATGTTAACCAAAGTACCCACATTTATTGGTGAGCAAATCTTCCTAGTGGATTAGTTGGTCATGGATACTCCTCCTCTCGCATAATTTCTAGTGGTAGATGTAGAGGTGATTACTTCTTGGCAAATTGGGAAGTTAACCTTTGAGAAGAAGTCAAATCACATTATTCTTTTGATATATCCTATCAACCAAAATTCTAGTTCAAATCAAGAAGGAGAACCAAGCTTTGTCATTGATGCATGGAACCCCTCTATATAACAATGATGAGGAGATTGTGGATACCATTGCTAACTGTCTATTTATAACATAGGAGGAAATGAGTGATCATGTTTTATTCAAGGTTCCAAGGTTATCAAACCCTCTCCCCACATCACATACTAAACTCACAACTATACTTGACAAACTTGTTTTTGAGACATTTGTGCCAATATTACTAAACAACTCCAACTCATGTCACAAAAAATTCTCATAACAAATCCCAACCTTATTCTTTACAATATACACAAGAACATGCACATGCACATACTACCTTTCACCCTTGCTGTTCTACATTGAGGATGACATTGACTATTAGGACAAAAAAATTGATGATGAATGTTTCCATCTTGATAGTAATATCCCATATGATATTGTCATTCCCAAGAATAGCAAATAGAATCACTACAAGACAACAAGGCTTCCTCAACCAATTCACAAGAGACATGCACACAAAATGCAATGTGTGGCATGCAAGATAAGGGTGAGGAGGAAAACTCTCCAGCCCGCACCATTGTTGCAACCACCAAATAAATCATTCCGAAGAGAAATGCAAAAGAGCAAGAAGTCCATCAAACCACACCCTATCCAAAATTGCCACACTACTTTTTGGACAAACCTTGGAACATGCAGCAAAATCCATTTCTTTACATTTACATGTCACGGACAAATTCAAAGATCTAGATATCTCTCATGCCAAATAAGCACCTAGATAACTGTATTGAGTACCAACATAGATATCAACAAGCATCTTATGTATCAAGAACTCTTTTTTAAATTTAAAGATATCTTTGCTTATGATTATACAGAAGTGATGGACATGAATCCAAAACCATGTCAACATTGTATATTATTGCATGCAAATTTAATTTCTATTTGATTAAACCATGCAAATTGAAGTCCATCTACTCCCAAAACGTATGAGAGAATTGGACAAACTACTGAAGTGTAAGAGAAATTTCAAAATATGTGTAACACAAGTGAGAACTTGCTTTGAGAGTGGAAGCAAGAGCTTTCTTAGACGAGTTAGACCAAATGGGACAAGAAATTATTGGTGCTTATACTCAAGAATTGAGGTTCATAGCCAACAAGCATTGTGAGGATAGAGTGCTTTTGACCAACATCCTTGAAAGGATTTACAAGAAATTTTTTGAGGAATTAGAAAACTTTGTTGACCCAAAGTGAGTCAAAGAAAGGTAAATAGCAATGTAAGGCAAAATCTTGCAAGAAATGAAACTAATGATGGCCCCAATCACTATGTGTGGGAAGAGGAATGGTAGGAACTTGACAATCCCACAAAAGCAGAGACTTCTTGTAGTAAGAGGAAGAAAGTGACCAGCCCTAATAAGGGTGGGGCAACATCTCCAGTCAGGGAGAAAAAGAAATTAAAGGTGAGAATTTTGTCTTCCTCAAATGATGAAGAGGAAGTTGAGATCACCTTACCAAAAAGAAGAATAGTGCCTTCAAAGAGATCTAGAGTGCTCCTATAAAGCCTGGTCTTGAGCCACCCCTTCCAAGAGAAGGATACCCGATAGGGCAAAAGAAGTCATCCATATTGAAGATGACTGTTCCATAACCCCAAATAGTGGAGAAATGAAAGCCTAACTCATGCCTTAGGCCTTGACTATTTTCCCAAGGCCCTTATGAAGAAGGGCCTACAAGACCTCATTGCATGCAGATAGAGGTTGTGAGAGAAGGAACCCACAAAATGAGATGCATTGGGATCATCAGCCCCAATAATTGATAGCCTCATTGAAAGGCTAGTAAGTAGTAAGCATTTTAAGGAGTGGATAAAATGCCCAGACCAAGCATAGAAGCTAAGATTTAGTTTCCATGTTGATAGATTTGAAGTGCGGGTAGATGGCTCAAGAGAGGATCACAAAGCTCCAAAAGAATGGGAAAAGTTTCTATGAGAAAGTTCTCCCAAGTTCCAAGAAGCTGAACTTGCATAGATCCAAAAGGTAGACAAGTGGTAGATGGAAGCTGCCAAAGGTACAACCTCATTGGTAGAGGTAGAAGTCCAACTCCAATGTTTGTGGAGTGAGAAGTTCACTATGGATGGCCAATTAGCCCATGCTTAGTTGGAGAGTAAGAAGAATGAAGGGGAACTCCAATTGCTCTAGGACCAAGCAAGCCACACCAAAGAGGAATCCAAGGTGGCACAAGAGAAATTGCAGGAATTATCCTTAGCTTCTAAGAAGTCCTAGAAGGAGTTAGATGAGCTTAAAATCTTCTAAGCAGAACTCTTAGTCCTCAAGTCAAACAAGAGTGACTAGGAGCAGACCCTTCTGTAAAAGACCAAGACCAAGGAGAGAAATAGGAGAATGGAAATTGACATTGGGACACTTGAATGTGGGAAAACTCCAAATGCTTAGCATGAGCTTTGGCTCTTGTATTTATAGGGATCATACAAGGCTCTTGAGAAGCTTCTCAAAAAGCTTCCTTGAGCCGCTTTCTTGGAGTGCAAGCCAAGTTAATTGGGAAGCTTCTCAAGAAGCTTCCTTTTAGGAGCTACTTACTTGGCATGCAAGCTAAGTTAGTTGGAAACTTCTAGAAGCTACCTACTTAGAGTGCAAGCTAAGCTAGCCAAGAAGCTTCCCAAGAAGCTTCCTAGATACTTCTGGAATATTCTAGGCTAATTTGTCTTATTTGTTACTTTGTTAGCCCTACTAACTTTGTCACTAAACTCCATATTGTTACATATTCCCCCACTGCTAGTTGGTGACATCCTTGTCGCCAGTGAAGCTTCAAACTCCTAGATGGCAAATTGTGCATTTTGGATATGAGAAAGAGGTTCCTAGGTTGCATCATGCAGGGGATACCCTTTTCAAAGTACCCTATACTCTATATGTTATCGACGGCCTCATTGAATGTGGCAACACGCAAGGACATGATCAACTTTGTACTCCTCATGATCATTGATAGGGATAGGAAGAGGGGGAGGATGGACTTGAGAGGAAAAATAAAAGGGGTTAGAAACAAAGGGTTTCAACTTGGAAAACATGAAAGACATGATGGATGTGCATATGACAAGGCAAGGCAAGTTGATAAGCAACAAGAGAGGCAATTTGGGTGACATCAAAGGGTCCTATCCAATTAGGGGTAAGTTTACAAACTTTAGTATCAAGTGAGATGGGTAGGTTACTAGAGGACAACATGACTTCATCACCAACTTCAAAGGTGAGATCACGATGATGGTGGTCCGCATATTGTTTCTGATGAGTCTGGGAAAAAGGAGGTGAGTTTTGGCTTGTTGGAGAGATTGGGAGATGGTGGTCAAGAAGGTTGAAGTATGAGGGACCTGAGATGGGAGAGGAGCAAGAAGGGAATCTGGAACAAGTGGATCTTGGCCAAAATTGAGAAAGAAAGGAGAAAATCAATGTTTACCTATTTAGAATTGTTCTAGGCAAATTTTGCAACTGCAAGATATTCATCCCAATTGGTATGGTGGACATTGAAAAAAGCATGCAACATATCTTCCAAGGTATGATTTTCATGTTTGGTTGGTACATCAATTTGAGGATGATAGACCGTGGACAAAGCAAGCTTGGTGCCTCCATCCTTCTTTGGAACAAATAGTACTAGTGCTCCCCAAGGAGAGGTACTATGTCATCAAAAGTCTTTCTCCAACAACTCTGCAACTCCTCCAACTCCTTTGGTGAGAGCCGATAGATTACTCACTAGAATACTCCTTGGTAATAACTCAATCTTGAAAGGCATACCACAATTGGGGGGTAATCCCTTTAAAAGATCATCTAGAAACACATCTGCAAACTCCTG
This sequence comes from Lunularia cruciata, assembly GCA_948567375.1. NCBI lineage: Eukaryota > Viridiplantae > Streptophyta > Marchantiopsida > Lunulariales > Lunulariaceae > Lunularia > Lunularia cruciata. Next base: position 26,107,818 of record OX419759.1, read on the forward strand.
AACTATCTTATCAACCATTGCTTGATGAGGCTCTTGGGTCTCCTCAGATTGTCCTTGTGCAATCGGCTTGATCCACACTGCAAACAAACTTATCTTCCTCCAAAGCTTCCTCTATGGCTGCTTTACTAACAAACTTCCCATCTGGGGACTCATCATTCTTCAAAGCTTGCTCCATGGCTGCTTTCTTGGTAAACTTCCCATCTTGGGACGCATCCTCCTTCAAGGCTTGCTCTATGGCTACCTTCTTGATAAACTTCTCATCCTAAGACTGACTTTATTTAGATGTCTTACTCAAAGGTGCCAAACAACCTAATCAGAAATTCCTACCTTGGTGTTGTACTTCAATTTATCATTGGATCCGATCAAAATGAACGTTATGATGTTCAATCCAAGGTAGTCCTAGAATGACATTATAGTATAAAGGTGCCACTACAAACCTCATACACTCCAAATACTCCTTCCCAATCTTGAAGGTAACAGGATGCGAGGTACGGAATGAAAAACCCTTTCTACCATCTACCATCATCAATCTACTTCCAATTATTGGCTTGATAGGAATACTCAATTCTTGTGCTACTTGCATAGACATGCAATTCCTGAACTTTCCAAATCAACCAAAATCTACAACCCCGATTATAAGTTACAAGTGAAGCAAACTTGCATAGGTCAAGCCTTCAATCCTATTGGAATTAATCAAGCTCCTAATATGTGGCTCAAAATATCCTACTAGGATTCCTCATTTCCCTGATCATTCCGCTCCACAAACTCCATTTGGGCAACTTGTCAAGGTCGTCCATTCTTGAGTGGACATGTAGTGATACAATGTCCCAATTAGCGACAATAAAACAACCACCATTTTGTCACAATTTCTCTCTATCTACAATGCCAAGTGCTCTCCGTTGAATGGTATCAATCTCCATTGGTGCCAACTCCTCCACTCGTGTGTAGTGTATTGGTAGGTTTTGTGGATGCCGAGGTCAAGACCAAGTTGATGCAACCAAGGGATCAAAATGTTTGGCCCATCGCATGGCTTTCTCCAAGTGTTTTTGGCTCTTGCATGCTTACCTCTAATTTGGTTCTTGACTTCAAGCTCCTCACAAATCAATCTAGAGTTTCACCTTCCAATATATTTGGAATTTGCATGATGGTGTTCTGGAATTGTGTGATGTAGCTTCTTACAGAGCCAATCTATTTCAACTCTACCAACCTATCTCATGCAACTCATGTGGCATTTGTAGCTTAGAATTGACTCATTATTGCACTCTTGAATTCTACCTATGTCAAGGTTGATGCAATAATATGTAGTTTCTCTCGCTCCACTTGGAATCTCCACCATAGCTTTGCTACTCCATCCAATTGGCTAGAAGCCAAGAGAATCTATTTTTGATTGTCTTGCAGATTGGTAGCTTCAAAATAACATTCACAATCAAACACAAAATTCTTCATTGCACTCAGTAGATTCTTGCCTTCAAATACCTTGGGTTTAGGGAATCAGATTTGACTTCTCCTTCTCAAATTGGTACTTTCTCTACGTGCTCTTTTCGTCAAAGATCATATTCATCCAACAATTGAGTAAGGTGCTCAATTTGTTGTTGCATAGCAAGGATAACATTGTGTATTGTTGCCATCATTGCTACGCTATCACACCACCCCTAATCTATCTAATTCATAAACACATAAAAGCAGCACGTCCACCATTCTCCATAAATTACAACCGGAAGCACCAAGGGTTCCTCAGATATGGTGATCATATGTAGAAAATCTTGTCCAAAGCGTGAAGTGATGAATTGTGTGAAATGATTCTTGGGTAGTACTTGGACATGAAAATCCCAATGGTATGGTGGAAGTGGATTTGGTAGTCCATAAATTCCATTCATTCCATTCTTGCTCTGATACCAATGTAAAAGATTGAGATCAAGGAGAGAATAAGAGAATGGAAACTGACATTATGACACTTGAATGTGTGAAAACTCCGAATGCCTAGCATGAGCTTTGGCTCTTGTATTTATAAGGATAATACAATGCTCTTGAGAAGCTTCTCAAGAAGCTTCATTGAGCGGCTTTCTTGGAGTGCAAGCCAAGTTAATTGGGAAGCTTCTCAAGAAGCTTCCTTCTAGGAGCTCCTTACTTGGCGTGCAAGCTAAGTTAGTTGGAAGCTTCTAGAAGCTACCTACTTGGAGTTCAAGCTAACCTAGTTGAGAAGCTTCCGAAGAAGCTTCCTAGATACTTCTAGAATATTCTAGGCTAATTTGTCTTATTTTCTACTTTGTTAGCCCTACTAATTTGGTCGCTAAACTCCATATTGTTACACCGTCAAAGTTGTCAAGGGAAGTTGGCCTCCTTATGACTTACCATACACAAGTTGAAGAAAGAAACAACTTGTTACAAAAAAAAATTCCTCTACTATTAAGAGAAGAGACATGAAAAGTATGCCAACATACATGCTCAATAGAACTCCTAAAATGACCTTATTGTTCAAAATTGGAAGTTAGAACAAAAAGTAAGCCAAGTGCTTCAATTTGTTTCCCACAATAAGATGGAAGTGCACTTGGTGGATGAAGATTCTGAGGTAGAGGAGGAGGGTGAGATCCAAGAGGCCAAACCCAAAGAGCCTACCTCGGGAGGAGCATCCAAAGACAATTTCAATGATGATAAGGCCGAGTTGCAAGACAAGGAGAGTTTTGTGACATGTCGATCACCTACTTTTGGTTCACCTTGAGCTACTTCCTCTTTTTGGGAAGGAAGCCTCTATTGATCTTCCCCAAATAAAAAGAAAGGCATTAATACTACTAAAAAGTGAAATACATGAAGTAGTCTTGTACATAAGGAGGCTATGGATGGAGTTTCCCCAAAAAAGTAACAATATCCCTATGGAAGATGACACCATATGAATTTAGACACATCAGTCAAGGAGAGGCTGGTGATCAAAAAATACCAAAGTACAAAGGAGTATTATGGGTAATACCCTTATTATGGACATACTCCGTCTGGTCAAAAAAGAGATTAACCAACACCAGACTAAGGATGTGTAACACCAATAGCTAAACATATGATCAAGAAATGAAATTTGGTTTGGTAAAATTTAGGAGGATTTTATACATGATGGAATAAGTAGATTGGATAGAAGTATCACCAAAATAGTACTTCTACTAATAGGCCAAAAATCAAAACATGCTTGAAGACTTTAGAATCAATAGCTAGACATATGATCTAAAGGTAGAATTTGGGTTGGTGACATTTGGAAGGATGGTACACATAATGGACAAAGTAGATTAGATAGAGGTATCACCAAAGGGAACTTCTACTAATAGAGCAAAAACCAAAATAAGCTTGAAAACTTCAAAGGCAATTTTGGAGACCTAAATGGATGAATAGGCCCAAAAATATGCAAATACCCCCCTCCCCCCCCCCCCCCCTTGATGGAGGAAAGGCTGGCCTTTCTCTCCCCCTTGGTTTGTCTCATCAAGAGCTTTCCAATGGCACCTCACCCATGTGATTTTGAGATCCTTGTAGGAAGATTCCCTAAAAGATTTCCTTTGGTCAAAGCCTGTTTGACCAACCAGATGGGGCCATGATCAACATGTCACCCATCCAAGCAAGTAATCTAACGGTGGAGCTTGCTGACAGGTCATCTATCCATGTACCTAATCCTGTGGTGGAGTTGTGAGTCGGCCTGTCTCTCACTTAGGATGAACCTCTCATGGCTATTATGATAGCGCACCATGGACTAAGAAGGCAAGGAACCCCAACTCTTTCATACTCCTCCAAGGCTAACACTCTAGGACTCAAGACATTGCTCATTAGAGAACTCAATGAGAGAGAGATAGTTGCAAATGAAAGGATGATGAGTACCTCCTCATCTCTTGTTTATATAATTGTGAAATAGTTACGCACTAAAGCTACTATTTACCAAAGTAACTCAAGTTACTAGGCTAAAAGTCAAGTAAAGTCAAAAATTATAAAGGAATATCCATCCGCATAGGCATATTCTACTAAGCATGTGATCTTATCTTGACCCAATAACTAAGTCAAGGATTCCTCCACATGTGTTATCCTTGGACTATAGAAGAATTCAAAACAAAAAGGCTTGCGGGCCCAAGAGTTCTCAACTCTTTTCTCAAAGCCAAACACCTAGGGATAATACCAAGTCAACACACTAGAATCTAAAATAGTGATGCTCATCTTTTCCACTTCCTCTAAGTAAGGTCCCCTCTATCTTTGCTATGACTAACTTTAGCTAATTATGACTAATGTAGAACCATCCTTTATCTATATAAATAATATCTCTCAAGTACTTGTTATACTAAGCTAAATATCACAATACCACACACATGCATAAATGAGTGTTATAGAGCATCCTTGGAAGAGATCCTCTTTGGCTATATAATAAAGAGAAGGTGCTCCCTTGGGGCACTTAAGTTTGAATGTGAAACTTTTGTTTTCTCTTTTGTGTTTCTCTACCATCCTTGGAATATTACAAGATGCCACCATGTTGGGATTTGCTGGAAGAAAGGATGAGCCAACTAAGTCCTTACAAGGCACGCTAAGAGTCCAGCGGCACTATGGGATTTGAGGGAAGAGATACCACCACAAAGCCATGTCTTCATACACTAGAAGAGGTGCAAGAGCTACCCATGAAGACCTCTAGAATCTTGGGATAGTTGGACCTTCAAAAACCAACTTGTATGAAAGCCATGGAATTGGTGAAGAAGATAGCAAAAAGTACCATTACTCTAGAGGAATATTTCTTGTACTTTGTGCCTATATCCCAAGCCTTGGAACCTAGGGATCAGATAGAGAAAATAGTTATTACACCACATGCAAAATATCAAGGGCTTAGAAAGTTATGCATAACACATGATAACCGTATGGGCTTTGGCACTAGGAGCTTTCTTGGATAAAGTAATACAAGTTCCACATGATCCCTATGAATTTCAAGAGTGGCTACCCTCAATCATTCCTCCTCACCACGGGTGGTATAATCTCATAGTGGTTATTACACTCCCGATCTTCATGAAAATTTGGCCTCCAATCAATGTGAACCAAGTTGAAGCAGTGGTGGAGGCATTTTGCAGGGTGGGTAAAAAGCAATCTGCCAAGTATCCATTCCTTCGTCAACATGATCTCACCCAAAACATGCAAAAAGAGATATTTGTAGTCTTCAGCCAACTACAATGGAAGACATTAGGTCCATCTTGGTAGAACATATCTACCAATTTGATCTCACCTTGCTGATTACCAAAGTGATGATCAACTGCCATGTCTCTCTTTGAGTGACTCTAGAGACAGAACAATTTGCTTCATTATTGGTGTTTGGTGTGGAATTTTGGGGCTTTGGAGGACCAAGTGTATGTTGGTTGAAGCTATCCTATGGAGAGACATCCATTCAGCAAATCCCCATGAGTTGACCTATGTAGTGGTGCATCTCTTGTACTTCAGATTGAGGTACTTGATAGATTGCCTCAAGCTGGTTAACCTGGGCTTAGCTTTGAAGCCACATGTAAGTCCAATGAGAGAATGCATCAAAGTGGCTCAAGTAAAAAAATGCAGAAATTGCTCACAAAGGATACTTGAATACAAAGTGCCCACAATGCTACCATCAATGACAATCCCAGATCGTAGAATGATGTGCATATTAGTATTGTGGTGCAAGAGTTGAGGTTTGTGTTTGATCAATTGGGAGACAAGACTCACACCAACTTTGCCCACTCGCTAGACATGTCTCTCAACACATTAGAGAAATGAGTCCATTGTTCTTGAGGTTGGGACTTCAAATATCCCCTTACTTATGAGGCCTTGAGTGCTTTTGTAAGACAAAGTGCAGAACACAAACCTCAACAAGGAAGAATATGATTCAAGTGGTTCAGGCTGCCCACAAGTTGTCCCATACTTCCTCCTATAGTAAGTGAAAATCAGTGTAAGGAGTCCCATACTTCCTCCTATAGTACATGAGTATTTCCACTATATTCTTAGACATGACCAAGTTCCACACGTCTTTGTCTGATTCCAAGACCATGTCGGATTGATGATCCCAACAAACATTTTGTTATGTTGGTTATCTTTGGGATTTAAAGGTCCTGCCCTAGTTATTGCCACATGTGCTAACATGGAGAAAATAGGATTAGATGTTCTTTCCAAGCGATAAGAGAAGCATTTCAAGAATGGTTGGATGTAGAAATACCTTGCTCTAAAGGAATTCAACATTTCTTTTACGGGAAGAAGCCACATTGTTGGCCAAACATATGGCATTGTCTTTGGGAGTATGAGAAGCTATGGATATGTTGGAAGGATGTTTCAATCAACAGTATACCACCAAAGATCCTATAAATTTCCATGAAATGGTGTACTATAAGGTCTTAGCCCAGATATATCATTGGCTACAATGGAATGATGTGAAGGAGGAAAGTGCCTTTGACTCCTTTTTTCAAGAGATCAAGAACACTACCTTTATGTATCTGGTCCAGCAAGCTAACATGTGGGGTTGTTGATTCAGAAGGACCCTAAAGTTAGCTTATATAGATAGGTTCATTGATGTACAAGACTCCATCTTTTGAGACTACAAGGAGAGAGATCATAAGGGAACCTTCTATTAAAAGGTCCCAATTATTTACTTTTGCTAACAAAGGAAGAAGAAAAGGTAGTAGCTTGCTCAAAGTGCAAGGTCTTAAGAGATGGCTAAGTAGTAGAGAAAAGCACATGAACTCATCTATGGGAAGCCTTAGGGAGAATCCATATGTGGGAAGTCCCAACTTAGGGCTATAATTAAGAACTAGTAGTACATTGTCAAGTTAAATTAGGATTATCTGGAAAAAAAATCTAATGGAGGAGATACAAGTAGCATAATGTGTGAATCACATAGAAGGTGGCAGCCACCTATTCTAAGCATAAGAGCTTAGGGTAAAATTATTTGTAGGGTTAACCTTGGTATTTAAGGGAAATAGAACTTCATAGTAAGAGAAGGCTTTTTTCTTGAAGGTCCAAGAGGTTGGCCTTTCCCACCTATAGGAATAGATTAATAAGAGACTATGGGAGTGACAAAAAAAACCCAAACATGCATTATATTAGGATGGGTAGTAGAGAAGGCTTTAGCTATTAGAAGACAATAAAAAGTGGAATTCAATCTTTCTACTAGAAATGGATGGCGGAATGTATGGAAATGATTGAGCCAATATAATTTTGTTCATGGCATAGTATTCTTGTTCCTTTTCACATTGTTGTCTTGATTATGGGAAGACAATAAGTATCTCTTAGTAGCCAATTGATAGCTAAAGGGTTCACGGGGTGAAAAAACCTTGAACTATCTCTAAGGTAAGTGTTTATGGGAACTTCTTATGCCCCAATGGCAAAACACTTGACTATGGGAGTTTGCACTACCGCTCCTCTCCAAATTGAAGTCCAATTGCACACAAAGCTATGTAAGTCACCTTCACTACATCCCATAGCCCATTTTCCTTCCACTACATGACTAGGTTTTCCCACACAACACCATATAGAGGGTGCCAACCAACAATTTCAATGTTAGAAATTGTTTTGGTTGTGGAGTAGAGATCACATCCAAAAGAATTGCCCAAATTCCACTTACCATGGAGGAAGGGATTATGAGGAAGCCAATAGAGAGAAGGAAGGAGGTATTGAAGCCCTAGTAGCTCCTACTCCAAATAGAGATAAGGGGATAGCATCCAAAGTTGTGATTGAGAATAAGTATGAGAAGGAGGAGTGCTCAAACTCCAAAGGTCCTAACTTGGAGCTTTTGGCACAAAAGAAGAGAGCCCATTTTGTAGATGATATGCATTCTTCTCAAGGATTCATTCCTAGAAAAGATAGTCTTATGACTACTATGACTACTCACAATAGCACTTCAACATCCCATCAACAAGAAATATTCCAAGGAAGAAGGTGGGGATGGATGATTTCTTGATTTCAAAGCAACAATTGAACTATAATGTGTTGAAGGATATTAGTGGTCACAAGGCTAACACCATAGTGGATCAACTGATTGTTTTGAATCCTACCTTGAGGAAGGGGCTTAGGAGTGGTTTGAGCCAACAAGGAGCAAGAGAAAGAAGAAGGCAAAGGAGAAGGCCCCAATATCAATGGAAGTAGTGGATGAAAAACCAACACCATAAGAGGGTTGTGAATATGCTTCCAAGATTGATGTGAGGGTGAATGGTCACAACATCAAGGATACATTTGTTGATAGAGGATTTGTGGTGAATTCCATGTCAAAGAAGTTGATGAAGAAGTTGAGTATGATACACTCTAGACCTTTGACTTTTGTGGTGAGCATAGCAAACAAGCAAGAAGTTAGATTGAAGGGTGTGATAGACAAGGTGGTATCAATCATAAGAGTTCAAAATCTCATGACTTCCAAGTCTTGAAGGATTCAAGTTATGATTTGCTACTTGGGAGGCTATGGTTGAGAACAACATGCACAACTAACAGATGTCACAAAGGGTACTTGAGAATAAGGTCATCAAACCATTGAGTTACAATTCCTATAACTAACACCACCTACACTTCACATTTAAATACAACATCTTTTGATTATTAAGAATCAGATTTAGAAGAAGGAACTTTGGGTGCAAACATAAGCATGCAAGAATAGACCTCATTGGAGGAGGATGACTTTTGAATCTGATTCAAATGTGTATCCCTTGTGTGCCATGGATTTTGTATCTAAGGTAGAGGTTTTGAAGGACCCTCATAAATCACCTCATTAACACTAGAGGAGATAAAGAGGAGATGATCTACCCTCAATTATGGTCCAATATTACCAAGAAGGAGAAGGTAAGATTTGAGGAGATTTTTTGAAATTTTCTCCATGTATTTGCTTTGAGTTACATGGATCTCAAGAAAGTCACATTGGAGGAGCACCAAATAGAGGTGGAATCACATGCAAGAACAGTCCCGCCAAAAGCCACATTACATTAGTCCACCAATACCTTTGATTGTGAAGGAGTAGATTGATAAGCTCAAGGAGGCTAAGTTTATTTTGAGGTAGAGAGTGTTGTGATTGTGAAGAAGAAAAATGGAAAGCTTTGAGTATGTATGGATTATAAAAATCTCAACACTATTACCAAGAAGGATTATTATTCTTTGTTATTCAATGATGAGATCTTGGAAGAGGTTGCAGATCATGAAAGATATAGTTTTGGAGATGGTTATAATGGCTATAATTTTGGAGTTCAAGGAATCCTTTGCTATGGCTTTAATTCTTGCCAAACCTTATTGGATTAAGCCTTTCATCCTTTACATTGATTCTTCTAATGTAGCTACAGGATGAACTTTTAGTCGCTTCAACCAAGATGGGCATGATTATCCAATAGTTTATGCTAGTAGAAAAATGGTCTTAGTAAAGAGAAACTATTCAATTATAGAAGGGTTGGAAGTGAGTTTTGGTCTCAAGAAGTTTAGACACAACTTGATTGGAGGGAAGATCACCATTATCATAGATCACAAGGTTTTTAATTACATCTTCTAAAAGCCTAGTGTGGAGTGGAGACTAGCAAAGTAGATGATACTCTTGATTGAGTATGATTACACCATTCAAGATAGGCTATGGAATAAATACATAAATAATGATTTTTTATCTAGGGCCTATGATCATGATGGAGATGAGCCAACGTATGATTCTTTTTCAAATGAGGAGCTCATGATAATCTCAATCATTAAAGAGGTTCCAATAGAATACAAGGAGATTTTGGCCTTTGTTACAAGAGGTAATTATCCAAATGGGATGCATTTTAGGGAGAGGAAGGCTCTTGAAGAAGATCTAGACCTTACAAAATGGTGGAGGATATAATTTTTAACCAAGGAGCAGATGGCCTACTTCAAAGAGTAGTTTGTAAGGATGATTATACTTTAATCATGAAGGATTTTCATGATGGTTTGGTGTGTGGAGGTCACTTTGTAGGAAAGATGACCACTTTCATGATTTTAGATGCAAGTTACCATTGGAGAAGGATTTTCAAAGATTTTTGGAATATTGTAAAACTTGTAATGCTTGTCAAGATTTTGCTAGAAATTTTACTTCTACTCAATTCCTTAGATCAATTCATTGCTAGGACCTTTTGAGAAATGAGAAATTGCCTACATAGGTATTCTTAATAGAACCCCAAGGAGCAATATGTGTATTGTGGTAGTTACTTATTACCTTACCAAGTGGGTTGAGGCTAGACAATTGAGATACAAGAATGAAGATGAAACTGGTAGTTTTCTTATGAACACATCATCATTATGTTTGATTGCCCTTTGGAGTTGGTTTTAGAAAGAGGAGAAGAGTTTACAATAAGCACCACTATAGCCATGCTATGACATTTCTCTACCACACATAGAGTGAACACATGTAATGTTCCAAGGATAGGAGAACCCCAAGAGAAACACGGAGAAGAAACACAATGCTTTGTCTCTCAATGCTTTGATGCCCCAAAGGAAAATCTTGTCTTTATTATATAGCAAAGAGGATCCACTCAAAAAGATCCATCCTTGGATCAGATGGACTGGTGATATGTTAGCAAGATCCACCCTTGGATTAGTTACATAGATTGGTGACATGTTGATCCTTTTCCTATTTGGTTGGTCAAACAAATTTGAACAAAAGAGAACAAGAGAATCTTTGGGGAATCTTCCTCTAAGAAGCTCAAAATAACATGGGTGAGGTACCATTGGAAATCATTCAAAAAGACAAATAATGGAGAGAAGGCAAGGCATTTATTCCCAAAAGAGTAAAACATTTTTTATTTTTTGAGGCCTAATTCATCTATTTAGGCCTCCAAAATTAGCTCTAAACTTTTCAAAATGTTTTTGGCCTTTGCTCTATTAGTGTAAGTACTCTTTTGGTGATAATTCTAACTGATCTACTTAGATCATCATATATAACATCTCTCCAGATATTACCAAGCCAATTTTCACCTCTAAATAATATATCTAGCTAATGGTATTACACCACATCATATAAGCCAAACTCCAATGGCTTGGTAGAGAGAACCAATCAAACCTTGTGCATGATGTTGGCCAAAGGTGTAGAAATGGAAGGGGTTAAACATCATTAGGACAAGAGGATTCATATGGTTCTATGGGAGTATAAGATTACCATGAAGACATCCATTGGATACTCTCTATCTCATTTGTTATATGGCATTGAATATACTATACCTATTCACTTTGATCTTTGTACTTTCCAAAGCATACATAGGAAATTGAAGAAAGCACAAGGAGGTGATGTAGAGAAGTCAAGGAAGGATAGACTCATGCACATTAGAGGAGGCAAGAACAATTGCTATGGTTCAATTAGAGCAAGCTCAAAGGAAACAAAAGGTGAGCTACAACAAGAGCAAAGGCAAGAAGAAGGTGGAGCCTTTCAAGGAATGTCATTGGGTAAATGCTGTTTTATTCTATTTGATTCAAGAGGTACAAAAGAAAATTTTGTCTAAGTACTTTGGACCTTTCATAGTGGAGAAGATGTGAGGCAATTACACCTATGATCTCAAGGAGTTTGGAAGAAGACACTTTGATAGGATTAACCATGATAAGTTAAAGTTATATTATAGAAGGTAGAGAGACCTTCACTTTGAGTACAAAGTGCAATCTTAGTCAAGGGTAAATGTAACACCCATTTGTGTATGTATGCTCTATTATGGTATTTAGTTTGGTATTACAAGTAATTGAGAGATATTATTTATATAGAGTTAAAGTGAGCTTCTATATTAGCCATGATTAGCTAGAGTTAGTCATAGCCAAGATAGATTTACCTTTACTTAAGAGAAAGGTAAAAGAGTGAGCATTATTATTTTGGATTTTATTTGGGTATTATTCCAAGGTGTTTGGCTTTGAGGAAAGAGTTGAGAACTCTTGGACCCACATATTTTTTGATTTGGAATCTTTGTGTAGTCTAAGGATAGCCCATGTAAAGGAATCCTTAATAGTTAGGTCAAGATAAAACCACATGCTTAGGAGATTATTCCCATGACTTAATAGTTAGGTCAAGATAAAACCACATGCTTAGGAGATTATTCCCATGATTTTTGGATATCCTTTTAGACTTTTTGACTTCACATGATTTTTTGCCTAGTAACTTGAGTTACTATGGTAATTAGTAAAAATTGAGTTACTTGAGTTAACAATTTAGTTAACTTGAGTTATTATGTTAATTGATTTGTAACTATTTCACAAGTATATAAACTAGGTGTGAGAAATTTCTTATCATCCTTTCATTTATAGCTATCTCTCTCTCATTGAGTTCTCTAGTGAGCAATGTCTTGAGTCTTGGAGGTGCCTTGGACTTCTAGACTTAGAAGAGTGTGATGGATTTGGGGTTCCTTGCCTTCTAAGTCCATGGTGTTCTACCTTAATAGTCATCAAAGGTTTATCTTGAGTGAGAGACAAGCTGGCTCATAGAAAGAGTGAGGTTACTCACAACTATCTTGCATATGACCACTCAATTACTAAGCCAATTGGATTGCATGGCCAGCAAAACCTCCCAATGTACAAAGGAAAAGGATTTTCACACTAAAATTGACATGTTGGAGAGGAAACCTACACAAACAAGCAACTCAAGACATTTTCTACCAAAGTCCAAGGCCACATTAATGCCAAGTTTGAGGAGGTTCAAATCAACTTTGAATCAATTGTGGATGGATACAAGAATGAGGTCATGGACCTCATTCAAACATGAAAAGGAGTTGGGAGTTCATCCTAAGCACAATGTGTTCTTCCTACCAAGGAATAACAAATGGAGCATTGTCTTATGAAAACAATAATTGTCATTTTTGTTTCTAAACAATGGGATTTTTTTTGTATATATTGTTGGTGTTTTTGTGTTCATGGACTTAGGAAATTTCATAGATTTACATACTTCATATGTAGATAATTGGATTAATACAAAAATTAGTGTTAGTCTACTAGAGGTAGACAACTGCTGATTGAGGTGATTACAATCCGTGGCTACCTAACATTAGGTTTAGATTAGAAGATAAAATCTGATCAACATTGAATGGCTTAAATGTAATTAGGAAATTTCCATCCATTGTAGCCATTGGATCTTTCTATGGCCAAGTAGGAAATGTATAAAAGGCTTAGGCCTGATGTTCACTAGGTCTACTTGGTGCATCCTTTTTGCAATAAAAACAAATTTTACACAATCAAGGCTCATTAGTTGGTGTATGTGTATTGTTTTGCACTTTGAATGAATGAATGGTAGCAAGCTCAATAAACATCAGAGTGACAAATCCCAAGGTACCAGCCAAAGCATTGGAGCAAGAGAGAGCATTTGTATGGAATTAGATTGTACTACTCTAGGAGCTCTACAAGAATCAAGAATGATACAAGAACAAGCCTTTGCAAGCTTGGTGTCTTATCAAGTAATATCTTTAAATATGATTGAGTATTGCAAATTGTTTCAAACTCCCATGATATTGCACCTTCTAGGAAAGGTAGAATGCCATGTTATTTTCATAGTCTTTAGGGTGATGGAATTTTTGAAATCTCTTATCTTGGTTTTGTTCACAAAGCCATTAGACACCATTTCTTGATTGTTACATCTTGTGTGACATGTGGTAGAGTAACATAAAAATTGTGGCTCCTATGAACCACACTATGGTAGTCTAAGGTTTGGATGGATGACAAGAGAAATAGGAGCTTCCAAAATGGAGTGACCTTTGTTATGAATGAACCACCTTCCTTTTTTTAAACCTTAATACACAAGAAAATAGATTGCTTAGAGTTTCATAATGTCCCTAGTTTGGTGATATTACCCTCTTCTAGGAATGGTGTTGCCCAAGAGGTAAAACAAACAAAAAAATTTATTATAGTGATCACATTTGTCTAATCTTTTGTCCTTTCCAAGCCGTATCCTTGAAAGAACAACCCTGTTCTTATCAATTATACTATAAGTACATCAACATTAGATAACCATAGTTTTTGTGGTAACCCAATGCCAAAGATACTCCTTAAAGGAGCTAGAATGAGATAGTATGAGGCCATGCATGTCATCAAGAGACCAAGTGCCACACAATATTTGAACTTGTGAGCAGAGATTTGTATTGAGACACCAAAGAAAAGAGAATGAAAAAGTGTTTGCACCATCTAAAAAAACACAAGAAGAGCATAATATTCTTGAGAGAAAAATTTAGAGGAGGATTGATCTAGTCACTTGGTGCCTATCTCAAAACAAAGGGAAATTGAGGCTTAAGAGCATTAATCTCCCGCTACTCCGTGTTCATTCTAAACTAATTGCTGCACAATTCCCCAATACAAGTGGCCCTTTGCTACACTAGGACCTACAAGAGAAACTCTCTCAAGCAGCCTTCCTTGAACCTTGTGTGTAGTTTCCCACTAAAGAATTAGAATATGTATTTGAAGAAGGAGAAAGTTAGGTCTCCAACAAAATTGATCCTAAAATCTCTTGCAAACTAACAAACAATCCATTTTATCACCCAAAAATAAAGTTTGGTCTCCCCCATAGTTTTCTCCCACCACTCATGGCAAATCATGCTCCTTTTACCTACCAAATTACCAAAATTTCAAGGTTCAAGATGAGGAAGACAGCCCTGATAGTTTTTTACATGAGTTCAAAGCCATCTTAGTACCAAATTGGGAGGATGTTGATGCCAACTGACTTTGGATATTCCCAATTCTACTCAAGAAGAAAGCTCAAAACTAGTATACTCACATAAGCCAAGACCTCATCAGTGTCACAGATTGGCCAACACTCCAAGTCCTGTTCTTAAATTGTTTTTTGCAAATTGGATTACGAAGCCAATGTGTTTGCAACACTTAACAGTCTCAAACAAAATTGAAAGAAGAAATTGAGGGACTACACTGAGAAGTTTCAGAGTCTGCTGAGTCAAGTACTCCATAGAGTGCTACTTTAGGCTACTTGGACATACAAGTGGTAACTTGGTTTTTGGGTCTTGCTCCTAGACCTTCAGATTTTTGCAAGAGAATAGGACCATGATACGTTAGCCAAAGTACTAAAGTCTGCTGAGTTGTACAAAATGTTTTTTCTACATCCACCTAAGAAAAAATCTTGTGGTCATGGATTGAAGAAATTAAAGAATGGATCAAAATGAATGACAAAATTTTCCTTATCAAACACATTTAGTGTAAATTCTTCATTAGAATTGTCAACCTCATACAACAAGAAGGACCAATGCAAGGATTGGAAGAGACACCATTGTCAAGCAGGAGGAACCACCCCTAAGGCATCAACACAATTGGGTACCAAGTTGGAGGAACTTATCAAGGAGATTTTAGACTTCAAGGTCCAATTGGTCAAGGGATGTAAAGTGCACTTGTATTCTTGACCCAATATCTCATGTATGACTTATGGGAAGATTGGACATGCTAACACAAAGTGCATGAGTAATCACCCTTCCTCTTTAGTATAACAAGTAGGGTATGCACTTATGTGGGAAGATCAAGCATACTATGGAGTAGAGGAAATCCAAGAGTTCATGATACAAAATGCCCCTCCAAAGATGTTTATGAACTTGACCTATTTGATTCCTTATTTTGTACCAAAAGATTATACTCCTGATATGTCAAAAAAAAGGATAATACCACCAAGGTAGGAAGATATATCAAGCTTCTTTTACAATTGTGGGGGACACAAACATTGGGCCTACAACTTTCTTGAACCACATTGGCCAATACCTTACATCCTATAGTGTGGAAACTACAAACTGCAAGGGTATGTACAAGCAAATTGTTCCCAACCATGGGTGCCAAAACCACTGGTGCAATATATTAACATGCCACCCAAATCAGTCAAAGATGTTCAAGTACACCATGCCACCTTTCAAGATCTTAAAGAAGGAGACCCTCTGCTACAAGACAATGAAGTTTAGCCAACTTGGAAGTAAACCATGTAGAAACCTGGTCACATTGTGAGGAAGCTACTACCACCACCAACTCCAAAACCAACATGTCTCTCAAATACAATGGAAATGGAGACACCATCCAAAAATCTTATCCAAAAAAGAGTGCAAACTTGCTCCATAAGATCAAACAAAAGGAGAATTGGAGATGCCCAAAAGATGTAGCGAATCCGGTATGAGAAATTGAAACCCTTGTAAAAAAAAAAAAATATGGTACCCATAGCACCCACCCAGGGCTAAACTCTTGATATTTAGGAGGAAGTGCAAAACTTCCTCACCAAAGAACTCTGCTGGAAGCAAAAAAAAATTGTAGATAGGGACACATCTCCAACAAAGATAAGCCTTCAATGCAACAAGGAAGTGTCGCCTAGCTTGACCTCAAATGTACCTATAGACCCCAAGCTCCAAATAATTCTACCTCCTATTTGCTGATCCAACAAGGCAATGACTCCTACAAATATTGACCAACATCTTCACTACCATTGGCGGAGTAACCTTCCAGCTTGACTGTACTGTTCTTTGTTCAATGATGAAAATGGATTACCATATACTCATAGGTTGGCCATGGTTTTATGGTGCCAAGTGCAAGTTAATTGGCACCAACACAAATGAAATTTCAGAACACTAGTTCAAAGCAATCCCAACCTGTGTTTGTATGCTAGCAAAAGCTCTTGCATCTAAGAGAAGACACTTTCCTTGGAAGAAGAGTATATTCACAAATCAACAAATAATGATTCCAAAATTGCCACTGATGACATTGTAAACTACCTGGAGTGCTATGAACTTAAGGATGGTGTGGACAATAACACTCCATCCAAGTGTTGCAACGATACTTTGGCACTATTAGGAGTAAGTCTGGTGAGCTACATAGAGTGCATCATTAATCCTGATGACTCTCAAGTGTGATTGCCAAAGGCAAATTGTTGAAAATCTCTGAGTTTGTAAGTAGTAATAAATACAATGTGTATGCTTTGTTATTTGTGGAGTTCAAGATGTGCGTGCTTGGAAGATCAAGTGGATGCTTGGCATCCCTTGGAAGTTTGGCAAGCACCAGATTGATTTGTAAACAAGGATAGTGCTAAGCAAGAAATGACAATGTCATCCAAACCCACAGTATTTGTTGCTCATTAGGGATGAAATTGACAAGAACCTCCAAGCAAGGATTATTTTCCCTATACAAAGTAGTAAATATGCACCCCCTATCATGGTGGTACCAAAGAAGAAGACGGGAACACACAAATTTTACCCAAATTTGTGTGTTCCAAGATTTCCAAAATACAACATTGCAACAAAGAAAGACCATCACCCATTGCCTTTCACTAATACTATCTTGGACCAAGTAGCATGACTTCAATGTTATAGCTTCCTTGATTGGTTTTCAAGATACAACCAGGTCAATATCAAAGGAGGAGATAAGGACAAAACCACTTTCACCACTGATTGGAGCACCTACACCTACAACCATATGCCATTTGGTCTACGCAATGCCTCCATAACCTTCCAACAAATTATGACTGCAATCTTCAAAGACTATTTGTGGAATGGGAACAATCATCTTTTGTTATTCCAAAAAACCTTTGAAAGATGTTGTTTGGCCAAGCTCTCTCTACACCTTAAAAGAAAACATTTTCCTAATTACCAAGGGCATCCTATTACAACATCATGTGTTGGGACAGGGAGTCAAAGTGGATACAAAAAAAGTGAAAGTGATTTGGTCTCTTCAAGCACTAGAAAATCTAAAGAAAATAAAGGGCCCTCTTAGGCCATGTAGGCTACTACCAAAGGTTCATCACTAGTTATGTGGTCTTGGCAGCTCCACTTATGAATAAGGCAAAAGAATACAAGTAGATGATGGCTCCAGAAAGGGCCTTCATGGCTCTTAAGGAGAAATTGATAGAACCATATGTGATGAAAGCGCCTGATTGTAAGTAGGCATTCCATGTCAATGTGGATATGTCTTCAATGGCCATTGGGGTTTTTCTCAATCAGAAGGAAAATCTGAAAGGACTACCTAATATACTATGCAAGTTGGAAACTATCCCAAGCCAAACAAAATTACACGACTATAGAGAGGAAAGCCCTAGGAATGGTATACACTTGTAAAAAGTTTTGCCACTACCTACCTAGCTACAAATTCATCTTCCACATGGACCACTATGCACTTCAACATTTGTTCAAAAAACCCAACTTGTCCAAGAGAATAGCTAGGTGGATATACTTCTACAAGCGTTTACCTACATTATGCAAATACAAAATAGAGTCCATCTCAAAAACACTGATTTTCTGTCATGTCTCAAAACCAAAGAGGAAATGGAGGTCCTTGAAGATGGTTTCCTTGATGAAGAAATTTTCCTGATTTCCACCAAATGACCTACAAGATATGGCCAAGAGTACCAATATATTTGTACTCTCTAATGCCTTGAAGGGTTAGACCTAGAGCAACTAGCAATGTTTTACCATAAGATAGGTCCATACCAATTGAAGTCAAACATTCAATTTAGACTTGGAGGAGATGAAGTACTTTAGAGGTGCCTAGAAATGTACAAGGTGGGAGGATTTATCTAGGCCCTCCACTCAAAAGTAGCCAAAGGACACTATGCACTCAAGAATGTTGTAAAGAAAATCTTGATGGCATGCTATTTGAGGCACACCATGTAAAAGGATGTACATGAGTACATCAAGACATGCAATGTGTGCCAACAAAAAATAAGGCCAACCACAACATCACAATGGCCCTTATGACCCATCTTGCTATTAGCTCACTTTGAGAAATAGGGAAATGATTTTGTTGGTCCAATACAACCTGCAATGAAGACTACCAAACAAAGATACATTCTTGTTTGCACATATTATGCAACAAAAATGGTAGAGGCAAAGGCCACCTAACAAGACAATGCTGACACTATGGCCAAGTTCTTCTTTTGGGAACATCATTTCATGGTATAAGTGTCCGCTGGAACTTGTAAGTAATCAAGGGTACACTCTCTCAACAACCTACTAGAATCCTTCATGAGTACTGCCAAATTAAGTGTCATAAGACCATACTATATAACCCAAAAGCCAATGGACTTACAAAAAAGGCTAATGGTTTATTGTGCAAGATCCTCAACAAGATCATGATCAATTATGCATATAATTGGGATACATAGTTATCGATACCGTTGTGGGCATATTGTACAACAGAGAAGATCACCACCAAAAAAACTACTTATTTCCTTACATATGGCACACATCTTGTCCCACCTATAGAATTCAAAATCCCAACCTACAAAATCATCTACAAAAATTGCATGTGTGAGGAAGATAGCCTAGAAACCTAGTTTTAGCAATTGACATTCTTGGAAGAGAAATGAAATGCATCACACCAAACAACACAACATCAACAACAAAAAAAACAATAGCTTCACAAAAAAAATTATTAGTTAGGTATTAGTGATCTCATGCTACTATAAAATAGTATACATTGTCTCTTCCTATAGGAGCTACATCTATGATGGATAGCTCCATACAAGGTAGATATGATATATGAAAATGGATCATTACAATTATCCAATCTTGAGGGCAACATTTTTGCCAATATGGTCAATGGATGGTGCATGTGTAAATATTACTATTTAAAATAAAATTGCTCACACGAATGCTCACATTTGAGACCAAGGAGTATGTCATGACCTTCTTTATCTCAATTTTCTTTGTTTTCAAAAAAAAATTTGTAAACAATAGGATTAAGATGTCAAGAAGTATTGCATGCAAGGAATTATGATTCAGTTGAGTCATAATTCCGTGATGTTGAAGAACAAGGTCCCTCAACAAATATCAATGGGCTTACAAGTTCACAAAACAAGCAAACTATTTGTAGCTAGACCCATTTTGTTTTTGTACTCTATCACCTATTAATAGGACCGCCAAAAAAATGAACCGCTCCATGATAAGAAAGATACAACTTCAAAAAAATTTATAGAATAATGGAGGATGCAATGAATTTTTTACCATACAAAATTCCATAAATTTCTCTCCAAAATCATGCAAAACATACACTTATGGCTAAGTGGGAAATCATTACAAGGTTGCAACATAATGTGGATGGAGGACCATTGGTAGTGGTGTTGGGTGCAAATTGCTCACCATTTAGGGAAATTTACATAGATACCCTACATGGTCATCCTAGCAAAAGGTTGAATAAATTGATGATTTTTTTGTCAAAGGGAAGTCCATGATTGGGTACAAAATTGAGGATATGAAACACCTTGCTTGTTGGATCATCACCTAAATGATAATGTTGTTTTTTCCTTCAAAACAAACAAACTATATCAACAAGAATCATGTCATCTTCTGTATGAGTAAAAATTGGTGAGTTGGGCCAAGATGTTTTGTGAGCAAGTCATTGAGGTGCTTGTAGACAGTTGGTTCTACCACCATCATAGCTCCCTTCATTGTACATTTCTAGATCAGCATGAACCTTCTGACAAACAAAGAGAAGGAGAAGTTCTTGTCCCACCTGCACCATCCATCTTACTTCAATAGAGATCCAAAATTACCTAAATAAATTGTGAATTACCACAACATTGACAAAGTGTATGCTCAAATGTGGAAGTTCATACGAGTGGCAAAAACCTACAACTTGATTACAATTTAGAGGAAGACTCCTATTGCTTGTGCCAAGTTGCAAGTCTCCAAGAAACAAAAATGACACCAAGAGGTAGAATCTTTGTCAAAGGAAAGCAAGAGTAAGACCAAGATATTTAAGTTGGCTTGTGAAGAAGGTCCACTCCCAAGACAAGTGGTGATTGAAAAAATAGTAGCCACAATAACCCAAACTACAAAGTCCAGGTGCAAGGATTCTTTCATGAAAATTTGTCAATTGAGGCAAATGAAAAGAGTGAGGTACCAAATGCCAAAGCCCAATTGTCTCTCACACTTGTTATAGAGGAAGGACGTTTGAAAAATAAGGAGAAGATGTCAGCTATAGGAAAAATCACCCCTATTGTGGCTCTAGTCCACAAATTGGCTCCCAATGATGATGAATTCTTGCACAATGAGACAAAACATTATACAAAATGAACTTACCTATTGGTCAATTTTGTCAAGGGGACTAATAATGTAGAGGTGGAGACATCTTGCCAAAGCCCAACAAAACTAGCATGGCAACCTCCAATGTCCCTAATGCAAGAAGAACAAACAAGCAAGAATTACATTGTCATCAATGAGAAATCTATACCTAACAACAATATGGTTGGTATGGCTAAGGAATCAACTCCTACTCATTGTGGTACCCACATTTTTTGTTTTTGATTTGTTTTGAGAGAAGAATTATATTGTTAACACAAATTAAAGCCAAATGGAAGGAAGAAGAGAAAAATCATCCATTTTGATCCAACCCAAGCAAGTAGACTTTGTGTCAAAGGAAGAAGAACTCAAATTGGATTGGAAGGACTTGACCCAAAGGAGAGTTACTTTGCATTGGAATGAAGGTTGGAAGTCAAAATTACTGTAGGTGTGTGTATCTTGTTGAAAAAATGTCCAAATTGTGAGTGTTATATCTTGTTGGAAGCATCTTCTTCAAGGCTTTCTATTGCTACCAAAATCACAAAGTTTGGAGGTTTGTAGCAAATATTACAAGCATTTGAAGTTTTTGGACTAGATGCAGTAGAGACTTTAGGTCTACATGACTTTGGGTCTCGAGACTTCACCTTAGGACAAAGGTAACCCAATCCAAGGTAGTCAAACATTGGATGCACATGACTTTAGGGGTCTTGCCAAAGTCATTTAAGGAAGTTAGAGTAGTGAAAGAAGATAATGTTAGGATACCCATGACCTTAATTTTAGTTCAAACTCAAAATAGGATAGAAATAGAAGATGAAATCATAGTAGTGAATGAACGCAAAATGCAAGAGATAAGGAAGAAGAAGGCAAAGGATGTAGAATTGAACAACCTTTTGATTTGTATGAGAGATAAAGTATTATTGAGGTAGGAGATAATGTAAGTCTCATATTAGATCTTGATAGATCAGAATTAGATAAACTTTGGAGTAGTATGCAAGTAGACATTAAGTCCAAAGTTGTTTAAGTAGGAGTGCAGGTTTCTTCAGGTGAGTTGCTTGAGACATTAGAGAAGAGTGGGTTAGCTAATAAGTAAGTAGATAGATTACCCATGTTTGCAATTGTACTTTAGACTAGATAGATAGTAGAAATAGAAGATGTAGTAGTAGTGTTAGATAGACCCAACGGAGGAGATGTAATTGGAGGAACATTGGATCAGATAAGTAACAATTTTGAGATATGAAGAGGCAGATATGAAGAAGTGGTTTGTCATTTTGGATCTATTGCTGGTAAAGTTATTATGAAATATTATGTTGTTAGATAATTTTCAAGTGCTTTGCCTAGTTAAAGAAGGCATTCATAGCATTTTTTTATTCAGTATTCATATTTTTGAAGTTAAGTAAAGCAAAATGTTGTAACTTAGTGCTCAGTGTTGAAGTGCAAGTCAGTAAGCTTGTTGGATGTTGGATTCTGCAACTTTGATTTCATTTTATGTGTTTGATTTTGAGTGGATAGCAATCAAAGCAAGGCCTTGATGGATTTATGAGGAATTGTAGTGTTTGTAGTATTTTGCATTTGTGAGTGCAACACTAGATTGTATGAAGCGGCTTTGATCAAGGAAGTTGTGCCTTTAGTGGAGGGGTGGAATGCAATACTAAGGGTGAAGTCATTTTGTATTGAAGTATACTTCTTTGGAAAGAATTGAATGATTACAATCAAAGTTCTTTTGGAAAGAATTGGAAGTATTGTGATAATGAGTGTGATTTATTTATGATAAGATTGTGATCAGTGCTTGTTACTCTCTTTTGGGTATAGTTTTTGCCTAAGAGATTAAAGATCCAACCAAGAAGAATTGTTTATTAATATTTTACCTCATATTTGACCATTTCTGACCAGTATCTTTATGGGAAAGAACTTTACTTATTGATTACCACAAAACTGATATTTGCCAAGTTATCACACTCATGGAGCAAAGGAAGTCCTTATCTTGACTTGCAATGACCATGTCACGGGGTCCTCATCTTGGCTCGTGAGTCAAGAAGAGGACCCCATGTTGAAATGAAGAACCAATGAATGTGTCTAAAAAGAAGAAGGCCATACAAAAGTAATTGGCCCATGATGGCAATTCTCTACCTTGGTTAATGCTAGCCTATATGTTTCATATTATGACATTGGTGATGGAAGCATTGGAGGAATTAGGATGACAAACAGCTCCAACTAGAAGCTAGAGCCAAAGATGAAGAATTGGTGGCCCTCGTATGCCATTTGCATCACCTAGTCCAATCCAAGATCAATAAGAAGGATAAAGAAAGTGAGGAGTTCTAAAGGCAGGAACTAAAATGGCAAGAGGAGTACAAAACTTTTTTCCAAGGATGAAGAAGGAGATTGAGGTTTACAGTTTGCAAGTCTTCCACCAATAGACTCAATATAAAGAGGAGATCTAAAATCGGGATGATGAACTCACAACTCTACAAAATGAGATGGAATGGCGTATGCTGATACAAAGACAATGGAGACCAAATATGATCATCTAAAATAGTTGTGGTACCCACATTTTTCATTTTGGACGAGTTTAGAAGAAGAAATGCACTGCTGAAAGCAAATGGAGAAGAAATGAGTGCAAACTTGTGATTTGATCAGACTCGAGGAAGTCGACTTCATGTAAGAGGAAGAAGGGCTCGGTTTGGATCAGACCCAAAGAAGCTTACTTCGTGTCAGAGGAGGGAAAAACTCGGATCAGACGTTAAGGAGTGCAAACCCGAAGGAGAAATAGAAGTTGCAGGTCAGATTTCTTGCGGGGGCCATATCTTAGTGACCACAACTCCAAATCAAGCGTGTTATATCTCGTTGGAAGCGTCTCATTTAGGGCTTTCCATTGCTACCAAAATCGCAAAGTTTGGAGGTCTGTAGAAGAAGTTACAAGTATTTTAAGTTTTTGGAGTATATGTACTTTGGGTCAAAGTGTCTTCGGGTCAATATGACTTCGGATTTCATACTTCGGGTTTACATAACTTTGGGTCTAAAGACTTTGCCTCAAGACAAAAGCAATTGTATCTAAGATAGTTGCAACTTGGAGTGCAATGAAGATGAATTCAAGAATCTTGCCAGAGGCATTAGAGAGATTTAGGATAGAGAAAGAATAGATAGCTAGGATACCCATGACATCAATTTCAGTTCCGATTGAAGATGGAACAAGAATTGAAGGAGAAGTAGCAGTAGTGAATAAACCCAAAGTGCAGGATCCGACAGTCAGTGTCTTCGGGTCAGTAACATGAGTGATTAGGGGAAAGTGGGTTACAAATCAAAGGTGTAGATAGTGTATTCATGCTTTCAATTACAATTCTTGATGAGTATATAGTAGAATTAACAAAAGAATTGATAATAGTTAGACCCAAAGTAAGAGAGATAGGAGTGTAGGTGTCTTTGGATTTGACATTTGACACTTTAGAGAAGAGTGGGTCGGGAGATAGAGATTTAGAAGGCTTAACTATGATAGGAATTTCATATCAAGAAAGAGAAATGTTAGAATTAGTGGAGAAATTAGGAGTTGTGAAACCCGAGGACAGAGTAGTAGGAAGTAAGATTACTTCGGGTTTGGGTTTGAAAGCCAAGGAAGAAGTAGACATCGGATCGGATAAGTAACCGATTTGATATTTGAATAGACAGATATGAAAGGTTGCATTGTCATTTTGGATCTACAGGTTAGAACAGTTGTTGTAGAACGGTATAATTGTTAGAACTGTCGATTGATTCACTATTTAAGAGTGGCATTCACACTTAGATGTTGTGTAGTGCTCATTATTTCTGAGAATAGATAAAGCGAAGTGTTGTGAAGTAGTGCTCGTTGCTTGAGCTTGATTCCAAGTATCAGCTTTGGAAGTGTGTTTGTGAGTGTTTGAAGAAATTCAAAGTGCAAGTCAGTGTGTTTGTTGGATGTTGGATTCCACAGCCTTGATCTTCATTCTGTGTGTTTTGATCCTGAGTGAAGTGCAATCGAAGCAATGCCTTGACAGATTTGAGCGGAATTGTAGTGTTGGTAGTATTTTGCATTTATGAGTTTAATGCGAAGTTGATGTGAAGCAATTTTGATCAAGGAAGTTGTGCCTTCAGTGGAGGGGTGGAACACAATTCTGAGGCAAAGTTGTTTTGCAGTGAAGTGCCATTTTTGGGAGAGCCTGAATCATCACAATCAAGATTGTTTGGAAAGATTTGATGGAGTTGTGATTAAGGAGTGTTAATTTGTGACAAGACTACGAGTCAGTGCTTGTTACTCTCTTCTGGGTGTGGTTTCTACCTGAGGGATTAAAGACGCAACCAAGAAGAACTACATTGTTACTGTTTGACTTTGTATTTAGACATTTCTGACTCGTATCTCTGCAGGAACGAACTTTACTTACTCGATTACCGCAAAAGTGATATTTGCCGGGTTATCACAATAGTTGACTGACTCTTCATCTCCAATCTATCCACCAACTTGAAATGGCAACAAGAGAATTTGTTGGAACAAGAAAAGACGATTCATAAGGAGATGACTGATAAACTTAGCACCAAATAAGCCAATTTGGAAACCAAACAAGCAGGGTTGCTCATGACTATCATGCCTACAACCACTTAACTCCTTAGTTAATTGGAGCACATGGGCAACAGAACCTCCCAACTTATGAAGGCAAAGGATTTACGCACTCAGATTGACATGCTGGAGAGGAAAACCTATATAAAGGAGCAACTCAAGATGTTATCTACCAAACTTTAGGGTCACACTAATGGCAAGTTAAATGAGGCTCAATTTTGCTTTCAACAAATTATGGACGGATACAAGGAAGAGTTCATGGACCTCATTCAAATATACAAAGGAGCTAAGAGTTCATCCCAAGAACCACCCTCTCTTCCTACCAAGCATCATTATATAAAAATAGAAGTTGTTTTTATTTCCAAACAATATGGTGTCATTTCATATATATATATATATATATATATATATATATATATATATATATAGCAAGAAAGAGAGAAAGAGAGAGTTTGTGATTTAGTTTTTGTAGACTTAGGAATTTTGTTGATGTACATACTTTATACATAGATACTTGGATTAATAAAAAAAGTAGTGTTAGTCCATTAGAGGTAAACAACCACCAACTGAGTAGATTATTATCCATAGCTAGCTAACATTGGGTGTAAGGTTAGGAGATAAGATACGATCAATATTGAACAGCTTAGATGTAATTAGGAAATTTCCATTCATTGTAGCTATTGGATCTTTCCATGGCCAAGTAGGAAATGTATAAAAGATTTAGGTGGGATTTTTATTGGGTCCATTTGGTGCATCCTTCTTTTGCAATAAATACAAAGTTGATACCATCAAGACTCATGAGTTGGTGTAAGTATATTAGTCTACACTTTGAATGAATGATGGCATGCCCAATAAAATTAGGAGTGACAAATCTTGAGGTACGAGCCAAAGCCCTAGAGTTTGGGGTAGCATTCATGTGGAACTAGAGTGTATCACTCTAGGAGTTCTATCAAAGTCATGAACTATATAGGAATAGCATGTATTGTTGCAAGCTTGGTGTCTTGTCAAGTAACATCCTTATGTATGATTAAGTATTGCAAATCATTTCAAACTCCCATGCCATTGCACCTTTTTGGAAGTGTAAAATGTTATGTTATTGTTGTTGTCTTCAAGGTGATAGAACTTTTGAAATCTCTTACTCTAGTTTAGTTCACAAAGACATCAAAGACCATTTTTGGACTAAACTTAAAAGGATGATAGGAAAAAATGAGAGCTTCCAAAACCAAGTGACTTTTGTTCCAAATGAACCACCTCTTCTTTAGAAATCCTTTAGATTTGACTCTTAATACAAAAGGGAATAGATTGCTTAGAGTTTCATATTGTTGTTAGTTTTGGTTACATAATATTCTTCTAGGAATGATGTTGCCCAAGAGGTTAAACACAAAATAAAAAATTATCATCACAATGATCCTATTTGTCTTGTTTTTAGTCATTTCCACCCATCTGCTCAAGAGAATGACCTATTCTTCCCCAATTGTAGTGTTAGGACGTCAATATAAGGTTACCATAAAGGCCTTGGGATTTTGAGTTTTCTCTTCATTCAATTCTTTGTCCACTTCTTCTTTTTTAGCCAAAGATGAGGATATTAGGTTTTTGTTTTTTTAAACCTCATTGTGGATCATATGACAATTTTAGATTTTTTATTCATTTTCAATTTAATTCTTAAAGAGCTTACACAACACTCTATTATCATCAAAATAACTCAAGTATACCAACCTTCAAGTGATCATAATGAGTGTCTTTTCTTTAATTGTATCATCCATAGCATTGAAACAAAAATTCTCTACCTTTGGGTTCATTCACTCAAAGTTGCGGAACAAGCTAGGCTTTCATAACATCATAAAGCTCATCTACATCAAGATCACCTACAATAGCTTCAATAATTCAGTGTTCAAGAGCAAGAAGAGGATGACAAAGAACAACAATTCAACCTTTAGTAGTGGCCATAATAAAATTTGGTTCATTCTTGTTCTCATAGATTAGGTGTTTTTCACAAAGTTGGTTTTATTATTTGGTTTTTTAGTTTTTATTGCTTAAAACCTAAATTCTAATTGGAATTTTTATAGGTTTTTGTAGGTTTTTTGCATTCCTAATTTTTAAACTTCTTACTTTTTTCTAGATTTGGTCATTATAAGTGATTTACTACAAAAAAATTGCAGATATCAAAATTCTACATAAAGATGGATTAATTGATTGCAAATATTGGAAAATACTCATATATCGATGAAGCCATGTTATATTAATGTATAGAAGGAAAATTTCTCTATGTTACATATAATAAAATTTATTTACCATTAAAAAAATTATTTGTTTGATTGATAGTAACAATAGTTCATAAAAACATAAATGTAATATTTCCAAAACATATATTTTAAAATTTTAATATTCCCAAAATATATGTTTGACTGTTTTATGACCAATTGCATTTTGTAGCTCATTATGGGATCAATGCCCATGTTATGTCCTTGTCTTGAAAAATTGATAAATTATAAGCTTTATATGCAATGCAAGTAAAATGAACAAAATGAGAAACTAAGCTAGCTAAGGACCATCCAAACTATTTAGCGGAGTGTGACATCTAAATATAAAAAATAATTCAAATTCCCTAAACTATCATTACTTGCTAGTTTCTATACACAAGAAAGTTAACATAAATTATAAATTTGGAGTTTTCATTATTGGTGTTCTTATCTTGAATGAAACTATGTAAAAAATTTCTCATGTAAAGGAATATCAATAATGATTTAAATTTTACAATTTTTTTCATCTACCATATGTTAGAGTGGGATGGTAAATAATCACTTCTTTTCTATTTCCCATAGATATTAAAATAAAAGGAAAATATAATTTATGCTTTTTCATTGCTTAATTTTCCTTCTTTTCATACAATTTTCAAAATAATATAAAGTTTGTTTTCTTCTACTTTGAGACATTTTGTTGAAAATATTACATTTTCTATTAGGACCTGGTCAAGAGACATCCACTTTCATATATTCTTTTATAGATCACTGCATAAAATGCTAGATAGTATAACAAGGTGATCTATAACATGTTGATGTACTCAATGTCTTTTTAGGTAGTCAAGTTTCTATATTGATTAACTTTTTCTGATTTCTAAAAGTTTTCCAAAATTTATATTACAATCTTATACATGTCTAGAGTTGGTGATCTTTACCAAAACCTATCCTATTAACCTGTATGGAAGTAAACTTATTCTTGTAGCTTTTCTTGAAATCTGAAAACAAAACATCCTAATAGAGTGCAAGCTAAAATACTCACTAATTTATGAAAGGGGTGTCTCCCAATTTGGTTTTATTTTATTAACAAGACGTTTAGACAAGAGAGATAATTCACCTTGCTTGCTTTGATGCCTTTTATGTAGTGAATTTTTTTCAAGTATCTTTTTTTCTTTGTAAGTAGATGCCTAAATATGAGAAAAGTTTGTAAAAAACATATTATATGCTTGTTTCACATATTTTGATGGTAGAAAAATTTCATGTTCATATAATTTCTTTGTGTGTCAAGAGATATTATGCAAAATAAGTAAGCAAATAATAGATCTTGTTCTTAAAAACATGTACCTTGTTCTTCAAGAAAATAGCTATACAATCATAAAAATATTGATCCTTACAAGTATATCATTGTGATATTCACATGTCTACCAAAAGGTGGTACAATGGCAAGAAATAGGTTGTGCCTTGAGGATACATGTAGGAATTGGCCAAATTTGGATAAAGGAGTCACTATTATAATTCTTTATTGTTACTTTTTTTAACTCTTGGGTAAAAAACATTCCTAAAAGAGAGTGTAGTGTCACAAACCACGGTGCAATGTGGAAAATGTATAACTGAATCACTTTCATTATTAATAAGTTCCAACTACTTCCTAAAGGTGATGATTTAGTCAACTCCAAAGGAGTGGCTTCACTACAAAGACATTCAACTCCAAAGGCTATGTACTACTCTTCTCAAAAGGCACAACTCCAAAGGGACTTTACATTGATAATTGGACGTGGCACTTTCAACACTTTAATTTATTCTTGATCCATCAAAGTATTACTTTGCTCCTCGAGAACAATCAAGGATCCTAGACCACCCAATCACAAGTAAAAATGATCACTCCCACTCAAGCACTTGGGTTCCTACTATAGAGTTCCTCACCCTTACTCACCAAAGACATATAAATAAATACCTAAAATTTAAGCAAACGCAATGAAGAGATTTGGCACTTTTCCTTTATTCAAGGTAAAAGGATTGAATGAAGTATTTACAACTAGGCTAATACCTTAAATCACATTTCCTCATCTCAGTTGAATAAATATAATTGTTGAGGAAGTCTAGAGATCTTCTTTTGTTGTCCTCATTGTACATTAGTAATCTTATCTTTGTCTTATCATATTTACTTACAAGTAGGTTAATTAGGTGCCTTATATGTGTAAGTGAAGGTATCAATTTTTCTCCAAGTACAACTTCCAAGTTAGTGTCTATTGTAGCTCACCTTGCATCTCCTTATGTGGAATTCTTTTTTAGGAATTCATATTTCTTCATTGAAATTTGTTAAGCACTTAGATTAGAATGGTGTCAATAGATAAGATTTACTGATTTTATTCCAACTATCAAAAAATACCATAAACATTTATTCAATTATTGATTAGAGTGACCATTGGATTTGTCACACCATCAAAGTGGGACTACTCCAAGACCATTGAAGCGGGACAAGTAGATCATAAGTACAATTTGCCATGTTAGCATTGGTAGTCAATCATCCACATTGACCTTCACACAAGGAAGAAACTACCAAGTGGGACAAAGATCTTATTTTGGTAACTATCAGTCCTTGTGATGCTTCACACATGTGGGAAAAATAACATCTTACCACTAATACCTGCCAAAATTCAAAAAATAAGTCATTGACATAAAAAAAAAGTCATTGGTGTAGTTATACCTATAACTACACCACTTTGGAGAAGTAGTAAGGTTCAATCAATTGAATTTGCAATGCCATCAAGACTTAGTTAAGGTAGAATCATGGATGAATGCACACTAGAACAATTTCACCCAATGGTGAAGTATTGGAGCTAACATTAGAGACTATATGATAGGGTGATTGTGACCAAGAATGTGAAGGGAAATTGGTGAGAAAAATTCAAATTGTAAACATTGTGCAATGCAATGTCACCAAAGAAGAACAAAATTCCAACCAAATTTGCATTATGATCTTTAGGATTGAGAAGTGGGCACATTATTTTTATGCCAAGTATCTCAATTCAAATTGTTTATAGTTCTTGTTGTGGATTTGGAACTTCACTTATCTCCCAATGACAATGGAAATTAAAGAGAAGAAGAATCCAAATTTCATTGACTTGTGGGGCACTATCTTTGCTTGGATAGAAGGGCATTAATAGAAGGTTCTTGGGTCCAATTTGACACTTGTAACAATGCACCTCAACTAGGAGTGGCCTTTAGTAAGAAAAGATATGACAAGGACATTCAAAGCCTTGTTCAAGTCCAAAAAGATAGGTAATAGTTGGAAGGTGAATAGATATAATGATCCCATTAAGTGTACCATGGTTACATTGCTCATGAAGATCTTCAACATGAACTTCTTATGTCAACAATGGCAAGCCACCTTCTTCCAATTGTTACATGAGGAGAGATCTATAGATTGGGCTAAGATGTTTAACTATCAAACTAGCAAATTGATTGAGTAGTAAAAAAATATAGAGAACACTTTCATTTCTCTATTTGTCCTACATTTTTACATTGGGATGAAGTTTCTACAAAAGGAAGAGAAGAAACTCTTTCCAATGCACTATGTTGGAATATCATCAAGCTCAAACCAAATACACAAAGGAAGTAAAGAAGTAAAAGGATGCAATACTAAAGAACCAAAAAATATAAATTAAAGTAAAGAAGTAAAGTAAAGTAAGTAAAGAACCAATAGAAAAATGGGTAAATATTGCTAGGTAAAAAAAGGCCATGATGCCCATGTAGACCACAAAGAGACACGAGCCTAATCTCCAAGTTGTGGACTCTTTGGATGACAATGATTCCAATTTTGATGAAGAATTGGGATCAAGAAGTAAGGGAGAGATGACCAAGATTCACAAGGTATTTCCAACACAATTCTAGTGCAAGAGGAGAGGGAAGAAAAATTATTTCTAACCACAAGCCAATCACCTCAAAAGTAGGTGAATTTTTCCTCCAAAATTTTATTATCCTCTAATTGGGAGAGAAGTAATGCAGAACCAAGTGTGGAAGTACAATCCACTCCCATAGTTGGATTGGAGCCAAAAGAAACCAGATGAACTCACTCTAGAAGAAAGGTGGACCCTAGTGGATGAGGAGGATTATATATTGATATCTTGTTAGCAAAAGAATGTTCTTCCAACACCAAGTCTCAAAGTAGAGATAGTGTAGGTTCCAACTACCTTGCCACTTGAAGAGCATGGATGGTAACTCCGCCCCATAAACCAATACCTTAGCAATGACATCTCAATTAGGTGGATGAAAATTAATTGATAAGGAAATATTCTTGAGTGTAGAAAATAGTAAGTGCTTGAGGAAGATAGTATCCTTAGATTTGGACAACTTGTTTGCAAAACCAACTACCACTACCAAGGCCATGGTGGCTACCAAAGAAATGGTGGACAAATGAATAAATGATAAGAAATTGGTAGCAGCATGCTCCTATGTGGTGCTAGAGGTAGAGAGCACTCTGGTGGTTCCAAAAACAACTCAAAATCACTCACATAGAAGAGAAGAAGTGCAAGTTCCCTAAGAAGAACTAACTCATTTTTGGGACCAAATTCAAGAGGATATACAAAAGCCACATTTAATTATCCACCATTGTTGATGTGTGTTGTTTATGTATTAGGACCTATGCTATAGGCCATGGAAGAATTGCTTCTTGCCTACTAAGAGATTGATCTCTATGATGATGGATTACATGAGAATAAACTACACTCATCACACTATCTGGGCAAAGTTTGGGTCAAAGAAAGAGTTAGCCAAGGCACAAGCTAGAATTGTGAGGTTAGAGGTTCAACTTGCTTTGCTTCAAGGACATTGCCAATATCAAGAGAATTGTTTGAAATAAGGAGAAAATCATGAGCTTGTGTATCTCATAGAGTGGCTTGTGATAGCCAAGGATAAGTATTGATAGCATGACCAAGTTCAAGAAGGCCAAGATGGGAACAAGGCAAGAAGAGGAGGGTGGCCTAGAGTCCACAAGTGGGAGGTGGCACTTGCAACTAAGGATGCAGAGCTATAGTGCAAGATGGAGGAGTAAAATTCCTTTTCCAAGGACTACAAGAAGAAGGACATTGATGCCCTATTGGGGAGATACAAGGAGGAGTTGAACAACACTAAGGCCAAGGTTATGGTATTAAACTTAGGCACGTCCTAGCAAAAGCAAGAGTTTGTCACTTATAAATCTCATCAAGAGGAGAGTTTGACCACCTAGGTGACAAAAATTGCCATGATGAAAGAATAAGGGTTAAATCATGATAGCAGATTTTCCAATTGGACATGAACTTGCTAACCATCAAGAGGAGGTCCAAGGATTGTGCCAAGGAGATGAAGAAGAAGCACAAGGAAAAATTGAGTGCTCAAGATGAAGAGCTAACATCCCTTAAGTGAGAATTAAAGGTTCTTTGCATCTAGGGTGCTAAGGAAAAATTGACCTACATCACCAATGGTGAGAAGGCCCAAATGCGCATTAAGGAATTGACTATGATTGTCAATGACCATAAGGAGAAGGAAGAAATCCTTTGTGTGCAAGTCAAGCAAGAAGTGCAGATGGAGGTACAATCCATCTGGGATACTTGGGATGAGGAGTAGATGGGGGTTCTTATTATAGTAGAAGATACTAAAAATTGACTGAAGATACAAGTAGAAATGCCAATTATATCTCAGGCTCATCATACATAGTTAAGGAAGCTGAAGTCAAAAATATATTTTTTGGAGGAAAGAATCTATTTGAACAAGTTAGCCAAGTTGGCTGACCAATTGCAAAAGCATATTGATGCTAAGTTCAAGGATGTCCTTTTCAATATCCACAAGGAACTTGAAGTGTATAACAACCAAGTTAACAAGTTGATTTGAAGATGTAAAGGTGAAGGCTGATCAACATAGTAGGAACCATTATACAATTATAAATATGTACAATTGTATATAGAATCATGATCATTGGAGTCAAACATCATCATGGTGGGAGATCATTAGAGTCAAACATCATTGTCGGAAGAGACCGTTGGAGTCAAGTATGATTGTGGTAGGATGTCATCAGACTATCATCAGAGTGGTACCACTACCTAGTCACAACATTTGTATAGACTATCTATGCAATATTATTGATGTACAACAGGACATTCTTGTAGTACCATGTCATCAAGACCATTCTCTTGATGCTTAATTAGAGTCATATGATTGGTAGAATATATAGTAAAGCATCTCTTGCAAGGTGTGTTATCATAGCATTTAATTAGGAAAATAAGGTTGTTAAATTAGATTAACCTTAATTGGTTTAGAGTTAATAGTGAAATCATGGCAATACATAGCCATAGATAAGGTCTATCTTTTTGTAGTAGGAGGTGTAAGGTGAATCACCCCAAAGTAATACAAGTTTTATCCCAAAATTCCAAATCACACCTTTCTATATAATTTTTTCATGCTTATTCTACTTGCTTGTGTATATGTAAAAAATATTTGTCTTGAGGAAGATGCATAGGGACCTCTAAGATCTTGAGAGTATAAATATCAATGTTGTGTGTGTTTTGTGATTGCTTGATTAAGTAGTGATGAGGAACTCAAAGTAATAATGCAAATGTTGGAGTGCAAGAAGGCATTCAAGCTTGACTAGGATGTTGTATCCTTGGGAGTTCTAAAGACTCAAGGTGATGCATTGGCAATCATGAGGACTATGATTATCGTAGAGTACCGCATATAACAAAAAGTTGAGCAAGTCACAAACTTATAGTATAATGATGGGAATGCTTTTTGGGAAGTGTAAAACATTCACATTAGCATTGTAATATGCATGACATAGGTAACTACAAGAGAGAGACCTTTGGAGCCATTGACCATCAAAATAGATAGAACCATCACCTTCAAGAGCACTATTAGTAGCATATCTTTTGTGAGAGTGATCTAATTGTATTCAGAGCATTGTTTTGGGTGTCACTACCCTCTTCTAGGAATGGTTTCTACCCAAGAGATTAAACATGTAATAATAGATGACTTGTAACAAGGTGATACTTTCTCTTCATTTTTAGCCATTTCCAAACCATATCCTAATAAGAATGACCTATTCTTACAAACTATATATTATTACATGAACATTAGGTTGTCATAGTGTCCATTGGACTTACTACTCTAAAGGTTACATTTATGAATGTTTATAATTACAAAGGCCTTTCAAATGCTTCTTACTCCAAAGATCATACAACTATGAAGAACTTTTTTAAGTGAAGTGTCTTTGGGCTAAAGTAATTCTATGAAGAACTAGCTTTGCCTTTAAAAATCCTCATAAGGAGCTTGGTTTTCTCCTTGTAAAATACTAATTCTAAAAGATAGGTATCATAGATCTTAGACAAATTCCTATCTATATGTTCTTTAAGTCTAATAGCTAGTTGGTCCATCTTGTCTTGTTTGTAGGTCTTCCCTTCCAACTTTTGGACTTGCAAATGTCAGCTCATCCAACTTTGTCTTTGTTACCTTCTCTTGAGCTACTTTCTCCAACATTTCTACAACT